>CM076574.1:1169263890-1169780247 GCA_034641835.2 Pinus albicaulis | reverse complement strand
TCCTCAAGCACTCTCTTTCCTCAAGAAATTGGAATTTGTGTCCTTCCTTCTCTCATCCTTTTAAATTAGAATTACATAATTACAAGGAAAAAAATTCACAAGGGATAATTAACTCGTAGGGGATGTCACACTAAATTTGTGGTGTCCAAATAATAATGTTTATCAAGTGAGGGATCCTTTGTTATTTTTGATCCTTTGTTATTTGACAATTTATGAGAATGGGATTGCTTGAATGTTCTTTTAGTTTTATTATATGTTAAAGGGAAAATTTAAAGGATGGAAGTTTATCTTAAAGTTTAGAAACCTTGGTGAATATTTTTTTTTTTCTAAGTTAAGGTAATCTATTAACAAAAGAAATAATGTACAGCGGGCCGAAGCCTAATCTTTGCCCAGTATTGTGGAAATCTTGACAAAAAACCAGTTATAAAGACTACCCATATGGAGGGAAACCAGCCTTGAGCATTTTTCTAGTTGTTTCCCACGCAGGGGTGCCATAGAGTGATGTTTCTGGACCTTACAGCTATCAAAAACTGAGATATGAACTGATACTACAAAAAACTCAAAAACAAGCCCGAGAGTGAGGGCCGAAACTAAACAGGAAAACCAAACTAAGAAGGAGCGACTACTCATCAGGTGGCTCTTCCCCAACTCTGCACTAGAGCTCATCCGGCTCCTCGTCATTCTTGTATAGGTCCGCAATGGAAGTGATCACCCACCTGGAGGGTGGTGGAACCACTTGCATCTCGCTCGCTTTCCTAGTATCGCCTTGCACCATTTCCACATCCTGATGCCCACTTACCTGACCCTACAAATCCTTGCTCGACAAGTGCACCAACCCTGCATGCGGTCCCGAGGTCTGTACATCAGTGTTGCACAAACTCGTCGAGCTCAAACTAGGAGCATTCTCTTGAGGCTCTTCGCGAAAGACAACAGTAATTGAGGTCATGACCCGAGGGCGATTGAGTGAGCAATTGAAAGAGAAGTGTGCGGTGTGAGGCTGAACAGAGAGATTTGGAGGCTCCGAGGAGTCCAGGCGACGGCCAGAGCGAAGCATGCAACCTCTCTGAATCCTAGTGTGGCTATCTGAATGAGAAGATGAATCTGAGGAGGTGCTGGAGGTGGAGGGAGAGCGTCGAGGCTGGCGTCTGGTGCTGCCTCTCCGACACTTCATCCTTTGCCGAAGGCGAGGCTTATTCTCAGTCGAGACAGAGGGCCCAAGAAGCAAAGGAAGAGTAGGACTGACAGAGGACTGAGGCGAATGAAAGTTCAGAGAGACCGAAGCTAGCGTACAGACTCCAGAATGAGAGAAGTGGAGATTATCTCCAAAGTCCAGACAACAATTCAGCCTGCTTCGCTTGCCAGTAGCCGTGCGCACATTTGGGAGCCCTGCATCCGGGGTGCACCATTGATTTATCGGTAGGGGAGCGCTAGCAGAACCAGGGTAGCTCACCATTATATCAATCCAAACGACTTTGCATCGAGAAACACCCTGCAATAAACTTCCACTAATAAGAGCCAAAGGCCGATTCGTTTCGTCACACGCGAGATCGCACCGAGGAGTGGAGTTGGGATTACAACCAGCGTCGGGAGTAAATGCAGTTGAGCATTTTGCAGCCAACGTTAAATGCCGAATGCCAACTGCCTTATGCGTGGGCAAGTGTCTCCCCGCCATGCCGCACCCCAGTCCCATCAACTTATGCTCTGTCCTCCTCACCCGCATCCCAAGGAGAAACCTTGCTGAATCTTACTAGTCCCTAATATGCAAATTATAAAAATTTTGGCGATATTTTTGTAGAAATATTTAGATTTCCAATGATTTTATATTAGTCAATATAATATTTTGGGTATTTTTAAGGTAAAATAATGGTGTACTATAAAATTGGGGTGAATCGTTTCAGAAAAAAATGGAAATTGGCGAATCTTGTTTTTTGAAAAAACATGGAAAATTAGCCCACCTGCAAATATTAGCCCCTAAAATTTTTCCTGCTTATGTTCACATTCCACGATCAAGAAATTGTGTTCTTGATCCTATTGCATTTATTTTAGTTTGACATATTCATCATCCATTACATTAAAAAGCATTACCAATATGACAACAATCAAATTGACACACAATCAAGTCACCTCAAAATTGTTGTATATATATATATATATATATATATATATATAAGTCTTCAAAATTACAAAATGTGGACAAATGTCATGTAAAATTAGTTCTATTATCCTATTGATCTCGTAATTCGATCAATATGTCATGAAATATTTTGAGAACCGTGCCTAGGATGTGTGTCATGAGAGTGGATGATGGAATTTGGAGTTCGTCGAAACAGCCGCACCCATTCACGTGGTATTCCTACCATGCATCTTTGTATTTCCTCTATAAGATCTTCCACTGATGCAATGGGAATTTGATGAGTCAATCCCTCTAAGCTCCTCTACACTTAAAAAAAGTACTTTCTCTACATATGTAGTTTCTCCCTCTATGTCCCTACCACAACGGCTATGTCGGGGTAGTCCCTCGGATATGGATCTCAGTAATTGCTTAAGGTTTGAAGCAATATTTTTTATGCCCACATGTTTGGCATGAGAAATAATTTCATTAAGCCACAATTCCTTAAACCATCTATGGCTTTTTGATCTACTATGGCTTCTCGACAAAAATATTAATCACACCAAAAAAATAGAGTGGTATTGATAACACTATTTTTTTATTAGGAAATTGATTTTAATCTTTTGAGAAGAAAAAATAAACTCTTTGGATTCTCATTTTAAAATCATAATTCTCATTAAATTAATAACAACAATTTTGTTTATTTTATTATAATAAAAAACTCTCATTAAATTAATAACAACAATATTGTTTACTTTATAATAAAAAACTCTCCCATATTTAAAAAAATATTAACAAAAAAAACTCACCCGTATTTAAAGAAATAATAACAAATTTCAATATATAAAAAAATAACCCTCATATTAAGATCGTAATTTTCACTAAAAGTATAACTTTATTTAAACAACTTATTTACCCTATCATCATAAAAATCTCACCCATATTTAAAGAAGTATTAACAATTTTTAATGTTGAAAAACCTCATATTTGACCATGTATTGTTGTATGAACATTGTTTCATTTTTAAAGGTGTTTTGTTCAATTTTTTTTTCTTCTTATTTTTTCATTTTTAATGTGTGCCTCACGCGTTTCTTTTTTTCTTCCCTTTTTTTTAAATGTGTGGTTCATGTGTTTTGGCGATTTTTTTTTTTTTTGATGTATGATTTATGTGTTCTTAAGATTAGTGATCGTTATGTTTATGGAATATTTGTATTAGGAAAATCAAAGAAATATTTGTATTAGGAAAATTAACTTTTGTGTTTATGGAATATTTGTATTAGGAAAATCAACTTGAAGAGATCATTGCGTGGCCCAAAGACTAGTGATCGTTATGTCCGGGAGACTCAACGACGGGCCTTGCTCAAGAGTGCAGATAGAATTGAACAGTGACCTCTCGGTGGCTCAACCACGGAGCTGCCCGAGAGGAGTGTCGATAGAATTGAACCAATGAACTCTTAATAACAAAGCTGTTTGCAATTAAACTAACCCTCAAGCTTATATTTTTTTTTAATGTTATCTTAAATCCTTTTTATTTTATTTTTTACTAATTTTTTTTAACTTTTTTAAGATAGTTGTTTTTAATTATATTGATTTTTTTTTTAACATTTTTTTAATATTATTTTTTGAGTGTTTGTTTCTAATTTTAAATAAAGAAAATCTTCTCCTTTTTGTTTGTTTTAACAGTTGATTTGCAAGCTTTCATGTTATGATTTCAAACATGTTGCAATTTTAGGTTAGAAAAAATAGGGTGTTGTTTATAGCATCTATTTTCATTTTAAATTGGTTCTAAGATTTGATTCAAAGGGTATTGGTTATGAAGGCCACATTTTCAAAAATCTTGCAATCTATCCTTTAAAAAAAAGTGTTACTATTAAGAGCATTATTTTTTTATTATGGGTTGATTTTAAGGTTTCGTCTGCAAAGACATTTATGGTCAATTCTAGAGGTTTCAAATAAGTTGTACGTTTAAGTTGGAAAAAAAATGGTGTTATTGTGAGCACCACTTTTCAAATCAAGGGTTAAGTTTAAATTTTATATAAACAAAATTACGATGTTGTTAAGGCCACAGTTGTAAAAAGTGGTCATTTTAACCCCCAGCCCCACCCCTGCTCCCAAAAAAGGGTGCTACCAATGACACCACTTTTTAGAATGGGAGTAAAAATAACCATTGAATGTGACCTCTAAAAAATTGAAAACTCTAAAAGGTTGTCCCCATGTCAATAACTATGTTAAGAGTCACTTCTTTAGTTTGCCTCATAACATTGATAAACCACCCCCATATAGTTTTTTAATGGTAGCTCCTAGTTTGAGCCAAGGGAATTCCATATAAGATTTACATGGCCTCCCACTAATCAACAAGGTAGGATCCTAAAAAATTATTTCCTCTCAAAATTGCACGCCACTCAAACATATTTCCCCAATGATGGAAAGACCCATTCAACCCCTAAGGTGTCCCAAACTCTATTTATATTACAACTTCAGAGTCCCTCTTGCCAAAATTAATGCTTGATCTTAGTAGCTTCACATTGAAACAAATAATCATTTTATTTAAAAGAACTATATTTTCCAGATCTACTTGTGAGAGCATGGGATGAGGGCTCGTTGTATATTTTGATGCTCTCCCTACCACGAGATTAAAGTATGGTTTTTTTTGTCACTTTATATATTCACTTGGTTCTCTCCAAATTCTCATGCCTAATAAGGAATAAATATGTCTATCCCTCTTCCTCCACGAGATGTTCTTTATTGACAACCTATTAGAGGTCAATTCCCTGAGCCCACATGCACTAGGTTGATTACCTCTTGTTTTCAACCCTCTAATATGAATATGAATATGGCACATGGCCAACTTCCAAGGTCACATGATAGACTTATGAGGTGTCACAGATTTGATGAGTGCCACAGCTCGTACCCATCATGCATTTATCTATGTCCTTAAAAATTAGAAACACTTGTCTATAATAATATGTATCAAGAAAAAAATATTCTCTTTTTGAATTTTCTTCATAATTTCCTATCTCTTTAGACTAACACCTTTTACTAACATTTTTATTCTTTTATAATTATTTTTCCTATTTAAATGTGCTTTTATCTTTCCCTTATCATCTTAATTACACCGAAGGTGTTCCTGTGATATGTTTGGTTGGGCAGATTTGACCAATAATATCTCTCTATTTTTGTCTACCTCCCTCTGAATAAAAATTGACACGTGGCGCTACAACCGTCATGGAATTA
Source organism: Pinus albicaulis (assembly GCA_034641835.2). Lineage (NCBI taxonomy): Eukaryota > Viridiplantae > Streptophyta > Pinopsida > Pinales > Pinaceae > Pinus > Pinus albicaulis. The sequence goes on along the minus strand of CM076574.1, from coordinate 1,169,774,903 downwards.
AGTGGGAAGTGTGTTTTCCTTTAAAGTTTTCTAAATCACATCCTAAATGAAAAAAGAAAGATTCTAATCTCTAAATTTTGAGATATTTTGTTTTTCATTGGTTTTAAAGTTAATTTATCATAAAATTAAGTTTTATTGGGTTTTGAAAATAAATCTATAAAAGTATTAGAATAAAAATTTATATTTTTTATATTTAAATATTTTAAAATAAATTTATAATAAAAAATTTAATATGTGTTATTAATATATTAGTATTTTTGACACCTGTCACTGCAACATCATGGAATTGGTTGGGAAATGTGTGTCATTTAAAGTTTTCTAAATCCCATCCTAAATGAAAAAATAAAGATTATAATTTCTAAATCTTGAGATATTTTGATTTTTCATTGGTTTCTAAGTTAATTTATTATAAAATTAAGTTTTATTGGGTTTAAAAAAAAATCTATAAAAATATTAAAATTATGATTATATTATATTATGATATTGTAAAAGAGGGAACAAAAAGATTTAGCAACAACAAATAAGGGCACAACGATGTGATGAAGCGTGATGGAGCTACAGCTAGATTGTGAAGAAATATTCAATTCTTGTAGATTGATCATGGAGTAATGTTGCTTTTGTGCCACCTTCTTTTAATCAATCTGATGGATTGGATGTGTGTGTAATATATTAAAGCTTTGGCCAAAATCAATGTCATTGGTGTTGCTTTTACCCCATAATGGCAACTTATGGGGACTTGGATGGTGATTTGAAGCATTCAAAGATGAATAGTTTTAATTGCAAGCCCAAGCCTGAGATCACAAATGGGGTGATGGGATTTCACGCCTATAAATTGGTGGGTGAATTCAAGATTATCTACTTTAGAAGATAACTCCTATTCAAAAAAAAATTATGTAATTGCAGCCACCACACGTGATATGTGCTACTCATTTCGCTTGAATTTCTTTTTTTTCTTCTAAAAATACTTTTATATTATCATGTTTCCCATATTTACAAAACCTGGAACCTAGAAGTTCAAAACTAGCACAAAAATGAACTTAACGAGAAAATAATTAAAGAAATTAGACTGTTTTTCCTGGAAGAGTGTCTCTCTTTCCACCTCTGGAAGAGCATCACTCTACTCCAGTTCCACCTCCTTTGTTATCATTCCCAATCCTCTTGCACTGAGACTGGACTGTACCAAAGGAACTAACAATGATGTCTTTCTGAATACCGAAAATGCCTTCTTCAATCCTAATAGCAACCTAATTTTTCTCATCAATCGTTAAAATCTAACAGGTGGAGTCCTCTTCAGAGATTTGCATGCCCTTTTCTAAAATCTCTTAGTGGCTTTAGATATCTCTCATCTACATATTCTTATCGAAAATCAATTTTGCACTACTCATAAAAACGATTAACAATACTTGAATTGGAATGAGTGGCGAGAAAATCTTCCCAAATATTTTATTCTTTCGGTGTACCTTACACATTTAAAAAAATTTGCTAACATATTCACTTTTATTTATTTTTTATATATTGTATCCCTTACCATTTCATACCTCAACTGTAACAGACATGAATATCCGAACCAAATAGAATTGTGACAACACCTTATATAGTTCACATAAAGTTGACTCAATACCTTAAATTATCTCATGTTTTCTCCCAAAATTGAAAGGATATTGATTAAATAAGAACGAGCTCATAAATTGATTCAATTTTGGAAGCAAAAGTGTTTTGGATAAATTTAATTTATCCACTTTATAATTGTAACAAGAAGTTACTTTGTTTGGATAAGGTGAAAGTGATTAATACTTTCAATCAGCTTTACGTTTGCTTGCAATAAAATATAATGATTAATTTAAATAATTGGATATTTATTACGCCGAAGGCGTTCTATTATGAGGTTTCACCTCATGACACTATTCCTGGTTTGTTATGAAACCAACTCCAAAAATAGAAAAAAAGAGAGATTAATGCCTTAGAAATAAGCCACTTCGAGGGGCAAACCTCCTTTACATTACATAAATGAACAATTCTTGGATGATACAAATGAAAAAACCTCCTTCTATATATAGGAGTCCATGGGGTCACAATATAATCCTAGCCGACCTCACAATAATAATGTAAGGGCACAATAATAACAATATGGGGATTACAGGGGTACAAAAATAACAATTAGGGGGCTATACTAACAATAATAAGGGACTGCACTAGTAATATGAGAGATCAGTGCCTTAGAAATAAGCCACTTCGAGGGGTCAACCTCCTTTACATTACATAAATGAACAATTCTTAGATGATACAAATGACAAAACCTCCTATATATAGGAGTCCATGGGGTCACAATATAGTCCTAGCCGACCTAACAATAATGAAGTAAGGGAACAATAATAACAATATGGGGGTTACAAGCGTACAAAAATAACAATAAGGGGGATACACTAACGATAATAAGGGACTACACTAGTAATATAGGGACCTAACATGCCCCTCTCCTTCAAAAAAGTGTTGTCCTCAACACTTGAGTAGCTCTGGATGCTTCTATATAAAATTCACATCCTCCCATGTAGAATCTTCAGTGGGTAAGTTCTTCCACTTAATGAGATACTCTGAAATTGATCGATTTCGTAGCTGTCGAGTTCTTGTTTCTGTGACTGCTTTAGGTTCTAATATGATTTTTCCTTCCTCATCAAGTTCTGGAAATATCGTTTGAACTGGAATTTTGTCACGTATAACCTTATTTAAGCATGAAACATGGAAAACTGGATGCACTCGTGAAGAATCATGATGCTCCAATTTGTATGTCATAGTACCAATATTTTGCAACACCTTGTAAGGATCATAGTACTTTGGCGATAATTTATTATCCTTTTTAGCCTACTTGAGGGAAATTTTTTTGTATGGTTGTAGCCGTAAAAATACCCAATCTCCTACCTCAAAACTTCTCTCAATGCGATGTTGATTTGCATGTTGTTTCATTTGATTTGCACCAAATTTAGGTTATCCTTTAAGAGTTGGAGAACTTGTTGTTGATGCTCCATGTGATCTTCCACTTCTTCAACCTTAAAATTTTCACTTAAATATGATGTGGTGGACGGTGGATGATATCCATAAAGTGCCATAAATTGGGTTTTTTTTTTTGCAGCATGGAAGGAAGTGTTATACCACCATTCAGCCAGAGGTAACCACTTGACCCATCGTGTTTGTTTATCAAATATAAAACAACGAAGATATCCTTCCAAACATTTGTTCACTATCTCAGTTTGACCATCAGATTGAGGATGATAAGATGAGATATGAGCTAGTTGAGTACCCAAACAAGAAAATAATTTCGTCCAAAAAATTCCAGTAAAAATGGGATCTCTATCGCTTATAATAATCTTTGGGTTTCCATTTATCTTTTGAATTGTTTCCGTAAATGCAGTATAAATTGTACTTGCTTTAAATGGATGAGATAATGCACAAAAGTGTGCATACTTGGTAAGTCTATCAACTACCACCATGATGACACTCTTTCCTTCAGACTTAGTTAAACCTATGATAAAATCCATTGAAATATCCTCCCAACATTGACTTAGAATGGATAAAGGTTGTAGAATACATAGGGTCTTAATTGTCTCAACTTTATTTTGTTGGCAAACCAAAAATTCCGCCACAAACTTTTGAATATCAGATTAAGGCCATCCCAAAACAAATCTTTCTTCACCCTGTGGTAAGTTTTTAAAAACCTTGCATGTTTTCCTAAAGGAGAAGTGTGCAATTCCAAAAGAATCTTTTGTTTTAGTTGGGAATTCTTTAAGCAATATTTGTACCATAAGGAATAATTTTTCCAACTAAATATCACAGATGTACTAGGATCTTGCGGCAACTTTTGAATGAGTGTCCACACTTCTTCATCCTTATTCCATTCATCCCTTGCTTAGGTTATCCAATCTGGTTGGATAATAAAAATGGCACAAAGAAATTCTTCCACCTCTTCATCCTTTCTTGAGAGTGCATCTGCAACAACATTTAGCTTCCATTTTTTGTAGATGATTTCAAATTCATAACCCAACATCTTTGTGACCCATTTTTTCTGCTCTTCTAAGGAGATTTTTTGTTTCAAAAAGTGTTTAAGACTATCATGATCAGTTTTTTACCTTGAAGTGTCTTCCCATTAGGTAAGGTCGTTGTTTCTTTAGTGCATGTAGTATTGCCAACGTTTCCTTATCATAAATAGCTTTATGTAAATAATTTCCTTTGATTGGATGGCTTTCAAAAGTAGTGGGTCTTCCTTCTTGCATTAAAACAACACCAATTCCATTTCCTGAGGCATCACATTCAACAATAAAGGTTTTTGTGAAGTCTGGCATAGCTAAGACCGATGCTAGGAACATTTCCTCTTTAAGATGTTCAAAGGCCTTAGTTGCTTCGCGAGTCCATGAAAATGCATCTTTATTCAATAAGGTCTTTAGAGGTGTTGCTATTCTCCCATAATTCTTAACAAAATTGCGATAATACCCTATTAACCCGAGAAATCCTCTCAACTTCTTTATGGTTGTGGGGACTTTACATTCCTTAATGGCTTTAATTTTGTTAGGGTCTACCTTAACACCCTCGTGAGATACAATATGACCTAAATATTCCACCCCTTGTACTCTAAAGAAACGTTTGGAGGGTTTTTCATATAATTGTTTCTCCTCCAGTAGTTTGAGCACCCTGTCAACATGTTGAACATGATCCTTCCAAGACCTGATGTAGATTAGTATATCATCAAAAAATACTAACACAAAATTTCTAAGGAAGGGTTTGAAAACAAAATTCATCAACCCTTGAAATGTATAAGGTGCATTGGTAAGGCCAAAAGTCATGACCATAAATTCATAATGACCCTCATGAGTTCAAAATGTTGTTTTCAGAATATCTTCAGTATTAATTCTAATTTGATGATATCCTGAACGAAGATCCAACTTGGTAAAATAAATTGCTCCATGTAATTCAGCCAATAATTCATCAATCACAGGAATGGGAAATTTATCTTTAGTAGTGAGATTATTGAGCTCCATATAATTCTAACACATGCGCCATGATCCATCCTTCTTGTGCACCAATACTACTAGAGCATAGAAAGAAATTTTACTAGGTTGAATAACACCAGCCTCTAACATTTATGCAATCATACATTCAATTTCGCTCTTTTGGACATAAGGATGTCTATAAGGCTTGATGTTTGAGGAACACTTCCTAGAATCAAATGAATAGCATGATCATGATCACGAATAGGTGGGAGTCCTTTGGGAGTTTCAAACACCTTGGAATGATTATCCAAGACTTTTTGGAGATATGGAGAAATAGATGATTTTGATGTTGGAACTTCTAGTGAGCATAATTGTGCAATTACACCTCGTTGCTCTTTCTTCAAAAGCTTTGTCATGAAATCAGAGCTTATTATCTTTCTCGGCTTCCCTGTGATACCCCGTAATTCGACTTCATTTCCTTCCAAAAAATAATTCAAGAAAAGTTTTTGAAAATTAAAAGCTACCGTCCCCAAATATTGTAACCATTGTACTCCTAGTACAACATCAGCACCTCCCCTTGGAATGGAAATCATTGGATATATTTAATGCATATTCCTCCATGGTTAGCTTGATATTATGGAATTTTCTAGAGCAATTTATAGTTCCTCCATTTGCAACCATCACTTGACATTCTAGTGCTGGGTATAGGAAGCAATTCAATTCCTTGGCTACCTTACAATGAATAAAATTATGGGTACTACCTGAATCAATCAACACTATTACCTTTTTCTTCTGGATATGTCCTTCCATCTTGAGAGTTTGAGGAGTGGTAATTCTTGCCAATGCATTATACAGTATGGTTGGGCTCATTTCTTCTTTATCTAGGGTTGGTTCCTGGTGTATATCCTCTTCTTTTTAATTTTCTTGTTTATTTTCTTCTTCCTCTTCACAATCTATGTAAAATAATTTCTTCTCATCACACTTATGACCTTTAGTCTATTTTCTATCACAATTGTAGCAAAGCCCTTTTGCTCTTTTTTCTTCCAATTTTTGTGGTGTCAACCTTGTAGGTTGTGGAAGTCTAGGAGTAGAAACACTTACATCTTTATAGATGTGAGTGTTAGGCTTCCTTGTCGCCATAATTTCACATTCAATTTTTCTTGCCAACCTAAATGCCTTCTCCAATGAATCAGGTTCCCAAACGTGAACCTCATGTTGGATGTTATCCTTTAAAGTCCCTATGAAGACATCAATCCTGTGTTCCTCTGGAATATCAATTACCCTTATATTCAATTTTTTTAAGTCCTCAATGTGCTCCACCACTGAACTCTTTTTTTTAATATTTATCAATTGGCTAAAGAAGTTGTTGCTTTTTGTATCCTCATAATGTGCTATCATTTCCTTCGTAAAAATTGACCAAGTCACAATAGTTTTACGAGAGCAAAGCCATCGATACCATACAAATGTATTTTGTTCTAGATATAAAGTTGCAATGCATACCTTTTGTGTGTTTTGCACATTATTGAGATCAAAATATTGCTCCATATGTAGTATCCATGTTACGGGATCCTTTCCATCAAACTTCCTCATATTGATCTTTGGAATATTGTCGGTCTACCATCCAACATTTGAGTTTATGAAATCACGATTAACATTTATTTTATTTTCATCATGAGTTTCCTCTACTATATTTTCACCCTTAGGAATCCTTTCTTGTATCAACTTTGTCAAACCTTCCATGTCTGCTTTTAGATCATTCTTCATGTCTTCCATGTTGTCTTTCAATTTTTCTTCGATCTTAGCTTCCATGTCTTCCATGCCATTCTTCAAACCATCCATCTTAGATTCCACACCTTTCTTCAAACCATCCATATTATATTCCATACCATTCTTCAAACCATCCATATTAGCTTCCACACCTTTCTTCAAAACTTCCATTTCATTTTGTGTTGCTCTTTGCGAGAGTGAAATTTGGTGCACTTGCTCTTGTATTTTTGATATATCATATTGCACTTCTTCATCTTCATGATTCATAGTAGAGTATTACGAGGGCTTAATGGGTGTTGAATTCTTTTTAGGGGGGATTTTATAACCCAATACTGAGATCTATGCTTCAATATTCCCTTGGAATCACTTCAAATTGATTTATCAAACAAGACTTATGCAATTTGAAAGAAAAAAATACACACCCTTTTCTTGATTTTGAGGAACTCGATATTGAAACTAAATTATCTTTGTGATTTCAGATCTTCAAAATCTAAAATTCGGTCTTGTAGTAGCCCTCTAAATCTTATTTTGAATGCCATAAGTATGACCTGATTTGGATGCTTCAAAACAAATTTATGCCCAATCTCCCACAATGACCTAATTAAGGACTGGTTTAGTAGAGCGCACTTGTACGGCATGCCACATGTCAGTAGTTCCTCCTTCGGCTCTGAAATTGATACACAGAAAACTACAGTCCATGTAATTTATATATCTTTTTACAGAATTCCAATTTGATGCTTGGAGAGAGATTTATGACAATTTTCCCAAGGTCGCCTATTTTACATGAAATTTGGGAGCCTGCAAAAACCCTAACTTCCACAGATCATATCTCCAAAAATGTTGTGAAACAAGATCTAAAATTTTTACACGAAGTTCCTCAGGATTTCAATTTCGCATGATAAAAATTTCAGCTTTTGAGCCTTCGTAGAAAAACATTTATAGCGAAAATTCCACGATGACCTGTTTGGAGTAGCAAAACCCTAGAATCCAAAGCTATGATACCAAACGTTATGAAACCAGCTCCAAAAATAGAAGAAAAGAGAGATCAACATCTTAGAAACAAGCCATTTCGAGGGGGAAACCTCTTTTACATTACATAAATGAAAAATTCTTGTATGATACAAATGACAAAACCTCCTTCTATATATAGTAGTCCATGGGGTCATAATATAATCCTAGTCGACCTAACAATAATAATGTAAGGGCACAATAATAACAATATGGGGGTTACAGGGGTACAAAAATAACAATAAGGGGGCTAGACTAAAAATAATAAGGGACTACACTAGTAATATAGGGACCTAACATATATTCGTCGTCCGCCACATAAGCGTCGCCAGGTAAACGGACTCGATCACCGTTGCTTTGTTAGCATGGCACCTGTGGTTTTGGTAGCAGCTTGTTTTTTATGGAATACAACAATGTTGCCATCGACTGCGACTACGACAACGTTGGCCTATTTTTTGGGGTCATTGGATTGCTCAGTCTCGAGGTGCGGTCGCTTTCATTCCCCATGCAGCTAGGCATGTAGACAGCGCACGCCTTCTCCTACTTCCTGGTCAATCGCAAGTCGGAATCCTTCGGCACGCTTGAATTTTTGGGCCGGAATCCGTTCTCGTCGAAGTGATATCCATGCTATTGTAGACCAATCCCTTTCTACCCTCCTACTACTATGTTTCTCTAGCCTCCATCGAGGTCCATGCTGCTCTCCTCGACTCAATCATGCCCAACGTCTTTCGCATCGACAAAACGTCAGGACATGGAGGTGTTATCATCGATTCAAGCACCATCATCACTTGCCTCCAGACACCCCTTTATGTTTCCCTGCGGGACGCCTTCATCGCGGGCACCCGACAACTTTCTAGAGCCGATGGGTTCTCCATCTTCGACACCTACTACGACCTATGGGGCTTGCAAACTGTGAGTGTTGCTAGTTAGGATTCCATTTTAGCTACCCTGGTTCTTCTGGCTAACAATTATCTAATACCCGTGAACACCATGGGGACCTTTTGCTTCACCTTTGCACCAACCAGCTATGGTCTGTCCGTCATTGGAAATATTCATAAGTAGGGCATCTGAGTCTCCTTCGATTCCGCAAAATCTCTCATTGGTTTCGGTTTCAGCCACTGTTGATTCGAATCATTTCTCGCTATCCTACACACTGCGCATCTTCATCTCCATCTACAATCACATCTTATTGGAGAAGTCTTGGAATTAAATTTGGAAATAGTGAAGATTTGTATTACATAATCAGCATAAGTTGTACTTTTCATGTGAGGTGAGGGGAGAATGTTAAGGTTTTGTTCCTCTCCTTTAAAAGACTAATGTATTCCCATTATGCATCAGAGCATAAAGATTGGACAAATACTATTTTTCAATTAATAAAATCTAAGTTATAGCCTCCCATCAATACATAAAGATATTCAGAAAAGGAAAAATGTTTTATGTAAAGAGAGACAAGTGAACAAAATGTATCTTCTATAGAATCAATCTCTTCTTATATTATTATTCATTGGATATGATCTATTGTATTTAGTTTTTACAATCGTAATGTAATATTAGTTCTGAAGTTTTTGCAGTTGTATATAATATAATATTATTTATAGGTATAAATTGTATGAATTTTCAAAAAATATCTAATTATTTAGATCATGTTTATGATCAAAAACATTTAGCAGGGTTAAGCACCCTCATTATATTATACATCTTAAATTTCTAATAATCAATATAGTGACTATCAAAAGTTAGACATTTTTTATAAATTCACAACAATAATATTACTTTGCATATATATATATATATATATATCTTATAAATTCACACAATTTATATTCAAAAATACATTACATTTTCATCAATATCAATGGAAAGTATTGTTTTACATTGCATTGTTCTTCAAATTAAAATAACTTAATCATTTTACATTATAGTATTATTTAAATTTATTTTCCAAATCCATTTTGTGGTCTATACCATTTTTAATATCAATACAACATAAAATCATTTTACAACCAAATCATCTTAAACACTAATGCTATTGACAACAATTTATTTAATAGTGAATCATTGTATGGTGTTTTTAAAATTAACATTGTAAAAGCAAAGTAAAATGGAATCAATGCTTTAGAGTTGCAAAACACAATTAATAAATAATTAAACTTGACTTTAAACGATTGTTGTATTAATAATATAACAACTACTTATAACTTGATACTATTTTTATATTGTTGCCATTATAATAATAAACCTATCACATAGACTGAAAATGAAAAATGCCTTTAAAATTGGATAAATATTTTAGCAATTTTTCACAAATATATTAAAGTTTTATGTTAATGTTTGTTATATTATTTTTTAAAATCAAAATTGGATTATTTTATTTATACCAACTAAATTCGAGGTTTATAAATATTTATGCATTTTAAGTTGTTAATGTTTGTTATATTATTTTTTAAAATGAAAGTTGGATTATTTTATTTATACCAACTAAATTCGAGTTTTATCAATATTTATTTATGCATTTTAATTTTTTTGTGTTATATATATATATATATATATATATATATATATATATATATATATATATATATATATTGCAATCAAATATTTTTGACCGTTTGAAACAACTTCTATTTCGTTGTTTATCAAGTTGTTCCCCCTTTTGAAAATAGCCAAATAATAAGGCATAGGTTACATGGTACATCTCTTGTGTCACATATGGGATTTGAGCTAGCTCTTGAGTCATAGTGGTTATCTCAAAATTTTCCAAGGGAGATATCTATACTTGATAAATATGTCATAATTTATGTGCTCAGAATTTATTTCATGCCATTTTAAAAATCCCCAAAGAAATTGAACTGCTCTGATATGTACCTTCTTCCCACAAGGATTGCCATTCGGCATTCCTTTGCACCTCTAGGTTCAAATGCTAGTTATATTTCTTACCGATGAATTTATAATGATGATAAAGAGCTTTAAGATATGTTGAATTATAAATATATAGATTTAATTAAATGGAAAAAAATAAATTAATTAATTAATTAATTAAATATGTATATATATATATATATAACATTAAAAAATAATAAATAATATTATGTTGAAAAATATTAATATTTTTTGCTATATAATATTAAATAATAATTTAGTATTGTAGATAAAAATATTTAGTTGTGCTCTATATAATATGATATGATGATTCCTATTTGTATTATAAAACTAAATATTATGATTCGTTAATGTAAATGGACACCTTATATGCAAAAACTAATATCCAAAATGTATTGTCTTCTCTTTCTATCTTTTTCTCTTCCATGTATTTATGCAAATTATGTATAATAGAAAAAATGAATAGGTGCAAAAGAAATCATTATATATACATTTAGCTAAGTTATTATTACCCTATCCCTTAAATGGGGTGAGAAGGGATGCACCTCGTCTTGCAACTGTCGATGGTGTTGTCACCTCACCCAATAAGTGAGGGAAATGTGCCACCCAATTAGACTTGATGTGGAGACGTGGTGATTTAAGTGGGGTATAGGATTATGGCTAAGGTGGTAGTTATGGCTCATTTTTTCATCTGTATTAGGGATTCACTACTTGCACGAGGTCTCAACTAGATGTCAGTAGACCAAGCCCTTTTCCCATCATCACTAGAGTAGTCCAGAGTAATGGCATGCAATGCCATAATTCTTGGCATGCAATTGGAATTATGTATATTTCTTGTAATATAGATCACACTAAATTTTCCTCCCCTTTTTCACTTCAACTCCTGCTTTGCTCTACTTTCCATGGACACTATTAATGGTTGTGGATTCTTTGCATGCATGCCCTAGCCCTGCCTTTCGAGTCTACAACCCCTCTTGTTGAATTTGACATTAATCAATCTCCTTTGGTTTGCAAGGATGGCGAGACAATGAGATCATAGTAGGATAGGTCACGGAGGTTGTGGGATTTAAGGCAGCTCCAAGGCACTCTTGAGATCGAAGACTTCTGCTAGAATATATAACAATAGGTGCCAACATAGATTCAAGAAAAACTTTGAGAGCTGGAAGAAGACATTATTGTTGATAAGTGTTTCCTATCAGACTCTTAGGTGATTGTGAACATGAGAAACTACGTGTGTGACATGGCCCACACATGTAGTAGGTGAAATCAATATTTGTTAAAAATCGACTTATAATAGAGGATGAAGGTGTTATTGGGTCATGTTATCATGCAAAAAAATGATGCAAAGGAAGAATTTATGTTAGTGTTGGCTGATGTGGTGCTTCAGTAAAAGAAAACAAATATGCACCTTAAGCAGATTGAAGCCAACGTTGCTCCTGGTGCAGGTCTGAGTGTTTGTTGCCTTGGGGATATTAACCCCATTGAGGTGGGTAATTCAACTTCATCTTAGTTTTTCTGATGTTTTTTTGTTATTTTTTTTATGGTTTTTTGTTTCTCAAGTCTTTTTATGGTTGGCCTGCAATTCCTAGACTTTATCCATTTGGATGCTACTTCTAGTTATCATTCTTATATTGGTTTGTCAATCTAGGAAATCCTCTATTTTTTGAGACAACTATTGATATTGACCTCGTTTTGGAATGATGCTCTGTTATTTTGGCATTGGTCTATTTTCCTAAATGGCAAGCCATTGACAAGTAGGGTTTTTGGAATTATGTAATCCTTGACTAGTAACAGAAATTCAACTCACAAAAAAAAGAGTTACAAACACCCTGTGTTGGGATTGCAAACATGTGGAATATTTTTATACTCAAGATATTCTAATATCGTTATTTTGTTTGTATCTTGTTCTACATTCTTTATTAGTCAATAAAAGTTTGGATTTGATTTATTTTCCATGCCATAACCAAGAGAGAGAGAGAGAGAGAGAGAGAGAGAGAGACCTTCCAATTTAATGAACTACTATTTTGACATATTTTTGTTACACAACCATTCCCTTTTTTCCTCCTTCTATTGTGCCTAATACTCATTACTTTATATTTACTATGATTTCTCATAGGTATATATGATTTCCATTTGATCTCTCATTTTGTTTTATGGTTAGAACTAATATGTATTTTGAGGTTATTTGTATTGTTGCATATAATATGTTATGGTTGCACATGGTCTTTACTAAGTTGATTATTATAAGCATGGTCAGCTACAAGTCCATTTTCCATGTCAGCACACAGGCCTAGTTATTATGATTATGTTTAAAGCCTATGTGTGTATTTCCAACTCAGCACATGGGTTTGTTCATCGATCATACCTTCCAATCCTTCGCAGGGAACTAACCCTCGAACCACACCATCAAGTGATCACAAGAGTTTCATCATTAATATCATTACTAGACATGGTGGTGAGGATTTGATTACTAAGAATATTCTCAAACATGGATGCAACGATCTTGTTGAACACTTTGATGGTTATGCATAAACACGCATATATATGTAATTCCACATGATCATTCTATGAGTTGAAGAGGGTATCAATTTGAACCACCTCATAGTTGCATAATTGTATTGATGCTTTTGAAGCTACCTAAAGTGAGAGAGCCCCAGGATCCATAAGTTGCAATCAATCTATCAATTGGCACAAGAGAATTCAATAACCTGGTTGGAAAAGAATTGAACTAGTCGTTGGCTATGAGAACCAATCAAGTTATAGATCCAATTAAAATTTGTAATCGATTTTTGAGGGTCGGTACCATTCCATTTCTGGAGGCGGGAATCCCCATTCTGATATTTATATGAAGTAATCCCCTCAAACTCAAGGGAGGAGTGTTGATATTATACGTGAATAATTTTATTTTATAGGAATGATATAACAATTAATATATATAACTATTGAATACTAAATTTTATGTGTGGATCATGATATAGCATTGTTTCGGTGATTATGTAAAGAGATTTCCCAGGTCAAGCCTTAAGGGGGCCCACTCGAGGTAATATTTTGTGTTCTTTGAACCTATATATATTTATGTGTGGTTTAAATATGTTGTTGGTATTTAATTTTCTATGTTATCATTCACTTTCAATTTCATGTGCTCATTGCTGTATGTTTTAAGTTTCTTGTAGGATATGCTATGGAATTAGCATGTTATGGAACTTCCCTATTCATGGTCTCGCTTAGTGAATAGAGTGAAATGGTAAAGTTATGGGCATGGCTCCCAATGATGTTACCATGTGAGGTGAAATCAACTAGTTTGAAGATAAAGAACAATGTTGATTCCCTTCTTTAGGTTTCAATTTAGATCTATGATTGAATTCAATTTTATTTCTTATATGTGTCAAATCGATTATATTACATGGTAGTTTGTTTGATTATGTGTATACTACACCAAGTGCCTCACACTATCTCATAAGACTCTAGGGTGATAGATTAAATTATTGTGTTATGTAGGTGAACCCAAATAATAGGAAGACACATATACATGCCTTCATTTTTGGCGTTTGTTGAGGAGGCCCTCAAAGAAGTAGAACTTTTGCTTTAGAATAGTAATAGAAAAGATATCATTCCATGGTAACCTTAAATAATTTTGACTTCCCCTTATCTAACATTCATTCAAAGTGTCTTGCATTAGTTCATGTTAGATGCATGAAAAAAACATGACCAAAACTCCTCTTACGGTGCAATTGGAGCCACCCACATCATTCACACACTAGAAGGAAATTGAGGTAATCTATGGTGTGGTCCAAGAACCCAACCAAAGAACCAAAAAGAGAAAATTGCATCCAATATAATAAGTAATCCTCTCAAAGTTGATTAATCAGATGACATAGTAATCAATTCTCCAATCTCAGGGTCTTCTAAATATGAGAGTGAAAATCTTATAGATGAACATGAACCTTCAATCAAATCAAATGAATTTTAGCTTTAGAGAAATATATATATTAAGCTGGGGGGGAGAAGTAGAACACCCAAAATAGAAGGAACCAGTCACTTTTGAGTTACCTAATCAAGATCTTGAAGGATTGGTTCAAATGTACAACATTCCACCTTTTTCCATCCCTAAATTTTGTGGTTTAGCTAGCGAATAGATAAACTCCTCTCTTTGAATTTGATGTTCTTTTCCATAGTTATGATTACTCTTATGATGCCCAAAGTCTAAAATATTTCTAGCCACTATAAATTATGTGAAATTACGCTAGTTCATGGGGTTGGGAGGGAATTATCACTAGAGAATTTGGCGGAAATTCCGACGGCCAATTCGTCGCTATTCCGACACATATTCGTCGCAAGAGCGACAGTTCAAGGGCGGACAAACCGTGGTTTCTCATGCCGTCGCCGTTCCGACGCAAGTAAAAAGTGTCGCACTATCGACACTTATTCCAACGTTCCGAACAGGCGTCACTCTTCCGACGTCTCACAAACCGTCGCGGCTCCGATGTTTTAAACGTGGTTCTTCCGACGCTCATTAACCGTCGCAGTTCCGACTAAACGTGGTCCGACGTTTTGGCGTCGCTCTTCCGATGCTTGTAAACTGTCGCAATTCCGACTAAACGTGGTCCGACGTTTTGGACGTCACTCTTCCGACGTCTGGAAGATGTCGTAATTCCGACGATATGTGGTCCGACGTTTGGAACGTCGCGCTTCCGAAGTTTTCATACTGTCTCTCTTCCGACGTTGCTGGGTTGTCGCAGTTCCGACGTCTACAAGGCGTCGGTAGACCGACGGAGGGTTCAATTTTTAAAAAAAAATTAAAATTTTAAAAGACGAGAAACGTTGTTTTGAAGATATTATATGAAGTAAAACAGTCCATGAAAGTGAAATAGCAGTATGTAGAATAGTAAAGCAACGGATAGAGTACCGACGTCCATTGTTCCAAATACAAATTAAAGTACCCAAAACCCTACAACAGTGAAGTAAAACAGTCCATGAAAGTGAAGATATTATATGAAGTAAAACAGTCCATGAAAGTGAAGATATTATATGAAGTAAAACAATCCATGAAAGTGAAGATATTATATGAAGTAAAACAGTCCATGAAAGTGAAGATATTATATGAAGTAAAACAGTCCATGAAAGTGAAATAGCAGTATGTAGAATAGTAAAGCAACAGATAGAGTACCGACGTCCATTGTTCCAAATAAAAATTAAAGTACCCAAAACCCTACAGTAGTGAAGTAAAACAGTCCATGAAAGTGAAATAGCAGTATGTAGAATAGTAAAGCAACAGATAGAGTACCGACGTCCATTGTTCCAAATACAAATTAAAGTACCCAAGACCCTACAACAGTGACGTAAAACAGTCCATGAAAGTGAAGATATTATATGAAGTAAAACAGTCCATGAAAGTGAAGATATTATATGAAGTAAAACAGTCCATGAAAGTGAAATAGCAGTATGTAGAATAGTAAAGCAACAGATAGAGTACCGACGTCCATTTTTCCAAATACAAATTAAAGTACCCAAAATCCTTGAACAGAGAAAAACGCTAATCATGTGAGGAGTGTGATATGTCCAAAATATAAAAAGACCATCAGACCATATCAATAAACCAGCAACATAGACCAGCATCGCTAGTTTTGAAGGCAGAATGATAAACATTAATCATTTTTTTTTCAGAAGAGAAAAAACGATATTTTGAATATATTATATGAAGTAAAACAGTCCATGAAGTCATTACATTTTCACATCTGAAGATTGGAACCCAAATATCCATCCAGAAAAGTGGAAGTCCCACCCCAGACAGTGATAGAAAAATACCCCATGTCACATACGGGGACTTGATATAAAACCCAGTAACGGTCCACATGGAGATTATCGACAATCTGAGAAAGCATCCAAATATGCCCGAGGCATCTATAAGAAAGTGAAATAGCGGTATGTAGAATAGTAAAGCAACAGATAGAGTATCGACGTCCATTGTTCCAAATACAAATTAAAGTACCCAAAATCCTTGAACAGAGAAAAACGCTAATCATGTGAGGAGTGTGATATGTCCAAAATATAAAAAGGCCATCAGACCATATCAATAAACCAGCAACATAGACCGGCATCGCTAGTTTTGAAGGCAGAGTGATAAACATTAATCATTTTTTTTTCACAAGAGAAAAAATGTTGTTTTGAATATATTATATGAAGTAAAACAGTCCATGAAGTTATTACATTTTCACATCTAAAGATTGGAACCCAAATATCCATCGAGAAAAGTGGAAGTCCCACCCCAGACAGTGATAGAAAAATACCCCATGTCACATACAGGGACTTGATATAAAACCCAGTAACGGTCCACATGGAGATTATCGACAATCTGAGAAAGCATCCAAATATGCCCGAGGCATCTATAAGAAAGTGAAATAGCCGTATGTAGAATAAGTAAAGCAACGGAGGATAGAGTACGTACGCGTCCATTGTTCCAAATACAAATTAAAAAGTACCACGGGAAATCCTTGAACGAGGAGAAAAACGCTAATCATGTGAGGAGTGTGATATGTCCAAAATATAAAAAGACCATCGGACCATATCAATAAACCGGCAACATAGACTGACATCGCTAGTTTTGAAGGCGAAATGATAAACATTAATCATTTTTTTTCGAGAAGAAAAATGTATTTTGAATATATTATATGGTAAAACGAGTCCATGAAGTCATTACATTTTCACATGCGAAGATTGGAACCCAAATATCCATCGAGAAAAGTGGAAGTCCCACCCCCGGACAATGATAGAAAAATACCCCATGTCACATACAGGGACATGATATAAAATCCGATAACGGTCCACATGGAAGTTATCGACAATACGAAGAAAACATTCAAATATTCTAAAAGGGCATCTATAAGAAAGTGAAATAGTAGTATGTAGAACGGTAAAGCAACGGAATGAAATGCAGAAACGTCCCATTGTTCCAATACAAATTAAAGTACCCAAATCTTGAACGAGATCAAGAAACGACTAATCGTGAGGAAATTCAAAGTAAAGTTAATCTATTAACATTGCGAATAAAATTACACCGAAGTCAAAAACATTTCCTGGCCATACTCTTGGCAAATTTGTCATCAAAAAAATCAAAAAATTAAGAAGAGCGCCTCATACGGGGAAACCGGTCTTGAACGTTTAATTTACGGAATTCAAAAATATTACTTAAAGGTCCGGCCACGGGTAAAATAAACTAAAAGCGACCCAATTAGCGAACTTGCTAAGCAAGAAAAACAAATTAACCAAACTAATCCTCCACATTTGGTTCCTCACGATTCGGCACCATCCTTCGGAAGGTCCCGGGATCGCAGTGCCCTCACATGCATGCCACGGCTCCCCTCCTACCGAAGGCCCGAATGCTGGTCGGCTTTTCCGGCAGACCCGCGGGACGGGTGCATTCTTCCTCCGTTTGGGCCTCCTCGCGGAAGACCCACGGTGACTACGGGCGCGGTTCGCGGGCGGTTGAGAGTGCGTCAAGAGAAAAGTGCCGCGGTGCGCGTCGTGGGAGAAGGTGAACTAGCGGTGGGGAACGAGGAGAAGCGGGGAATCCATACGGTGACCGAATCTTGCAAGCGGGGCCAGCCCACTCCTAGTATTTGGATATCGACCCTAAGTAATAATCAACGGGCCCCGGCGGAAGTCATCTCTTGTTGGTCTTTGGAGGAGCACGCGAGATGACCTCTAGTGCTCCCCTGCGGCAACGCATCCTATGACGCACGCGAGGCATGGGTGCAATCTCGGTAACGAGGGCGCGGTGGGCACAAGAGGCAGAAGACGAGAATTCCAATTAACGGAGAGAGCAGACGGAAATGACGAGAGAAATGGAAATATGCGGCAAAGTACGGCGGTTATTGGCCACTTCTCCTTATCGTCACGGTTAGAGACGATGTAATCCGACGCGGCTTGTACGAAAAACCATGGCTAAACGCCATTTTTTATGTCAACCGAGTACGCAATGCAATCAAGGACGTAGTCATAATAGATGCGATCATTAATAATGAGAGCCGAAGGCGGACGAGTGGAGCATGAATCGCTCGGAGGAGTGGAGATAGATCTTGACGAGTGTTAAAATTAATTAATGTAGATTTGATGTGAAAACTTAATTGAACGGCGTTAAATATTAATGCGAATGATATGAAATCGCCATATCCATGTCCCATCATAACGCCATCGAATGCACCGCCGGCCCGGGGCCGAGGGGAAAGTTTTATTGAGGACACGTGGCAAAAATTGATTGGAGAGGCGGATATTTGTTTGGGTCGCTCGTGCGGTGGAAATCGGACCCGTAAAATATTAGGGCGAATTTGATAAAAATTCGCGTCACAAAATTGGCCGACGTCGGCGGGCTATTTTGGAACGCGAATTGGTTTGAATTATGGTTTATCGCGTTTGAAGTACGTAGGCTAAATACTCAGACAATTTTCTTATAAAATTTGTGTTGGTATTCTTTGATAATACACATATTAAAATCCCGCTTAATAAAGAGACAAAATTGTTGTGCTTTCGGAACTTTGACAGTTGGACATGAGTTAACAAACAAAAGGATAGCGGAACCGGACATGCACCGGTGAGTCGAGCCCTCTACCAAAACCACGAGCGGAATCACAAAAGCGGGTTGCCCATATCGCACGCTTTTGCGAGTAAGCGGTATTTCCTATTCGCGAGCGATTCCATAGGGAATGCGACACGTGGCGAAGTGACCCGGAAAACAACTAGTTTAACCCACGCCATCGCACGTTAAAGCCGACGTTGGGCAGAGCGAGGTACCCGAGAGTCGTTGATTTGGAGAAGGGCCATCGGACGGTGGTCGCACGTTGAACTTGCCGGAGGTTAACTAAGGTGTGCGGAGGATAGCCGGAGTCGATACGAGTGTTTGATTGGTTATTGATATATATAGGTGGGGGCGGGAGTATAATGAAATTGTTTAATTAAACGATTGGCGGATAATTAGCATAAATTACGGGGGTGATTTTGTAAGGGTACAGGTGGTGAAATATAGAGCCGAAAGTTCACTACAAGTTATTTATTTAAAAAAAGAAACGTGGAGTATAAATACAAAGTGTTGAAAGTTAAACATTGGTTATAAGGATTGGAGATAATATAAAGTCGGGAATATAAATTAAAGTCCAACCATTGTGGATAGTATTTATTTATCGGAATTCTACGAATTTGATAAATAAACTTAGAAAGAAAAGAAGAAGTCAATTAAGACTCAAAATTTGGAGGAAAAGAACGGGGTACACCAAGGAGAAAATGCGACACGAGCGATTGTAGACACACCGGCTCTCCTTGGGGGTCAATTTCGGTTTTGTTGCGTCACACGATGATCTCTCTTCTCTTGGCATTTACTTGTATTGAAGATCACTATTAGGAATAAGGAGTTATTTTCTCCAAAAATAACCCTAGCGAACATTGACAATGCATCAAGGATATCTTTCTATGCTTCCATAGCACATTTGCTCTACTTCTAAATCATGTCTTGGAAGTGGTTGTTGTGCTGAAAATTATTCACCGATTGGTTTCATACCAAAGTCTTTTCACATTTCGGCATCAATACATGAAAAAGATAATGGTTTAAAACAACCTAAATATTTGAAATTTTGCAAGAATTGTACGGCACACTTTGAATATAAATTTTGAAGTCAAGTGCATGATCTTGTATAGGATCAAGTGTCATTTGAATACCAAATGTTTCACAAAAAACTTCTCAACATGCTACCCTGCGGTAAGGATTAAATGACAATATTGCATCAACTATTTCCATAATAAAATTGCACCTCGGCCATGAACTAAACAACTACAAATGTTGTAGATCTAACAAGACCACACGATCAAATGTATTCCACAAGGCCAATCTTGTATGAAAAATGAAAAGGAGTTTGCAACCAAAAATACCTTAGGCAACTAATTCAATTAGATACACCAAACCATCGGCAAACGGGGAAAACTGACCTACTCAAAGGCAAGCGTTTACCTCCTTTGACAAAATTTTGAGTTCGAAACAAGAGGGCCTTTATTGTCTTGTCAATGCCCCTAGTAATTTGAATGGGGTTTGCACTATTTTAACAACCTAAACAAAAAGGTTTCATTTCAAATTATTTTCCACAAATTTAAGATACAACCATTGTCAGTTTTGTATTTCCTAACAAGCTCATAAATTTTGACAAAAGAACCAAAATTTTTTAATACACCGATAACTTAATTTTTTTCACTCAAAAACTATCTTAGACTCAATAAACCCAACCCAAAACTAAAAACCAAACACCATAAGACCCTACAAAAATGAATAGATGATCTTAATCCGGTACCATCGACAAAAAGTTACCTTTACACCCTCACTTATTAAACCACTGTCTTTCATTGAATTTTAACTTCAGCTTCTTTGCGGCGAAAGGACGGATGCGGCGACGACAATTTTTTTTTGGAGGTTGCTTTGCATGCCATCCGGAAATTTAATTCGGCCATTTAAAATTCACCCCGCCAAGTTTTTTGTAGACGGCCACGGCCATATTTACGTACGAGGATTGTATTTAAACACAACGGCCCGACGTACGCAATTCACCAACCGAAATTAAACAAACGAAATTTACCTTGATTTGTAAATTCAAAAGGAGGACACGTGGAGCATTAATATTGGATCGCATGAAATTGAAGGGAGATACGAAAACACGAAAACCGGACTAGAATTTTTTATAGGGCACATTGGATTGAGAATTCGAGTTAAAATTAGAGCGGGGCAATCAATAGCATCCCATTTTGGAACGCGAATTTGGTTTGAGGAAATTCCAATCTATTTAGACTTTTTAGTCAGAACGGAAAGGGTTCTTTAATGTTTTGATAGTTTAATATATACATATGTTATATATATATATCATATGCGAAATGAAAGGTGGGCCATAGAATTTAGTTTTAATTTTATTTTTTTAAAAAGAGGGTTTATTATAATATGTTTTATGTATTAGGCATATAAAAATAAAAGGTCGAAAAAGCTTGGTAGTTTTTTATAGGCTTAGGTACGTAAATTTTTATTACATAGAGTGTGTAAAAAAGTGAAAAGCGGGGTGTAACAGTGTGTATGCACGAGCGGTGCGAAAGGAGAAAAACACGAGCGAGTGTCTTAGAACGAGAGTATGTTTGTTTTGAACGGACGGTGAGTTGGTTTTATGCCTTTGCGTTTTGCCAACGGTCATAATTTTGTAATCCCTCTTAGTGAGAAGTAGTGTAATAGTTTTTTTTTGAGTTATTGAAGGGAATAGAAGTTTGTTTTCAAAGTATTGAAACTACTGTCTCCTGTCGAAGAAATTTTATTTTACGTGTGTTAGAGGAAGGGAGATTTATGGGTGGTTCTTATGAATCAACCAACCATTAAGAACATGCTCATCGATCCAAACCATAAGTATTATGTGACAATATTCAACGAGGAGCTTTTCAATCGGATTTACAGTATGTTAGAGAAACCCCTAAACTCTCATGAAAATAGGTGAAATGTGGCACCACTCGAGAGATTGACATGTGCCAATTGGTACAAGTGGTAGACAATTGGCATGCTCGAACAACGAGGTGATAAAGGACGACATGAGGAGAAAATATGGGGAAAAGCCCCAAATGCGGGAGACAAGCTCATCGCCCAGCTTTTAGTTAATGACTTTACATGATGTAACCTATGAAATCATAAATGGAGAAATCATAGTAACAATAAAGTAACCTATGTAACAATAAAGTCGGATTCATCCTGGGGAGTGGTAATGGGAGAAATCATAGTGAACAACGGGAAACATGCATAGTTGCTTACAATCGGAAATAGATGAAAAAACACATACAAAAAACCTAGATAATAATCGTGAACAAGCTTAATATTGAATTATGAACTGTAAAGGAACTTACAAAATGTGACATTACGAACCTGGTCAAGCGCACAAGCAAAAATATCCTGGACATGACCCTGGTTGACAAGTTGTATTGCTCATGATGCAAGAGGATTTGTACTGCCTTTTGATCAATCAAAATCCATCATTATACATACAATAAATACAAGTAATTGATGTAGTATTTTTTACTCTAAGATGCATTCTTATGATAATGTTAGAACATATGTTGAAAATGTCAAAACATACCTGAATAAGCTCCTCTTCGTTCCAAGAACAATTTATTGGAGTCGCATGAACTTGGAAGCAAAGCCTCCCACGATCGAAAAGTGGCAACTAAGTCAACGGTGACTTTTTTGTTGCTACGGCCCCGGATCAAGGGAGTTTGCTCCGTTAAATCGCTCCAATAAATTATTCTCTACTAGCGGGGCCAACCACGTGAAGGTGGAAGCTCTTATGGCCCCTCCCCCCCCCCCCTCACATCACTCTCAATTCCCCAAATACCCAATCTATATTTCATTTTTTACTTTCATGAGCATAAAAAAATATTCAACTAGTAAAAAAACAATTCAACAAAAAGTACACGAAACATTGCAATTAATGCTTGACATAAAAATAGTATGATAAATGAGTTTTTTATATAACGCAAAAAAATGTTCGAAGTATGGTAACGTTTGTCTTATAATAATACAATATTTTACATTGTCAAAATTTCTTTTTCTTCTTCCTATTTTAAAGCTCCTAATTACATCATCAATATCCTTAAGTACTCTGCTCTGTTTGATGCCCCTTTCAACCCGCAACGCCGGCCTAGTTGCGTATTCACGATGTACGGGCTCATCCGGTGACGGGGCATCGCACAAAAACGAGATAATATTAAATTTTAATTGTCGGTTTTAAATATCATTGAGCTTAGTTCGGTAATATTAATAAAAAAAATTGCAATGAGATTATTTACCTGGTGCACCGATTGTCGCCGCGACCTAGTTGCATTGTCACGATGTACGGTCTCATCCGGTGACGGGGCATCGCCTCCAACCGAGATAATAATTAAATTTTAATTATCGGTTTTAAATATCACGTTGAACTAGTTCGGTAATATTAATAAAAAAAAATTGCAATGAGATTATTTATGGTGCACCGGTTGTCGCCGTTGGAGACCCCATTGCCTGTCTTCCTCTACGGTGGTAAGATCCTCAAGGGAAACATTCTCTGTCATTTAAACAAAAAACATTATAAGGACAACCATCGAGGTATAATTAGAAAAAATTATAAGTGGAAATTAATTACCGTCACGGCCCTCACGATAGCGGCATTGTCGGCCTGGTCCCCACTACAATGATCGAGGTTGCACGAGAGGATCATCTACATACCTGGCTCTAAGCCGGGTTATTTACCTCGTCGGTAGTGTTGCTCCCCTGATTTAAACAAAGTTGTTAGACATTAAATTTATGGACGAAAACAAAAATATTGAAAGGTTAATGTTTTACCTTATCGGGCATTGTAGATCTTGGGACTTTTGAAGCACGGCAGTTCAACTACGGCTTGATAGCCAAAACGGAAAGCAATATTTTTATCTTCTCTCGTAGTTATTGTTCCAAAGTCATCACCCTACATTATATATGATTGTGTATTTTTAATCATATACGATAGGATCTAAACGTTGGAAAGGCGATACAATTAATTATAAGATGTTTAGCTACTTAATTACAATTCTTGCGGCTATTTTCAAGTAGCCACCCTGGCGGAAGCTTGTGATGGCCCTTTTTCTCTATCCTAGCTTTGGTTGCCTTTGAGGTGTCGAGCGACCTATCGAAATTGAAGTCAGATATGACGTAGCACACTTTTATTTTTTAGACATAAAAAAAATTAAACTATTGAATTAAAGTTGTAATTTACCTTGCGGGTCCGGTTGGCATTTTTCCTTCTTTCTTTGCCCTTTTCTCTTTTCGTCATGGATGAGTGCTCTCCACTCACTCTGCGGCCCCAGCTGAGAGAGGACACTCATATCTAGGGTTAAATTGCAATTGCGTCTATGAATTGTCCCTGGTATATTTCAAATATTTAACGGCTACACGAGCCACGCTTTCTGTCAAATGTGCGGAAGCCCCAAAAGGGCTTCCTAGATAATCTAAAAGTTCTTTTTTAGGGTTGGAATGCAGAATTCCACCACGTATGGATGGGCCAAAAATTACCAACGCATGGCTCTCGAATCCTTGTAGAACTCATTGTTTCCTACACGAATAAAACCAAAAGAAAAAAAGAAGATATTATCATTAATTTAAAAAATAAAAATCATGATAAATATGTTTTAGTAAAGTACATGAAATAGTTAAAATATTAAAATTTACCTGGGGAGTTGTACATGCTTTATAGGGACACCCTCATCGTTCACCAACAACGTGCCATTAATGGTCCACTAATGGAGCGGCACGTGTAGCTCCGGGGAAACGCAATAATGTGGTGGCCATATCGGCCTCATCATTGCCAACACGTTCGACGATTGGGCGGGTGTCGGCTGGGGCGGGGGTGTGTTTCTTGGCTAGCACCTAAAGGAAGTAGAAAGGTGTACGAGAGGGTTGTTGGGCAATCTCTTGCCCTTGTGTCCCACTACCACCAACACCGGGTTCGTAAATGCGGAAGACGCTACATACAAAAAGAACTTTTTGTTAGTTTAGTCGATGTAAAAATTGAAATCAAACTATCACAATTCATCTCATACGGAACAAAAAAAATATCCTTTTGACTTTTTATTATTACACAGTATCTATTTAGGCGCCTCATAAGATGTTGTATCCTCTCTTACGTTTCGAGGTGTTTGGCGCATCTATCAAGCATTAAATTCCGACGTTGCATCTCGTGCCTTTTTTTGCAACAACAACAACGGAATAGGGATGAAAAAGCTCTTCCTCAAAGAGGGAATCATCGGGCGTACCATGGCTAGGTGTACGCATATTTGAACAAAATTAATATTATTTCAATTATGTAAATAACTAAAATACCTAAAGATAGAGCAATGATGGCACTTTACATGTTCTTCGTGGCCTCTTTCGCGATCATCCTGTCTCGGGGTTGTTCCTGCCTTTGCTACGATCGATGCAACACGTGCAATAAAATTATAAATGTAAAAAACTTGAAAACAATATCTAACTTGAAAACACAAAATGAAAACTGAAATAATTTCTAATAAGACAGGGGAAGACGAGAGTTAGAGTTTCAAATATGCCTTGCACATTGAATTAGATCCTGGAAACATGTCATTGCACATTAAGGCACCCAAACATTCAATCCACAAATGATATATTTAAGTAGGCTTCTCTATTAAGGAAAACACCATACCTATAATGCATTCACTTGCATGTATAAAGGGAAAAGGAAAACATGTTTTCATACAACGGTGACAAAGGCATCTTGGGGAAAGGTATCTTCACTTTTTATTTATGTTGTTCACCACACCACTCTCGTGTTTTCACTAATCACATTTTGTCATTTTTTGGATTCAAATTAAGTTAAGGCCTTAAGTATTTTTTGACCTTTCGGTGTAGTTTTTATAAGTGGCATGTATGGATTTTCCATTAATTATTGCACTTTTTCTCTTCATGCGCATGTTTCCCTGGAAATCAAATGCATGATTTAGTCCCATACATTTAACAATTTGTTGGATCAACTCCATAGGAAATATCATGTTTCCTATTCAATCAAAATTTATCTCGGTTAGGGTAGGTAGGAAGGTTTTCCCTTTGTATTAATAGGGCACTTCTAGCTTGCATTTTTATTATATCTTTCAAATTTAGTGTCGTTTCAATTAGGGCATGATTTTTTGCAGCTTCCAGTGAGAATGAACAAGACAAATTTTTGTGATGGATAATTGTATATGACTCCATGGCCGAGAGGAAAAGGCACTAATCTAATTCTTCAAATATCTATAGTTCTCATTCACCTCATACGAAGATGGTCCCACGATTTTGAGCCAAATGTTGCGGCAAAAGTTCCCCCCTCCATAATTTGATAGTCAATGGAAATTTCTTAAATTGATGATGGGGCAATATTATGGAACATTGGCACATACATATGTAATGGATTCCAAGATCATGATATATGTTTGCATATGTTCATGGCAATGTTCCACCAAGTCCCACGGAGGTGAGGGCGAGGGGACGAGGGAGCGCGGAGCGGCCTATGCAAAAGCTCCCCTACCAATTTTCGAGAAACGTGGGGGACGTCGGGGTCATAAAAATTATAAAATTTAATATTTAAAATGTAACTATATTTTTGCAAGGAATGTATATACGGTCATCATACACTTGCATCATGAAAGATAAATCATAAATGATAAAATTACAAATCGATGAATGATGAATCATATAATTGAAACAAATTTAAAAGTTAAAAGCAGCTTATACATCATACAATCATGCATGTAAGTTTGTAAGTTTAGCAACTATATAATCATTAATGTAACTACTAACAATGTACGATGAAAATAAAGTTTAAGATATCATATGACATATTATATCGAGATTCGAAATAGAGTTTAATTTGAAGTTTACAACTCGATACAGAGAAACATAAAACTTAAACGCAAATAAGTTATGTAAAACATAAAACATAAAACATAACATATGAATATCAAATGATATCATCATACGCGATAAATGAGCATAAATGCTCAAGTTAATGCCCCACTAGTCTACGCATCCAACTTACGCACGAATATATCAAGATCAACCATGTCACCATCGAATCGAGAATCACTTGGATTCTCAAATATGCTAAGTGGCACATCAAATTTTTAACACGAAACCATAAACTAAAAGGGGCGGTGAGGGGACGTGAGGGGGCGTGAAACATCCCCTAGAAGTCCCCAAGACCGGAGGCGCGAGGGCGGGGAATCTAGACCCCTAGGTCAGAGCGAGACCCCGTGTAGCTCTTGGTTTATGGAGGTGGTGGAGCAAAAAAGAGCTCAAAATAGAGCTGAAATTTTCACATAAAAATTTGTGGGCTTGACTAATGGTTCCATTTAAAAAATGATATCTAGACGAGAGAATAAGTGTAGCATGCAAACATGCATTGAAAATCCATCGAGTTTGCATTGTATTACTTATGATGGATTCAAATTTGGGTTTCAAAATGCCGGGTTATGGCATGATTTTGTCGAGAAACCCTTGGTTAGTTCTCATGTTGGTTTTAATTTATATTTTAAGTTTGTTTTGCAATCTTTGGGTGATAGTAACTCATGAACTAGGTTACCAATGTGTAACGATCATATTTTAGAATAAAGTTGTGATTTTTTTTTATATTATTATTATCTATTAGCTACGAGTATTGACACCTAATGCACGGAATTTTGACATCTTGATAGCATGGATAATTTCGAAAATGTTTCTAGTAATGTTAACATAATAACTATCATTACATGTCTTCACTTTTTTCACCATAATAGACCTGGCCAGTATGGACTCATCACACAACTTCATATGCTATGTCCCAACAAGTTCAAAGTAGTTTGAACCTACCTCATAGTGTGGTTATTAAGGACAAGTTGCTTGATATATAACTCGATAGCATGAACACGTTGCGGTTCTAAAAGAATCCTCAAGTGTCAAAAAAACTTCACAATATGTTCTACTATAAAGCCTTTTGGGATACTGAAATAATATATGTATCATTGATGACTTTTAAAGTATGACAAGATCTAGAGGAAAGAGGAAATCAATGGAAGAGTGATCACAGTAAGGAACCTAAATTTAGCATCGGATGAGTTAGAGTCTAGAAATTGAAAGCCTATAATTTTAATTAGTGATGAAGGACATCACATAGGTAATTATATTTTCATGTAGAATAATGCGGTAATTCAAATTTAAACTACATAATATGAAAGGCACTACCATAAATTTTTCAACGTAAGTCCAAACAACCTATAAAAATGGAAAAACCTTCTTTTTCCATGGGAAGTAATTTACCTTTCCTTTTTCAAGATAATCTAAATCACAAAAAATATGAACTATACTGCACACATTCTTGGATAATGTGAAAGTGGAAAAGGAATACCCTACACAAGTGATGCACACATGTGCATTTGAACACTAATAGATTTTTGTAGTTGAAATGCAATGCTTGTTTTCATTTAAATGTAGGGTTTTTAAAGCAGGGAGAAATAATGGCTGCCAAATTAATAAGCGTTTCTTTGGGAAAAAATTTAAATCTTGTATTGGGTGATGAAGATAATAGAGGGTATTGAATCTTGATTCTTGACATCTAGAGAGAACCCTACAGCCTAACACAATCCAATGGAATTGACCAAAAAAACCCAAATAGAGTCAACCCTACTATAGGAGGAAGGGCCTGCAGTAAGAACTTACCATTTTGTAAGAGCTAAGGGCAAATGTTGTTTTGCAAGAGCTGAGGGCGAATGCAGGGCGAATGCAGGGCGAATGCTGTCCTGCAAGAGCTGAGGGCGAATGTAGGGCGAATGATGTTCTGCAAGAGCTCAGGGCAAATGCTGTTCTGCAAGAGCTCAGGGTGAATGCTGAGGGCGAATGCTGTTCTGCAAGAGCTGAGGGCGAATGCTGAGGGCGAATGTTGTTCTACAAGAGCGGAGGGCGAATGCGCGCGTGATATCAGACGTTAATGTAGCACACATATACATTTGAACACTAATAGATTTTTGTAGTTGAAATTCAATGCTTGTTTTCATTTAAATGTAGGGTTTTTAAAGCAGGGAGAAATAATGGCTGCCAAATTAATAAGCGTTTCTTTGGGAAAAATTTAAATCTTGTATTGGGTGATGAAGATAATAGAGGGCATTGAATCTTGATTCTTGACATCTAGAGAGAACCATACAGCCTAACACAATCCAATGGAATTGACCAAAAAAACCCAAATAGAGTCAACCCTACTATAGGAGGAAGGGCCTGCAGTAAGAACTTACCATTTTGCAAGAGCTGAGGGTGAATGCTGTTATGCAAGAGCTGAGGGCGAACGCTGAGGGCGAATGCTGTTCTGCAAGAGCTGAGGGCGAACGCTGAGGGCGAATGCTGAGGGCAAATGCTGTTCTGCAAGAGATGAGGGCGAATGATGTTCTGTAAGAGTGGAGGGCAAATGCGCGCGTGATATCAGATGTTAATGTAGCTATTGCGACGGATACGAAACAATAAAATCATTTTTATGTAGCGCACATATAAGTTTCGTATTTTTATTTAGCGCGCATATAAGTGTCGTTATACCGATGGCGGAAAAGGCGTTGCTATTGCGACGAAGGCCTCCAAACATTGCGACACTTAGACATTGTGTCGCACTTGCGACGTTTGGAGGTAGTCGTTGCAATAGCGACGCTTTGGGCCATAGTGTCGCAATTGTGACGTCTTCCTCCAAACGTTGCAATTGCGACACTTTTTTAAGTGTCGGTATTGCGACACTATTCTATAAATGTCAGTATAGCGACGGTTTCGGGCGGGATGGAAAAAATTTGGGGAAATTTCTGACATTTGGTCAAAATCGTCGGAACCAAGTGTCAGAATTTCCACCAAATGTAGTAGTGTCATTCTAATTTGATGATATCCTGGACGTAGATCCAACTTGGTAAAATAAATCGCTCCATCTAATTCATCCAATAATTCATCAATCACAAGAATGGGAAATTTTTATTTAATAGTGAGCTTATTGAGCTCCTTATAATCTAGACACATGTGCCATGATCCATCCTCCTTGTGCACCAATATTATTGGAGCAAAGAAAAAACTTTGACTAGATTGAATTCTACCAGCCTCTAACATTTTTGGAATCATACTTTCAATTTTTCTATTTTGGATATAAGGATATCTGTAAGGCTTGATGTTTGGAGGAACACTTCCTGGAATCAAATGAATAGCATGATCATGATCACGAATAGGTGGGAGTCCTTAGGGAGTTTCAAAAATTTTGGAATGATTTTCCAAGGCTTTTTGGAGATCTGGAGAAATAGATGACTTTGATGCTGGAAATTCTAGTGAGCATAATTGTGCAATTATGCCTCTTTTTTCTTTCTTCAGAAGCTTTGTCATGAAATTAGAGCTTATTATATTTCTTGGCTTCCCTGCGATACCTCATAATTTGACTTTCTTTCCTTCTGAAAAAAATTTCAAGTAAAGTTCTTGAAACTTAAAAGATACCGTCCCCAAAGATTGTAACCATTGTACTCCTAGTAAAACATCAGAACCTCCCATTGGAATGGAAAGCATTGGAAGATTCAATACATATTCCCCTATGGTTAGCTTGATATTATGGCATTTTCCAGAGCAGTTTATAGTTCCTCCATTTGCAACCTTCACTTGACATTTTGGTGTTGGGTATAGGAAGAAATTCAATTCCTTGGCTACCTTACAATGTATAAAATTATGGGTACTACCCGAATCAATAAACACTATTACCTTTGTCTTCTTGATATGTCCTTCTATCTTGAGAGTTTGAGGAGTGGTAATTATTTCTAATGCATTACACGATATGGTCGAACTCATTTCTTCTTTCTCTAGGGTTGGTTCCTGGTGTATATACTCTTCGTTTAAAGTTTCTTGTTCATTTTCTTCCTCCTCTTCACAATCTATGTAAAATAATTTCTTCTTAGCATACTTATGACCTTTAGTGTATTTGTTGTCACAAATGTAGAAAAGCCTCTTGCTATTTTTTCTTCCAATCGTTGTGGTGTCAACCTTGTAGGTTGTGGAATTCTAGGATTAGCAACACTTCCATATTTATAGATGTGAGTGGTAGGATTCCTTGTCGCCATAATTTTACATTCAATTTTTCTTGCCAACCTGAATGCCTTCTCCAATGAATCAGGTTCCCAAAGGTGAACCTCATGTTGGATGTTATCCTTTAAAGTCCCTATAAGGAAATCAATCATGTGTTCCTCTGGAATATCAGTTACCCTTATATTCACTTTTTGAAAGTCCTAAATGTGCTCCACCACATAACCCTTTTGTTTGAGATTTATCAATTGTCTAAAGAAGGTGTTGCTCTTTGTATCCTCATAATGTGCTATCATTTCCACCATAAAAGTTGACCAAGTGAAAAATATTTTATGGGAGAAAAGCCATCGATACCATACAAATGTATTTTGTTCTAAATATAAAGTTGAAATGCGTACCTTTTGTGTGCTTTTCACATTATTGAGATCAAAATATTTCTCCATCTGTACTATCCATGTGATGGGATCTTTGCCATCAAACTTCCTCATATCGATATTTGGAATATGGTGGGTCTTCAATCCAACATTAGAGTTTATGAAACCACGATTAATATTTTTTTTTTTTCTCATCGTGAGTTTCATCTACTATCTTTTCGCCATTAGGAATAGTTTCTTGTATCAACTTTTTCAAACCTTCCTTCAAACCTTCCATGTCTAATTTTAGATCATTCTTCATGTCTTCGAGGTTGTCTTTCATTTTTTCATCGATGTCATCCATCTTAGCTTCGATGCCATCCATCTAAGCTTCTATGCCATACATCTTAGCTTCCATGTCATCCATACCATTCTTCAAACCAACAATATTAGCTTCCACACCTTTCTTCAAACCATAAATATTATCTTCCACACCTTTCTTCAAACCATCCATCTTAGATTCCATGCCTTTCTTCAAAACTTCCATTTTATTTTTTGTTGCTCTTTGTGGGAGCGAAATTTGGTGCACATGCTCTTGTAATTTTGATATATCATGTTTCACTTCTTCCTCTTCACGAGTCATAGTAGAGCCTTCTGAAGGATTAATGGGTGTTGAATTATTTTTAGGGGGAATGTTAGAACCCAATAATGATATCTATGCTTCAATATGACCTTGGAATCACTTCAAATTGATTTTTCAAACAATACTTATGCAATTTTAAAACAAATACACACCGTTTTCTTTCTTTTGAGGAGCTCGATATTGAAACTGAATTATCTTTGTGATTTCAGATCTTCAATATCTAAAATTTGGTCCGGTAGTAGCCCTATGAATCTTCTTTCGAATTCCATGGGTATGACATGATTTGGATTCTTGAATAAAAATTTATGTTCAACCTCCCACAATGACCTAATTATGGACAGGTTGAGTAGAGCAAACTTGTATGGAGTGCCACGTGTCACTATTTCCTCCTTCAGCTTTGAAATTGATCCACAGGAAACTACATCCCATGTACTTTTGGCCAATTATTACAAAATTCCAATCCGACGCTCAGTGAGAGAGTTACGACAATATTCCCAAGGTCACCTCTTTTAGATGAAATTAAGGAGTGTGCGAAAACCCTAACTTCCACAGGTCATATCTCCGACAATATTGTGAACCAAGATATGAAATTTTTACACAAAATTCCATAGTATTTTGACTTCACGTGGTAAAAATGTCAGCGTATACACCATCCTAGAAAAAAATTGTAGAAAAAATGCCACGATGACATGTTTGGAGCAGTGAAACCCTAGAATCCAAAGTTGTGATACCAAATGTTATGAAACCGGCTCAAAAAATAGAAGAAAAAAGAGATCAACGCCTCATAAATAAGCCACTTAGAGGGGGAAACCTCCTTTACATTACATAAATGAACAATTCTTGGATGATACAAATGAAAAAACCTCCTTCTATATATAGGAGTCCATGGGGTCACAATATAATCATAGTCGAACTAACAATAATAATGTAAGGGCACAATAATAACAATATGAGGGTTACAGGGGTACAACAATAACAATAAGGGGGCTACACTAACAATAATAAGGGACTACACTAGTAATATAGGGACCTAACAGTTGCACTGGAGGAAGTTTGTTTAGCCCAACCACAGGTATTTATTCCCACACATAGGTCAACAATCCAAGCTGAGGATAATTCAATCACTATTTTGAAAGCTCCACAAAGGTGTAAACTTCAGGTTTTTGTCCACTCACAGATAGCACTGTAATCAAAGGTCGAAGGTGCAATCCTGAAATTTTCCAAGTCAATTTAGGTGATTGTCTAAGATCTATAAGCACAAATAGCTTATCACAACAAGTCTAAGTTGAGGTGAATTGTCCATTAGGACTGTCCAACCTTTAATTATGAGCTACCACAGGTCACTGTAACCTCAAAAAAATATTTCCTAACAATCCTTAATCTGAACTTCAAAATAGTGGCAACAATCTGAGCTTCTACACTTTAGTCCGAGCCTTTTTTGTTAAATGATTGTTCTTTAGGTTTGTAATTGAGCTTTTACAAGTCTGAAATCCAAGCTTTAAAAGGTACAAGAGTCCAAGCTTCTTCACACAGGAGTTGCCACATATTTTCAAATAGGAGTGACTATACACTGAGTTGTAATATAATATAGAAGAATTAGCCCAAAAAGAAATGCCCAAACAGGTTTCAAGGTTCTCCTTGGCCTCCTCTTATTTCTCCCTGAATTTATGTGATTTTCACCGAGATTTGATGGGCAGAATGAGGAGTACGACCTTATATTTATACTCGTTTTCCTTTTTAATGAAGATACACGTCCCTTGGCCATGAGGCATGAGCCTACACAAGTCGACTTAGGTTGGCTTGCTGACAGTATTTTAGCTTAAACTTGAAAAATCAATAACTTTCAAACCGCTTGGAATTTCGGGATGAGTAATAGCTCGTTGGAAAGGAAAAAATATGATATTAAAGATGGTGTAGGTTTAATTAAGGAATTTTGTCTCTAAGGTAGCAAAAAATATTTTTTAATGTGATTAATTATTTATGAGTGCATAAATGGAGGCAGGGCAGAATGCCTTTGAGTGTAGGGCTTCTTCATGGTTTGATTTCTTCATCGATTGTCTTCATAATCATGTCCTAATTGAGGAATTTCTCCATTATCATTGAGAATTCTTACACAAAATATGTTTTATTCTCCACTTTTATATATTTCCCATACCTAATTCTTCATTCTCATTCAAAATTCTTAACACAACTTACACAATAAAACCCACATTTTCCTATTCACATTGTAATGCATAGTAATAAAACTCACACTTTTAAATCCAAATTGTAATGCATAATAATAAAACCCACATTGTCAAATCCAAATATAACCCAACGATTCTTGGATTCTCCTTTAAACTTCTTAACGCAATTTTTTTGGTTCTATGCTTCAAACACCAAGTTTTAACACAAACATTTTTTGTGTTCTCTCTTAAAAAACTCAGCTTTAAAAAGTTCTTACCTACCATTTTAATAGAAAACCTAACTTGCAAGATCTAAGCTACAAAGGCACATTCTGATAAGCACACAACCCCCTTCAGACCAGATCATGCTTATATCATGAAAATCATTACTGAGGCTTTCTTCTGCTACATGAGCATCCATCATACTTTTGGAGTATACCATATCATGTATCCACTTATTTCCTTTTGGATATACTTTCCTTTCAGGTACTAAATAAATAATATCAGTATGAGGCTGCAAATTGGCATCCAAAACCTTTGTATTTCTTAGCTTCCATGTCGGCTTCCATTGGTCACGATATTTTGCCCAATTTTTGTTGTCAGGAACAGACCTGAGAACTTCTTGTTGTTGGTTTGGATCCCATTCTGTCACAATCATCATAATCTGTATAGGCTGTATATATTCTCTGCTCAAGAAATCAGGAAGACTGCTTTCTACCCCTTTGATATGTTCAACATCAAATTCAAAATTTTCAAAGAGGGCCTACCATTTAGCAAACTTAGCTTCACCAGGCTTCTTAATATCTTTAGTCAGAACCTTATTGAGAGCAGAGGCATCTATTCTAAGCAGAAAATTTTTATTTACAAGGTGGATCTCAAATTTATCTACTACATTCCAAGCATCTTTCACTTCCTTTTCAATGGTGGAATAATTTATTTCAGCTGGACTCCATGTGCCTGATGCAAATTGGACAATCTGTTCTTTGCCATCCTTTCTTTCTTTGAGAATACCTCCCCATCCTTCATTACTGACATCAAATTCAACAATCTTGAAAGTATCATCATCAGCAACAATTAAAATAGGAAGAGTTTTTACCTTGGACTTAATTTTTCTGACTGCTGCAGTGTGAGCTTCAGTCCATGGCTTTAGATATTTCTTCAATCTTTGGTTTAGCAAAGTTCTGTCTTTGGCATAGTATTGATAAAAGCTGCTAACATAATTTAAACAACCTAGAAATCTTTTCAATTGAGTTTTATCAGTGATAATGTCTGGGAATTTATCAGCAAATTCCAGAGCATGTTTTTGCAAAGAGATCTGTCCATCTTTGATAGTATGGCCAAGAAATTTGACAGAGGTCTGAAACACCTCTATCTTTTTCTTGCTCAGAATCGGGCCATTTCTTTTAACTACTTGTAAGAAAATATTTTCATGTTTGAAGTGATCATGCAAGTTCTTGGAAAAATTCAAAACATCATCAATATATACAATTAACCATTCAAAGTATGGTTTAAAAATTGAATCCAAAACCTTTTGGAATTTGGATGGAGCTTGCTTCAATCCAAAAGGCATGACATTCCACTCATAGTGACCAGTTGGGACACTGAATGCAGTCTTGAATTTATCTTCTTCCTTTATCACCACTTGCCAAAATCCATACTTCATGTGAAATTTTGAGAAGATCTTGGCACCTGCAATTCTTGCTAACAGTTCACCTTTGTGGGGAATATGATAGGTGTTATCTGCAAGAACAGAATTTAGAGGTTTATAATTGATGACCAATCTGGGGATGCCTCTGATTTGTTCTGATCTTTTATTAACCTAAAAGCCATAACAGTTCCAAGGACTGTCAGACTCTTTGATTAAATTTCTATCCAACAAATTTTTTATCTCCTTACTGCACAAATCTCTATATTCTTTATTCA
Source organism: Pinus albicaulis (assembly GCA_034641835.2). NCBI lineage: Eukaryota > Viridiplantae > Streptophyta > Pinopsida > Pinales > Pinaceae > Pinus > Pinus albicaulis. The sequence goes on along the minus strand of CM076574.1, from coordinate 1,169,738,574 downwards.
TTGGGATTGCCTTACTTTTGCAGGGTTTGACTTCATAATTTGACTTATAGGGCAATTCAACAAAATGTTGTTTTTTGTGCTAGAAAGCGTTTGGTTATTCTGCACAACATTCTGATTCAAATATTTGTTTTAGATCAAAGATTTTCTTTTTGGTGTTTGGAGAAAGGAGATGTTCTCCAATTTTCATTGTTTCCTTTAGATCTTTCAATTCATCTAATTTCTTACTGGCCATTTCCAGCTGTTCCATTGCCTGAACCATGGTAGAAATTCTAGGAGTAGATACATAAGGCAACTTAATATTTTTGCAACTCCCATCTAATTTTGGCACAGTAATGAAATAGCCAGCTTTGTTGTAAGCTAATCTGGTTGATCCGTGTGGTTCCAAAGCTGCTAAAAATACATTGCCTAAAATGCAGTCAATTGGAATATCTGCAACTGCAACTGAAAATTTTATTTTGATGCAATGTTCATCAAAACAAATAGTAGCTTTATGAACTTCATATTGCAATTCTTTATCTCCCAATCCAAAAAATTTTCTGAAAGCTTTTACCCAGTATTTGGATGGGATAATTTTACTGTGGAGAACATTAATATCTGCACTAGAGTCAATTAATGTTCTAAGAGAAAAAAATTGTCCTTCAATAAAACTGTCAAACATTACATGATGATGCTGATACTGAATAGTTAGGATTCTCATGTCTCTGAAACCAGTAGCGGTATCTCTTTTCCCTTCAAAGATTTCAACATTTGTATTTATGAATGAACTATAATCTTCTTCTTTTTCTTCATGCTGTTTTCCTTTTTCTAACTGAGAGAGTTTATTTTTCAAAGTAGATATTTCTGATTTTAAGGTATGAATTTCCCTACTCACCTCCCCCAAAGTGAGTTGGCGAACTTTATCCTGCAGCTGGCTTCTCTAGAAGGCTTTAGTATTTATCTCATAAGATGAATAAATAAACAATGGTTTAGGAGAAGAAGATTTCTTTGTGCTGTGCACTTGGCTTACAAATGCTTCAAGAAGCTTATTTTTCATTTCACCTTCATCAAGTTCTCTACTCTGGGACAAAATTTTTAATTCTGCATCATCAGCATTTTGTGCCATAAGAAATTTTTCTTTTTTCTGCTGAAAAGGATTAGATTCTTCACAATCAGAAAAATCATCATTAGAAGAAGCAGATTCAGAAAAGGATTGAAAATCATAATTTTCTGAATTAGAACATAAACATGTGGCCACATGTGCATATAATTATTCATCAGAAGAGGAAGAACAAGAACTCTGGGAATCAGAGGTGGTATTTTCAACCTGAAATTGTTGAATTTGGTCTCTCATAACAATATTTGGACAATTTTTAGTCCTGTGACTTCTTGATCCACATTTAAAACATAATGTGGGAGACTCAATCTTAACAACTTTCTTGTTACGGGCTAAGGCTTGTGATTTCTTACCTCTTTTCATTTTAGACTCTTCACCATCTAGACATTTACTTGATGTATGACCTGGTTTTCCACATAACCAGCAGGTCAACTTATCCCATTTTTCTTGCTTATGAGTTCGCAAGTGGATAACAGATGGCTGATAATAATGGGTTCTGGGGATATCTTTGTAATATCCTTTTATATCAAAAACCTAATGGCTTATTCCTGCAATAAAAGGGGCATGGAGAGCAAGTAAATATCAAATTTTAAATTTCTTACAGGGTGATGATTGGATTTTCCTCTTTTCTCCTGGTGTGGTTGCATCCATAGTCACTGCATTCCTCTTTAGCCCAGATTCCTCCTTCTCAACGCCTTTCACAACCTTCTCACAAGTACCATCGACTTCATAAATGAGAGATTCCGTAGAAGAGAACAAAAAAATCGTTAGTTCATTGATGGGCTTTCCTGCACGAGGCCAAAAAGATTTTCCCTCAGAAATTTGACTAAGTTGTTGACTCAACAATGTCGTCTCCAAATCACAAAAATTTCATCGCAGAGCATGTTTTCTGTTGGGGTTCCCATGTTTTGGCCAGATTGGCAAGACCAAAAGATGAGACAACATCATAACCACTTTGGGGCCCTAGGATCTAGCCCTCCTGGACCCGGAGAGGGATTTCTCCAATAAAACAAAGAATGATATAATCTTTGAAAGTTCAAATGAGATGTTAGGCTAGTTATGAAGCACAAAAGGGGGGGTTTAAAATGATTTGGTTGGTTGTTGGGTTGGTCATGAGATCATAGACTAAGAAAGTGATGGGAGAAGAGGAACAAAACAACAGGATGTTTCAGCAGAAAGGATAGGTCAAGAAAGTGCCATCCATTGGGCTATGGAATCATGAAAGGTAATTACATGCAACAAATAGCCAAGGCTTTCAGAGGGAAAGTCACCTACACTAAAGGATCTTTTTAGAGAGATGATGGGGTGGAAAATTAAGGATTGAAAGGTGAAAGAAGGAAAAAAACCCAGTTTCTGTCTATAGATAAGATCAGAGGTCATTTAACTCCAGGCCTGCTTGGACATACTCAAAGGCAGCTTTCAAAGGAGGGACAAAGGGGCAACTCATAGATTGGACCAGAGGTCATTTAACTCCAGGTCAGCTTTAGCATGCTCCAAGGGAAAATAAAGATAAGTTTAACAGAGCCAGGGTCTATAGATCAGAGAAGGACTTTGAACCTTCAATGCTTTGACACCAGCAAGAATATCCAAGCAGCCAACCTCTAATTCATACATCAGCTAGCAGCATATGGAACTGCTACACTGGTTAAATTAGCTGAATTTACTTTTAGATAACACATACAAAAGAAAACATTGAAGGCAAGGAGAGTAGAGACATAAGGTACCTAACAAGGGTAAATCCTATGCCATATTTCTGATGCGAGCCCATAAGACCAATGAATAGCATGAAAATGTAATAAAACAATAAGATAAGAAACACATCACCCGTAGTAATAGACCAGGATCCAAAGAAATGTGCTTGATTAATTGATGAAAAACCAATCACATACACTGAGCTCAAGGGCTGAATACAATCCAAACTTCTCCTCCCAGCCTACTACATTACAACTGCTCTACTAATCCCTCCCAAGATTGTTCTAACAGTCCAAATGAATCCCTCTAACACCAAATCAGCAACAACCAAACAACAATCTTTACAATATGTTCTCAGGAATTATTATAGTAGAATGAATAATAGTAGGAGTGGATACAAATTAAATGGATCCATTAAGACAGAGTGGTGGAAGAGTCCGAGCCCACTCTTCTTAATAGCTCTGCACTGTACTCTGTAGACCGGTTCAGAGATCTCTGTCGAGTCGGATTTGACCTCGGATGTGTTCTTGAATGTCATTCTGGCTGTAAGGCCCTCTGTTCTGTCCTCTGAAGCAAGTAAGGTGACTGATAAGGTCTTTAGGTCTCCACGCTTCCATAACTGTGGTCCTGATAGTCTTTAATAAGTTTCTGTCAGAGTAATTAACTGTTTCTAGGATTGAGGAGGCATGGAGAACATGTCCGTAGGCGTCCGTCTGGAGAAACGATGCTCTGCTGACATTACACACAGATATGGCTTGTTGCATGTGCATTTGGTCTTCGAACTGTGTCTTGATTCCTTTGATCATGGGATTAGGTGCGAAGCATGTGATTAATAGGCCCAGTTCTCTTTAATCCGTCTCTGCTATCTCACTGGCCGCTACTACAATGGCCTCTCTGTACCATGCATTGCATTGACTGTGATTATGATAAACAGAGTGAAGTACTGCTCTGGTGAAAACCCTGCACAGTGGAATAAATCAATTATAAAACCCAGAGTGGTGGTAGAAGCAATGCTGTGGAGGCCCGTGGATGAGTGGCGGAAATGGTGGATGCAAGTGAAAACGGGTGAAAAACCATCGGAATGGTGAAGAAACAGGGCTGGTGGAGATTTGGTGTGAAAATGGATCCATGCCATTCGATTAGAACAGACACCAGAGATCAACGGTCAGGATTGGCTATCGAGGTTTTAATATGCAATTAGGCAGAGGAATAGGCCTTCAGTGCAAAACATAAAGGTATAAGGTTTGGCCTTATTACAAAGAAAATTATGGAAATGAAATGAAACAGGGCTTTATGTGGGACCTGGTCGTGGCGGGGGACGATTAGCTTTGGACCGTTGATCTCAGGAGGAGATCAATGATGGAGACTAAAAGATGAGGTAAACAGAGGGCTTCGATGAATAAAACTGATGGAGAGCACGATGTGATATGGGCCGTTGATCTGGATCGAACGGACGACCACGATTGCATCGACGGATCGCAATTGGGAGAGGTAGCAGGTGATACCCTTAAGATCATGCGATTGGCGATGGCGCGATTGAGCGCTGACTGTTGGATCCTGGGACCAGATCAATGGCTCACGTTCAATCGGAGGGAGAATGGAGAGGGGTGACGGAAGGGGAGCGGGATGAATTTGAACCGTTGGATTTGGAGGGATGGACGACTCAGATTGGATTGGGGGATTGCAATCGCAAGGAGCAGAAGGAGGGTGCGATTGCGATCGGAGCGGGGGATGTGATTAAGCGCCAGCCGTCGGATCCAGGTGATAGATCAATGGTGGGGAAAAATCAGTGGAGAGGAACAGGAAGGGCGACGAGCTCGCAGCGATTAGTGCTGGGTCGTCGGATCCAGTGGAATGGACGGCGGAGATTGTAATCGGGAGATCGCAATCACGATGGGAAGAAAGTGGCAGCAATTAAAAATTGCGATTGCGATCAGAGCGGGGAATGTGATTGAGCGCCGGGTTGTCTGATCTATTCAGATCAACGGTGGGGATTGTTTCTGCGGCTTGCAAGACAAAAACACAATCGCATCGGAGATTTGCGTGTTACAAAGGAAACTGCCCGCTTGACAGCTCCGATTGCGATAGGCGCCCAGGGCTTAAACGCTTGGCCCTGGGTGCGGGCATATGGGGAAGTGGTTTGAAGGGGGCTGGCCGAAAGGGGCTTAGGCCTACTATAAGGTAGACAGTGGGTTTTTGGCCCATTTTAATGTAATTTGAGGCTAGGGAAGGGTAACGATAGAGGGAATAAAAGGAAAAAAGGCCATACAAGGGGAACTTGTAGGATGTAAAGGGGATTTTGGGAGGATTTAAGGGGGTTAATGGGGGAGAAAGAGAGGGGTTACAGGGAAGAAAACAAAGGTTAAAAGGGATTGGAATAAGAGGAAAAAGGGGGCCTTTTGGGCATTCTCTTCACAAATAGAGAGGTTTCATGATGGGAGCAGCAGAGGGGATTTTATTAAAGGAAAAAAGGCATAAGGAGGCTTCAAGGATGATGTGTTTTCAGGGGAAATGCATTCCTTGAAGGCTCAAAAACATTTTAGCCCCCTGTTTTCTTGTCAAAAAATTTATAGGGGGCTAATAGTGGCTCCACATGGGGATGGCTTCTTCTTGAAGGAGTCAAGAATTCAGAAGATAAATCTTTGGAGTAGGCCATATGCCTGCTGCTTGACCGATCCCTTTTCTTTCTTGGATCAGCTGCCACAAATCATGAAGACATCATATCAGAAAAAAAATTCTCCTAAACAACTACCTACCCACACTTTAGTCCTAAAATTTTTCTTCTGGGTGAATTTGGACTTGCAGACCCTTTATATCATCAATTTTTCACAAGCAGGAAAATAAACCTATTCTAATTCTACCCTTATTACTCCATGAGACCAGATTAAACTGTTGGCGTCATAACTTCTCTACCTAAACTATATCTGCTAGGATTAAACTGTCTAGCAGATTTATTCTCTACATTTTAGACATAAATTGAACATCAGTCAAGCCAGGATTAGACTGTCTAGCTTGTTGGACTTTGCAGAAATTAGAAACAACTAACTACATGCGCACAGACTGAGCTTTATTGAACTTTTCCTACCTACCCTACTCTAACTGGAATAATTACAAGTCTAGCTTACAAACATTGTCTTCCATTGTAACTAGTCCATCAAGTGATCCCATGACTGGTGCCTTCTTCTAAGCTCCTTGAGTAGGCTGGATAGGCAGGGTAGCTCCCACTCTTTTTGTTCAATAACAACAGCTTTGAAAAATTTTCTTTCTGTTTGCAACATACTGCTCAAAAATACCTTTGATCCTTCCTCAAATGTTTGTAGGAAATGAGCATAAGGATCATGAAAAGATACCTGGCTATGAATATTTGGCAGGCAGGCTTCAACCAGGATTTCTTCTTCTTCCACTGGATCAAGAATAAGACTCTCTTGAGAAAGAGAATCTTCCTCAACTTCTTCATCTTTTGAACTGGAGGACTCATCATATATTGCAGTGCTGTCCTCTTGGAGTTCTAGTATGCTCTGATTTGGTGGGCTGAGCTCTGTGAAAAAATTAGTGTATCTTTGAGCACGGGTATGTTCCTTTACTCCTCTTCTTCAAGAGAAAACTCCTTGCTTTCAAACTGCTCAAAGATCTCTTCCTTTTTTTCCTCTTCATCTTCTGAGATGAAAGGCTGCTGACCTTCAATCATGTGAAAACCATTACTGATGAGTTGTAATGGAGTGAAGTAAAGACCTAGAGATCCTTCACCCTCTTCTGCACTCTTAAAGATTTCTTCATCAATATCATAAATAGTCTGCATTGGCTCATTACTCTCTGGAAGTAAAGGGAACTGATCCTCCTCCCATAAATCTACTAATGATGACCCTGCAAGATCATCTTCTGTTTGGAGAACATCATCATCAGACAGATCAAAAATAGGAAGATCGTGAATATAAGTAATGCTGTCAACCGGACATACTAGATTAACAACAGATTTTTATTCACTCTGATTTACATGTGAGCTTTCCAACTCTGTACAATAATTCTCATTGGATGAACGAGCAAGAATGTCTGTTGTGCAAAAAATTTCAGAGGCTGGTTGTCCATTGATGCTCTGATCTATTTCTTCTTCTGTCAAAGGGGGAGATGGTCTTGTGTTCCTTTGTGCAGAAGTGCAACAACTCTGTGTTTCCTTTGAAGACTAGATTTGAGGCAGGATGTCATCTTGAGCCTCACCTACAAGGGATGATAAATCAGCATCTGAGTTTTCAGGAATATCTTGAAGAACGTCTACAATCTCTTGACTGTTTTCTTCCTCAGCTGATTCATCTATGTTCTTGTGATATCTAGGGTGCATATGAAATGCTTGAATGGCTGTTAATATATCTTCAGGATGCATATTAACCAAATCCTCATCAATATCTAACAGGTACTATATGATATCCTGATATTGATCACAACAATCCCATGATAAGGATGGAGAGTTTCCTTTATAATTCTTGAAGAATACTTGGTGCATGTCCTTCAAAGAAAACAAACTTCGAGGTTCTAACCATTCATACCAGACCCTAGCTTTTCCTTCTAATGTTGCCATGAAAATTTTCATTAGGCAGTCTTCATGCCATTCAACTTTAAATTTCCACATATGTATATGAAACTTGATGAGATGTAGCAAGGGGTCATCAGCGTTTTCACCCTGAAAGGTAGGCAGGTTTTTTAAACAGTCCACTTCAGGAATTTTGTGTGGGAATCCAGGGATATGCTCCCTACTCATTGGGGCATGTCTTCTCTATATGCGTGGAAGCATGTTTGTAAATCAGAAAGAGGTCACTGTATCTGGTCAACCAGTTCAGAGTCTTCTACCAGTGGAGTCATTTGGCCTTTTGGGAGTTATGGAGTGTGGAGTCGCCAGGTGGATGAATTTGACTGTTTGGAGCAGGCTGTTGTCCACCATTAGAAATTAAAATCCAATCTAAAGACAAAGTGGTCTCTTTCCCAGTGGAGTCACCATTATTTTGGGGTTCCCATGTTTTGGCCAGATTGGCAAGACCAAAAGATGAGACAACATCATAACCAATTTGGGGCCCTAGGATCTAGCCCTCCTGGACCCAGAGAGGGATCTCTCCAATAAAACAAAGAATGATATAATCTTTGAAGGTTCAAATGAGATGTTAGGCTAGTTATGAAGCACAAAAGGGGGGTTTAAAATGATTTGGTTGGTTGTTGGGTTGGTCATGAGATCATAGACTGAGAAAGTGATGGGAGAAGAGGAACAAAATAGCAGGATGTTTCAGCAGAAAGGATAGGTCAAGAAAGTGCCATCCATTGGGCTATGGAGTCATGAAAGGTAATTACATGCAACAACTAGCCAAGGCTTTCAGAGGGCAAGTCATCTACACTAAAGGATATTTTTAGAGAGATGATGGGGTGGAACATTAAGGATTGAAAGGTGAAAGAAGGAAAACAACCCAGTTTCTGTCTATAGATTAGGTCAGAGGTCATTTAACTCCAGGCCTGCTTGGACATACTCAAAGGCAACTTTCAAAGGAGGGAAAAAGGGGCAGCTCATAGATTGGACCAGAGGTCATTTAACTCCAGGTCAGATTTAGCATGCTCCAAGGGAAAACAAAGATAACTTTAATAGAGACAGGGTCTATAGATCAGAGAAGGACTTTGAACCTTCAATGCTTTGACACCAACAAGAATATCCAAGCAGCCAACCCCTAATTCATACATAAGCTAGCAGCATATGGAACTGCTACACTGGTTAAATTAGCTGAATTTACTCTTAGATAACACATACAACAGAAAACATTGAAGGCAAGGAGAGCAGAGACATAAGGTACCTAACAAGGGTAAATCCTATGCCATATTTCTGATGCGAGCCCAGAAGACCAATGAACAACATGAAAATGTAATAAAACAATAAGATAAGAAACACATCACCCGTAGTAATAGACTAGGATCCAAAGAAATGTGCTTGATTAATTGATGCAAAACCAGTCACATACACTGAGCTCAAGGGCTAAATACAATCCAAACTTCTCCTCGCAGCCTACTACATTACAACTGCTCTGCTAATCCCTCCCAAGATTGTTCTAACAGTCCAAATGAATCCCTCTAACAGGAAATCGACAATAACTGAACAACAACCTTTACAATATGTTCTCGGGAATTATTATAGGAGAATGAATAATAGTAGGAGTGGATACAAATTAAATGGATCCATTAAGACAGAGTGGTGGAAGAGTCCGAGCCCACTCTGCTTAATAGCTCTGCACTGTACTCTGTAGACCGGTTCAGAGATCTCTGTCAGGTCAGATTTGACCTCGGATGTGTTCTTGAATGTACTTATGGCTGTAAGGCCCTCTGTTCTGTCATCTGAAGCAAGTAAGGTGACTGATAAGGTCTTCAGGTCTCCACGCTTCCATAACTGCGGTCCTGACAGTCTTTAAGAAGTTTCTGTCAGAGTAATTAACTGTTTCTAGGCTTGAGGAGGCATGGAGAACATGTCCGAAGGCGTCTTTCTGGAGAAACGGTGCTCTGCTGACATTACACACAGATATGGCTTGTCGTGTGTGCTTTGGTCTTCGAAATGTGTCTTGATTCCTTTGATCACAGGATTAGGTGCTAAGCATGCAATTAGCAGGCCCGGTTCTCTTTAATCCATTTCTGCTGTCTCACTGGCCACTGCTATAATGGCCTCTCTGTGCCATGCATCGCATTGACTGTGATTATGATAAACAGAGTGAAGTACTGCTCTGTTGAAAACCTTGCACAGTGGAATAAATCAATTATAAAACCCAGAGTGGTGGCGGAAGCAATGCTGTGGAGGCCCGTGGATGAGTGCCGGAAATGGTGGATGCAAGTGAAAACGGGTGAAAAACAATTAGAATGGTGAAGAAACAGGGCTGGCAGAGATTTGGTGTGAAAATGGATCCATGTCGTTCGATTAGAATAGACACCGGAGATCAAAAGTCAGGATTGGATGTCGAGGTGTTAATATGCAATTAGGCGGAGGAATAGGCCTTCAGTGCAAAACGTAAAGGTATAAGGTTTGGCCTTATTACAAAGAAAATTATGGAAACGAAATGAAACAGAGCTTGATGTGGGACCCAGTCGTGGCGGGGGACGATTAGCTTTGGACCGTTGATCTTAGGAGGAGATCGATAGCGGAGACTAAAATATGAGGTAAACAGAGGGCTCCGATGAAGAAAACTGATGGAGAGCGCGATGTGATATGGGCCGTTGATCTGGATCGAATGGACAACCACGATTGCATCGGCAGATCGCAATCAGGAGAGGCAGTAGGTGATGCCCTTAAGATCTTGCGATTGGCAATGGTGCAATTGAGCGCTGACCGTTGGATCCTGGGACTAGATCAATGGCTCATGTTCAATCAGAGGGAGAATGGAGAGGGGGGACGGAAGGGGAGTAGGATGAATCTGAACCGTTGGATCTGGAGGGATGGACGACTCAGATTGGATCGGAGGATCACAATCGCAAGGTGCAGAAGGGGGGTGCAATTGGAGAATGCGATTGCGATTGGAGTAGGGGATGCGATTGAGTGCCAGCCGTCGGATCCAGGTGATAGATCAACGGTGGGGAAACAATCGGTGGGGAGGAATGGGAAGGGCGACGAGCGCGCAACGATTAGCGCTATGCTGTCGGATCCAATGGAATGGACAACGAAGATTGTAATCGAGAGATCGCAATCACGATGGGTAGAAAGTGATAGCGATCGGAGCAGGGAATGCGATTGAGTGCCAGGCCATCCAATCTATTCAAATCAACGGCGGGGATTGTTTCCGTGGCTTACAGGAGAAAAACACAATCGCATCGGAGATTTGCGTGTTACAAAGGAAACTGCCCGCCCGACAGTTCTGATTGCGATAAGCGCCTGGGGCTTAAACGCTTGGCCCTGGGTGTGGGCATATGGGGAAGTGGTTTGAAGGGGGCTGGCCGAAAGGGGCTTAGGCCTACTATAAGGTAGAAAGTGGGTTTTTGGCCCATTTTAATGTAATTTGAGGCTAGGGAAGGGTAATGATAGAGGGAATAAGGGGAAAAAAGGCCAAACAAGGGGAACTTGTAGGATGTAAAGGGGATTTTGGGAGGATTTAAGGGGGTTAATGGGGGAGAAAGAGAGGGGTTACAGGGAAGAAAACAGAGGTTAAAAGGGAATTGAATAAGAGGAAAAAGGGGGCCTTTTGGGCATTCTCTTCACAAATAGAGAGGTTTCATGATGGGAGTAGCAGAGGGAATTTTATCAAAGGACAAAAGGCATAAGGAGGCTTCAAGGATGATGTGTTTTCAGGGGAAATGCATTCCTTGAAGGCTCAAAAACATTTTAGCCCCCTATTTTCTTGTCAAAAAATTTATAGGGGGCTAACATTTTCATAATCACAAAATAACCGAAATCGGCTCTACATACGATCAGCAAGAGGCGCATACTTCCAATCCTTTGCCATTGTAACTCCAATAGACAGAAAAGATCAAAACTTCCGAACATAGAAGATCTCTTGTGGCCAGAAATGAACCTCAAAGCCACCCAAATTCGTTGGGCACTTTGGCTATGCGTTACTCATCTATTTAAAGAAAGGAAATGACCATTGGTTGTCAGCACTGCCCATTCATATGATCCATAGTTGCGCCTCCCTATAATAAATTAATTTTGTTGTCACTGTGCTCTATGCATGGTAAATGTGGTAAATAACTACCTGCTCAACTCCATGCTTTGGAATTTAAATTTAATAATATTTCAAATGCTTTGGAATTGACATAAAATATATAGAGCATAAACTTTGCATTCATCCCAACCTCTCTATAAACTTTTCCATTTCAACCATTCATGCCCTACTCCATTTGAGTCCATATGGATTGCCATAACTGGTATCAATTATCAAAATTAATTATATTAACAAAATTATCTTCATAGAATTTTTAATAAATATAAAAATCACAAATTTATTTGACATAAACCACCTAACTATAATTTTAATTAATCATAATCATACTTTAAATAAAATAATTATTTTATTTTTCAATATAATTAACTTTCTATTAATTCAAGGTACGAACACACTATGTTGCACACCTTATTAGTCCCTGCCCCCTTTGGGGCTGCAGGGACTATAGTAATCATATTTTGGCTATGTATTAGTTAGACAGAGGAACCTAGAAAGCATTTATTCTTTCAACCAAAGTTTTTTTAATATTAAAAAGTAATTAATTGAAATTTATTCAAACAATTTTCTTGAAATCAATTAAATTATGACAACTGTTTTAGTCAGCCAATTACAGAAATGGAGATCTTATTGGCCTTTTCCCTAGGTGAAACAAATGCATTAGCTTTAGAAATCTTAACATAAGTTAAATAACACATAACCAATTTTTTGAAGTCCTTGTGAAGTTAAGTAATGCTAGCATTACTTAAGAAACATTAAATGTTAATTTATGAAATACATACTCTATAGCTTGCTCATTTTCTCCCATGTTCTTCATTTTCCCTTTGGCTTCCATGTGCACCACCATGTAAATGGAATTTGGCTTCCACATACACCGCCATGCAAATGGACGTGTGGTCACCACCATGCCCACTTATTCTTTCACTTTCTTAACTTGCTTCTTATTCATGTTCTTTTGTTCAAAGATGTTCTTCAGTTCTTTGAACATGGTGAATACCCATCTCTATCCACACAGTCTATCCTCATGTTCTCTATCCGCACAGTCTATCAGCACAATCATTGGGTTTTTACACTGGTTTTGTTACTGGTTCACACATCTTGCTTGAAAGGTGCTCAAATTCAGCCACCCATAACAGGTAAATCACATTCATTTATAGAGTTCTATCACTCATTTTATTTAGATTCTTATTTTTTCCTAATCTCAATTATGAAATGGTTGAATTCAAGAACTCTGAATTTGCAGACTATGTATTAAGACTTACTGTTGAATATGAAAACTAAGCAAATTACTATTGAATATGCAGATTATGTATTAAGAAACTTACTATTGAATATGAAAACTAAGCAACTTACTATTGAATATGCAAACTAAGAAACTTACTGTTAATTAACGTATTACTAATGGTAAAGAAGTAGAAGATTCTTTTATGGTTACAGCTGGCTGCCTGGAACTAGTATAGGATTATTGATTATTGAGTTACTACAGTAGCTAGCTAGTTTTGAAATTCTTAATTTTTGGGCTTTACATTGCAATTTCCACGAAATGAATAAAATTTCAACTATACATCAAGCAATTACATTTGATACCTTTCCAGGTTTATAAACAAAATTCCAGAGCTAGAGATTACCTATAATGATTGACTATATGCGGTGTCATTGGAAGTTCACGCGACTTCACTATGATTCACCGTATGAGGTTTTTAGAACCTGTTGTAAGTGAAATTGTATCTTTTTTCAATCTAGGTAAGCCACGCTCTCTATGCGGCTCCTGGCCTCAACTAGTAGTGGGTGCCTTCGTTCCTTACCAGCGAGCTATCTAGTGTTTGTTGATTGTGTGTGTGCTGGAAATCAAAAGGATATGGAATTTAACCCGAGCTCATGCCAACCGAAACCAAAGACCCTCCAAGGTAGGGGTTGTCATAAAATTTTTAAGGGTATGGCTAAGCAAGTAGTTGAATTATGTGTTCAGCTCAGTTCTCATCTCTCCATTGCCTAGAATAACAATCCTCTTATCAATTTATGGTTGAAGGTCCCTATCCATAAAATCACAGTTCATGAAGGCATGAAGGTTGGTGAGACATGATTAATTACGCCATCGAGTCTTAATTACCTCATATTGATGCACAACCATCAATAGTTCTGTCAAAGCGTGAATATCTTGGGAATTTTGTAACTACCAGAATCTTGATCTCTTGAGACATTTCGTCCATCGTGTTCAAAGCTATTGACAATGTCTCTTCAATCTCAAATTATGAAGCATAATCTATTGTAATCCGAATTTTGATGCTTCATCACCGCCTTTAATATTACTCTGTTTTATTCCTCCTTGTAATCCACTCGTTTCTGAGTAAGATCTGAGATAAAAACTTTCATCTCTGTTTTACTTTGCCTTTAATTCTCTTTCTATCAGACTCAGATTTTGTAAGGGAGGGATCGATCCCTGTTATGTGGATGTCGTCCTTCATTCTCTGCTCCTTTCTTAGCATGAGCATCTCTATTTGGCAATTATGCAGTAATCTCGCTGTTTTTCTATCACAGCTGAGATAATGGGGTTCATGTACTGTTTATATTTAATATAATACATCGTTTTTTTCTCTCTGAAAAAAAAGAATAGGGTAGTAGTGCCAAATCCAAATGTTTCCATCTGAATCCTTCATTGTTACTTTCGGATCAGATTTGATGGGGAAACGAATTTCCATCTGAATGCTTCATTGTTACTTCCGGATTAGATTTGATCAGGAAGAGGCGATAAGGATTATGATTTGTTACTTCCGGATTAGACTTGACCTGTGAAAACTGAGTTGAACCTACTACTACTGAGACTCGGTCATGGTGTTATGGTGCATAAGAAGAGATGCATACTGGAGCTGCTGCTTAGTGAAAAATTTCACTTTAGGATAAAGGCAAGTGTAATACATGCAAATCCATCAATGCCACATGTAATACATTCAAATCCATCATTTGTCACAATTTAATGAATTGTGTTGAATCAATACATCAACTTTATACTTCTTTTTCAGAAATTTGTATTGATTCCATTTGTTTTTGGCTAAACTACCGAGGTAAAAACAAATATCAAATATATAGTCTTGCAAGTAGTATCTTATATATAAAATTTGAAATAAGTGGCAGGATAACAATAGAAATAGGTGGCAGGATAACAATAAATTTCCTGAAAGTAAATAAAAAGCCACTTGTTGGAGATGCTTCATCACCAAAATTTCAAGGAAGGATGGTATGCGAGACAACCAACTTTTCATTAAAAGTGTCATAACACCAACATTTAAGAATTAAATATCCACTTATTCTACTTTGAACAAGAATGTTTTCACATTTGGCTCGTGAAAACCTCATATTTTGCATTACTATTTTACTATTTTCATTGGCCAATTTATTTATATTACTATTTTTACATGGTATTATAAGTCTATTATAAGTCTCTTGTTAGTGACAGTAACAAACAATATTTCTTAAAATATAAAACTGGGGGATAACTTTATGCTAGGAATACATAATACTAATTAGTGCTAATTATGCCGTAGAACAAAAACCAGTTTTGTAGCACCAACTTGACTCCTTGCCTCCATTCTTGTTTTTTAAATGAATCATCAAAGATTATAAAAATAAATAAAAGCAATATCATTCATATCTACATTACCTAAATAGTAAATATTTGTAAAGATGTGAGTTCTTTTTCACATGTTAATTATTCAACTAAATTATTCAATAAATGTTTCCAATTCTTAATTTGGAAAAAAATTAAATGTTTGCCATTCTTAATTTTTGTTCATACTTAATGATTATATTAAATGTTACCAAGCCAAAAGGAAATAATTATTTTTTTTCCACACGTTAGAATATAAATTAAATTTAATAAATTTGAATTAATATTATAAAATCCACACAACTTTCTTATTTATTTTTAATTATAATTTCACATATTTTAATTAAATTTGGTTGAAGTGTAAAAATTTAATCATATCTTTAACTAATAAACTTTGGTTAAATCTAAATTTTACAACATGTTTTATTTAACTTCAAAACTTCTTAATTAGAATAAAATTAATTCATGCCGAACTAATTATTAAAAATTTCAATATAATTAAACTTTCAATAATTTAACCAATTTAAAAAAAGAAATCTCTATAGAGCATGCAAATTTAAAGAAAGAAATCTCTATGGAGAATGTAATATAGGATCAAAAACTCAATTTGTTTTTACACAAATTTATTTTAGATTTACTCAAACAATGTGGTTAAAAGAAGAAATTATATTTATCTTAAATTTAAATTTAAATTTATTTTTTAAATAAAATTATACATTTTTTAAAATAATCTCTAAAAAAATTATAAAATAAAGCTTATATCAAAATGACAACATAATTTTAATAAAAACTAACATTACATTAGGCCATTCTAGACTAGACAGTTACGGGATTCCTTGGAAGAAGGATAAAAAATGTCAATATTTTAAAGAAAAAAATCACAAAGTAATTCTTGAAAAAAAAACTACTAAATTCAAAATTACAAAAAAATTTATCCAAAGAGACCAGAGTTATAAAGAGGACCTCCTTTCAAGAATGGTGTACCAAGTATTCCCTTAAGTTGAAGCTTTGAGAGCATTAAAATGTAATATAATTGCTCATGAAGGGGCATTAAGGTGTAATGTAATTGTTGATGAAGCCGGTAGATATTTGCTATGCATTCCAAATGGTTGAGCCTTTATGTAGTTCAAGAAAACCTATAAGACT
This sequence comes from Pinus albicaulis, assembly GCA_034641835.2. Taxonomy (NCBI): domain Eukaryota; kingdom Viridiplantae; phylum Streptophyta; class Pinopsida; order Pinales; family Pinaceae; genus Pinus; species Pinus albicaulis. The sequence goes on along the minus strand of CM076574.1, from coordinate 1,169,722,376 downwards.
AACATTTATCTTTCCATAAAGTGAGAGGAAGAGCTTGGTATTCATCTCGAGTCTCCTAAGTGAAATTTTCATATTCATATTGAAGAGGAATTTTCATTTCTATAAATACCTAGACTTTCAAACTAGAGAAAGTTTTCAAATTCATATTGAAAATATAATTTCCATTCCTATAAACACCTAGACTTAGAACTAGAGAAACACATTTGTAACTCTCATTGAAAGTCATATTTTTTTTTTGAAAACATCAATCTATCAAATTACGGTAACATTAAAATAAATAAATAAATAAATAAATAAATATATATATATATATATATATATATATATATATATATATATATATATATATATATATATATATATATATATATATATATATATATATATATATATATATATATATATATATATAGCATTTAAAAAGAAAGTCAAACACACTAAATATGAATAAATTATCAAATCTCAACCATCTTTTGATTATACTCTGGATAATCCGAAGATCTCTTCATTAAAAATAATATTATTTTTCACATTTCTTAAATACTTGTGAGCAAAAAAGCCCCTTCAAAAGCTAATTATTGTGCTTATGGTTAAAATATATTTGGCTACAATATTTTGATAATTTTTAGTAAAGTTGGAATATTTTAATCATTCAAATATTTAATATAATTTTATTAAAACTATTAAATTCAACTAAACTTTTAAATTACTTTTTTTTTTGTGAATAAAATTTTTACAATATTTATTTACATAAATTTCTCAGTTTGTAATGAAACTTAGAATCCTCCAAAGCTAACCTTCCTACCATACCATTCTTGAGAAAAAAATCCACATTATCCAATTCAATGAAATATAATTGATAATAACAAAACCCACATTGTCAAATCCAAATCTTTAATTGGGAGATTCTTTCAGTGTCATTCAAAATTATTAACACAACACTAATATGGTTCTCTGCTTTTATATGTTTCTTAGACCTAATGTTTATTTCCCCTTAAACTACAAAGTTAACCACACATCAATTAAAAATCTTCAAAATAAACAAAATCTAACCACACTTAAAAGCCTACAAAGCTAACCTCCCCACTATATTGTTCTTGAGAATAAAAAGCCACATTGAAGTGTATCTAATAATAATAAAACATAAATTATCAAATCCAAATCTAACTTAGGGATTTTATTATTCTCATTCAAAATTCTTAATAAATATATTTGGTTCTTTGCTTATATATATTTCTCATACCTAATGTTTATTCCCTTAAAATGTGGAGTTAACCATAAACAATTAAAAATAGTCAAAATAAAACAGAATCTAAACGAAATGTAATAAAACTTAAAGCTCTCCAAAGCTAACATTCCTACCATACCATTCTTGAGAATAAAGATCACATTGTCCAATTCACATAAGTGTAACTAATAATAATAAATACGAGATTGTCAAATCTAAATCTATTTGAGGGATTCTTCCATTCTCATTTAAATTCTTAATACAAAACATATTTGATTGTCAGTTTCCATATACTTCCCATACCTAATATTTATTTCACCTTACACTGTGGAGTTAATCAAATAATTAAAGGTCTTCAAAATAAACAAAATGTAATGAAACTTAAAACCTTCCAAAGCTAACCTCCCCACCATACACGCTACATTGTCCAATTTATAGAAATGTATCTAATAATAATAAAACTCACATTGTTAAATCCAAATCTAATTGAGAGATTCTTCCATTTTCATTCACAATCCTTAACACAAAACATATTTGGTTTTATGCTTCTATATATTTCCTATACTTAATGTTTATTTCCTCTTAAAATGAGAAGTTAACCACAAAATAATTAAAAACTTCAAAATAAAATAGAATCTAAACAAAATATAATTAAACTTAAAACCCTTCAAAACTAGCCATCCTACCATATCATTCTTTAGAATAAACCTTGCATTTTTCAATTCACAAAAGTGTAACTAATAATAATAAAATCTACATTATCAAATCCAAATCTAATTGAGGAATTTCTCCATTCTCATTCATAATTCTTACACAAAAAGTATTTGATTCTCTACTCCTACTTATTTCCCATACCCAATATTTATTCCCCCTTAAACAACTAAGTTAACCATATAATAATTAAAAATCTTCAAAACAAAACAAAATATAATAAAACTTAAAACCCTCCACAACTAACTTTTTTACCATACTATTTTTTATTAAAAAACACTCGCATTTTCCATTTCTCATTATAATGCATAATAATAAAACCCACAATTTCAAATTCTTCATTCTCATTCAAAATTATTAACACAACTTACACCATAAAACCCACATTTTCCTATTTCCTATTCACATTGTAATGCATAATAATAAAACCCACATTTTTAAATCCAAATTGTAATGCATAATAACAAAACCCACATTTTTAAATCCAAATATAACCCACGGATTCTTCCATTCTCTTTCAAAGTTTTTAACACACAAGTTCTTAGTTCTATGCTTCAAATACCAGTTTGAACACAAAATCTTTTTTTGGGGTTATCTCTTCAAAAACTCAGCTTAAGAAAGTGCTTGCTCACCATTTTAATAAAAACCCTAAAAAACCCTAATCTGTAAGCTCTGAGGTATAAAAGCGCATTCTGACAAGCACAGATGGATATCTTAACACATTCTATTTGAAAATCTACCAAAAACCTAATGACTTATTCCTACAATCAAACGGGCATGGAGACGAAGTATATATCAGATTTTAAATTTCTTACAGGCGGACGCTTGGATTTTCCTCTTTCTTCCTGCTGGGGGCGCATGCACAGTCACTGCATTCGGCTTTGGTCCCTGCTTGCTCCTTCTCAACGCCTTTCACAACCTTCTCACAATTACCACCGGCTCCATCAACGGGACATGTCACAGAAGAAATCATTTTTTCACTGATGGGCTTTCCTGCACTATGTTGTTGACTCAGCAATGTCGTCTCCAAATCATATATTTGCTTGTCAATGGCGGAAATTTCATCACGGAGAATGTTTTCATAATCACGGAATAACTGCAATCGCCTCTGCACACGATCAGCAAGAGGCTCAGACTTTCTATCCTCCGCCATTGTAACTCCAACACACAGAAAAGATCACAACTCACCAACAGAACACACAGAAAAGATCACAACTCACCAACAGAGAAGATCTCTAGTGACCAGAAATGAACCTTAAAGCCACCCACAATAGCTGCGCGTTCCTTGGCTATTTAAAGAAAGGGAATGACCATTGGCTGCGTGCACCGCCATGTATATGAGCTGTAGTGGCGCCTCCCTGCAATAAATTAATTTTGTTGTCTATGTGCTCTACGCACGGGTAAAGGTGGTAAATAACTACCTGCTCAGCCGCATGCTATCAGTCGAAACAATTTTGTTGTTTTTTACAGATCTCTAGTGGCCAGAAATGAACCTCAAAGCCACCCAAAATCGTTGGGCACTTTGGCTACGCGTTCCTCCGCTATTTAAAGAAAGGGAATGACAATTGGCCGCCAGCACCGCCCATTCATATGACCTGTGTAGTGGCGCCTCCCTGCAATAAATTAATTTTGTTGTCTATGTGCTCTACGCATGGGTAAAGGTGGTAAATAACCACCTGCTCAGAGGCATGCTTCTGAATTTAAATTTGATAATATTTCAAATGCTTTGGAATTGACAAAAAAAAATCTGCAGAGCATTAACTTTACATTCATCCCAACGTCTCTATAAACTTTTCCATCTCACGCATGGCTGTCATACTAGATTTGAGTCCGAATTTAAGTGTGCATGGTTATTTTTTATGTATTGTATTTGTGGAATATTTGAAGGTAGTTATTTTTTGAAATTTTTTAGATTTTTTGGTGTTGGATTTGAAGTGAAATCTTAATTTGTGTTATTTAATTTTGTTTTTTTTACTACCTTGTAAAATCCTGGAGCACTTTGATTTTGCTAGAGTTACTCTGACAAACTTATCAGGTCAATAAATTCCTACTGAATTTTAAGAAAATTAAACCAAAAAATCCAAAAAGAATTCCAAAAAAATCTCACTAAAAACAATTAGCATTTAAAAATTGATATTGACAACTGGCATTGAAAAAACAATTAGCATTTAAAAATTGATATTGACAACTGGCATTGAAAAGGTTCATATTAATTTTGGAGGTAAATTTGCCTATTCATTCATTCACTAAATGAATCCACTTTGTAATCGTTTGAGTCTAATTTTTGCAAGTTCCGAGGGACATTGACTCTGTTTATAATTACGTTGTTATTTTTTAAAAGATAATTATTTTTTATAATATTTTTGTTTAATATATTTAAATTTGAAATATTTATGTTTAAATGAATCAATAACTTTTCGTACTTATTCAAAATATATATAAAAAAGACAATTATTCCTTCATCTAATCAATGTTCATGACAATTTTCAATATCAAGTTTTTATACCAACTTTAAGATTATAGATATTTTTTAATTTAAAAAGTACTTACAATATCGATAACAATAATGTATAAACATTTTTCTACCTACATATATGAGATAAATAAATGGAAGTGGTCACCATATAATCAATATATTAACAAGTGCCATTTAGTTGGTTTTTTTTTTTTTTTTTAATTAATAAATAGTGAAAGTATAAGTATTGCCATATATTAAAAGGAATTAGGAACTATGATTTGCAAATATAGTTGTAAAATATATTTTTAATGCATTATTTATTTACTTGTAATATATAGTTTGTTTTGGATGTGGAAGATATATTAAATGATTTTTGAAATAATATTATGGAGATTACAAATTAACTTTATTATTATGAGACATTTTTCTTAAAAAAGTTTTTAAAGCATGACATTTTGGTGTTTTTTTTGAAGTAGATATAATTGACATGAGATTTTGAAGTAGTTAATTAATATTAATTATGCTATAATTATGTCTTAAGGTATTTTTATTTGAAAACAACTCCCGTGGCTGCCACTGTGTCTGAGCCATTGGATCAAATGTTAGACGATTGAAATGTTTTAGGCCATTAGGTCCACAAGTAAATAGTTATATATATATTTTTTATAGTGTTAGTCTTTTTTTTTTAATAAGCTAGATTGAATTTAAGTTTTGGTGACTTTTAAGTTAAAATGTCGTAATTAAAAATTTGTTATATTTTTATATGTAATTGTAAATAGTTTTATATTTGTTTTTTTTATATTTTTAATAAGTTAAATTGAATTTAGGTAATAAAATAAAATAACAATAAATTATAAAAACAACCCATGGTACTGACCCATGGTACTCATGTGGAGTATAGTTTATTTAAAGGGGGAAATTAAGATGGCCTAGATCAATCTTAACTCTGGAGTATTTATTTTTTTCTTTTTAATAAGTTAAATTGAATTTAGGTAATAAAATAAAATAACAATGAACTATAAAAACAACCCATGGTATTCATGTGGAATATAGTTTATTTAAAGGGGGAAATTAAGATGGCCTAGATCAATCTTAACTATGGATCTACCAAGAGCCATGAGAGATCAAATGTCTTGATATGCAAACCTCTTTTAGAGTGAAAATATCTAAACTAACTATTTAATAAAATTATTTTTAATTGTTTATAACCATTATTCTTTTAATTTTTATTTAATAAAATGTATCTAAATTTTCATACATCTAAATATACATATTTTTTCTTGTTCTATATTATTTTTGTTACAACTATTTTATTATTCCAAAAATACATGGATTTTTTGTTATATATATATATATATATTTTTGTTAATGAATATCAAATTTTTTTCTGTTAAAAAAAAAACTATATACATATCTTTAATTACCTAATTGTGTCTAAAAAACTTACATGTTTTTTACTTTATAATCATAAAATAATTTTACATTATATGATGTTAAACTTACTCAACTTTTTATTGTGAATTTTAAACAAAGTTTTTCACTACATAATTTTAGCTTTTATAATTTTTTTATTTTTCAATTCCAAACAAAACTTACAAGAGAAAAAACCCACTCAGTCCTTACTGTAGATTATAGTTTTAAAAAATTGACATTTTGTGATTAAAAATAGAGTAAGTTGAGACAACCCTAAAGGATTTTTTTCTACATGTTTTATCATAACATTTCCATCCATCCAACATATATTGTAGAGTATTCTGAAGAGGGAGTCTATTCTAGTTTATAACCCGATCCACAATCAAAGAAAATGGCTAGGGATGTCACAATTTATCATTCACATAATGATTTATTGAATTTATTAGTTGAAATGGATCCTATTAGATGCATGGTAGCCAAAGACACTAAAAAATTTAAGATAGATATTCGCTATGACATCCATATTGTCTACAAACCATCCAAATTTCTCACATTATATGATGTCAAACTTAAATTTTTATTCTAAAAATTTAAACAAAGTTTTTCACTAAATAATTTTATCTTTTTTATTTTTTTTATTTTTTCAATTCCAAACAAAACTTACAAAAGAAAAAACCCACTCAGTCCTTATTATAGTTTATAACCCGACCCATAATCAAAGAAAACGGCTAGGGATTTCAGAAGTTATTATTTTATAACCTGAACCACAATCAAAGGAAATGGCTAGGGATGTCACAAGTTATCATTCACATAGTGATTTATTGAATTTCTTAGTTGAAATGGATCCTATTAGATGCATGGTGGCCAGAGACACTACAAAATTCAAAATAGATATTGAAGTTCTAAGTTGAAATGGATCATATTAGATGCATGGTAGCCAGAGACACTAAAAAAATTAAAATAGATATTTGTTATGACATCCATTTTGTCTAAAAACCATTCAAATTTCCCACGTTATATGATGTCAAACTTACTCAACTTTTTATTCTGAAATTTTAAACAAATTTTTTCACTACATAATTTTATCTTTTCTAATTTTTTTATTTTTCAATTCCAAACAAAACTTACAAAAGAAAAAACCCACTCAGTCCTTACTATAGATTATAGTTTTACCAAATTGACACTATGTGATTAACAATAGAGTAAGTTGAGACAACCCTAAAGGTTTTTTTGTACATGTTTTATAATAACATTTCCCTCCATCCAATATATATTGTCGAGTCTTCTGAAGAGAGAGTGTATTCTAGTTTATAACCTGATCCACAATCAAAGAAAATGGCTAGGGATTTTATTAGTTATTAGTTTGTAACTTAATCCACAATCAAATAAAATGGCTAGGAATGTCACAAGTTATCATTCAAACAGTGATTTATTGAAGTTCCTAGCTGAAATGGATCCTATTAGATGCATGGTGGCTAGAGACACAAAAAAATTCAAAATAGAATTGAATTTCTCATTTTAAATGGATCATATTAGATGCATGGTGGCCAAAGACACTAAAAAATTTAAAATATATATCTATTATGACATCCATATTGTCTACAAAGCATCCGAATTTCCCATCTTATACAACAATTTCTAACAATAATCGCTCAATTTACTCTTCAATTTTTGAAACCCCCACCCATCTTAGGGAGATCACAGTGTAAAATCAAATGTTCCTATGGTATTTTTAAAGGGTTCATAAACAAAACAGACAATGAGAAATTCAATATTGTGGTATAATAACTGATTTTTAAATCATTATGAAAAAAAAAAATCACATTAGCTCACAAAATATATCTAATTCTATAAGGATCTAGAGAGGTATTCACGGGCACTTTGGAAAACCAGGCATGAAGACGCTTCTAATTTTCAATGAAGTAGTCTTCAAAAGTTCCTAGCTCTATTTTAATTACATAAATGTATTGAAAACCAACTCATAGTATTTACTTCAGTTGTTTTATTTGGACGTGTTGCAAGCTGATATTTATTGCTATACAAGTTGAGCATCAAATTATTATGTAACGATTGTGCCAAGAATTTTTTAAATTGTTTCTCTTTAGTTATATCTTATCAGTTTAGTATGATTTCAATCAAGAAGAGGCTTTAGAGTTTAAGAACTATATCTTAAATCTGAGCACGTGATTCTATTACAATTTATGAAACAAATTCATTTTTTACAACTTGTATCTTAAATATGTGATTTTGGAAGTGATGATGGCTTCTTTAGGCACTTGATTAGTATTGTGGAAGAAATTTGATTATATCATTATGGACTGTGAGTATTTCATGAAGCAATTTCATTTCTTATAACATATTTTCATATCCTTTATATAAGCTATTGTATATACAGTTCTAACACATTTCCCCGAGACGTTAACTATATGGTGAGTAGTTGATGTAGCAATCGCATTACTTATAATAGATTTTTATATCCTATGTATAAGCTATTGTATCTACAATTCTAACACATTTCCCCCAAGTGTTACCTATACAATGTTTGAGTGATTATGGATTATTTAGACACTTTATTAGTATTGTGGAAGAACTTCGAGTATTTCATTAAGGATTGTGAGTAATTCATGTAGCAGTTACATTGCTTATGAAATATTTTTATATCATTTGGATAAGTTGTTGTATATACAATTATACTATGATATGGATAAACATTCCCCCCAAGCATTATCATATTGTGATTTTTGTCCAATTGTTGATATTTAGAGAAATATAATTAAATGATTGATGGTTTTGGAACATCAAAGTTACTATGATGACCTTTTATCTTAGGATGAATCCTTAGTGTTGAGATTCAATTTGCATGACGAAGATAAATAGATCGCTTCACAGGAAAACCCTTTCGCCTATTGATAGTATGTGGTAGTTGTATGAATGGACTATTTATCTTGTTCTCACTGTCATAAGATTCAACACGATTTTTTTTTATTTTATAAGTATATATACAAGTTATACATATTATGTAGTAAGAAATGTTCTGTAATAATAACAGTCACTAAAAGGGGAAATGATCTCAATACACCCTCTAGATATACAATGTCTCATGGTATTCTTCTCATTTGGTGTCACATGGAAATTACCATACCAAAACTCTTTCATAGTGTTGCTCACATTATACGAAAATCTATCTTGATAAGGTTTCCTATATATATTAGCCCAACATGAAAAATAATCATTCTCATGTTATTGAATCCTAATTTTTTAATGCCTCCATAAACTTTGCTTAATGTTTTTTATATTATTGTTTTCATTGACATCAACAAATTTTATGTAGTTCTTTTTCCAACAACACCTATCAATAATTCCCTACTAGCACTTATGCCATATAGAGATTGATATTTTGCAATTTTTCCAGTGGTTGATGTCATATTTCTTGATACTAACTCTTGGAGCACTTATTTCCCTTCTCTTTGACCATAGAAACAAGATTTTGAAGAGCAAACTTAAATTCTTTCTCCTTTCTTAGAGACCGATAGAACACATTGATCTTAACTGATGATAATGGTGGCCAAAGATACTAAAAAAATTAAAATAGATATCTATTATGACATCCATATTGTCTACAAAGAATCCGAATTTCCCATCTTATACAACAATTTCTAACAATAACCACTCAATTTACTCTCCAATTTTTGAAACCCCCACCCATCTTAGGGAGATCACAGTGTAAAATCAAATGTTCCTGTGGTCTTTTTAAAGGGTTCATAAACAAACCAGACAATGAGAAATTCAATATTGTGGTATAATAACTGATTTTTAAATCATTATGAAAAAAAAATCACATTAGCTCACAAAATATATCTAATGCTATAAGGATCTAGAGAGGTATTCATAGGCACTTTGGAAAACCAGGCATGAAGACGCTTCTAATTTTCAATGAAGTAGTCTTCAAAAGTTCCTAGCTCTATTTTAATTACATAAATGTATTGAAAACCAACTCATAGTATTTACTTCAGTTGTTTTATTTGGACATGTTGCAAGCTGATATTTATTGCTATACAAGTTGAGCATCAAATTATTATGTAACGATTGTGCCAAGAAGTTTTTAAATTGTTTCTCTTTAGCTATATCTTATCAGTTTAGTATGATTTTAATCAAGAAGAGGCTTCAAAGTTTAAGAACTATATCTTAGATCTGAGCACATGATTCTATTAAAATTTATGAAACAAATTCATTTTTTACAACTTGTATGTTTAAATATGTGATTTTGGAAGTGATGATGGCTTCTTTAGGTGCTTGATTAGTATTGTGGAAGAACTTTGATTATATCATTATGGACTGTGAGTAGTTCATGCAGCAATTGCATTTCTTATAACATATTTTCATATCCTTTGTATAAGCTATTGTATTTATAGTTCTAACACATTTCCCCAAGACGTTAGCTATATGGTTAGTAGTTGATGTAGAAATTGCATTACTTATAATATATTTTTATATCCTATGTATAAGCTATTGTATCTACAATTCTAACACATTTCCCCTAGGTGTTACCTATATGGTGTCTGAGTGATGATGGCTTCTTTATACACTTTATTAGTATTGTGGAAGAACTTGGAGTATATCATTAAGGATTATGAGTAATTCATGTAGCAGTTGCATTGCTTATGAAATGTTTTTATATCATTTGGATAAGTTGTTGTATATACAATTATACTATGATATGGATAAACATTCCCCCCAAGTGTTACCATATTGTGATTGTTGTCCAATTGTTGATATTTAGAGAAATATAATTAAATGATTGATGGTTTTGGAACATCAAAGTTACTATGATGACCTTTTATCTTAGGATGACTCCTTAGTGTTGAGATTTGATTTGCATGAAGAAGATGCATAGATCACTTCACAGGAAAACCATTTTGCCTATTGATAGTATGTGGTATTTGTATGAATGGACTATTTATATTTTCCTCACTGTCATAAGGTTCAACACGGTTATTTTTTTTATAAGTATATATACAAGTTATAAATATTATGTAGTAAGAAATTTTCTTTAATAATAACAGTCACTGAAAGGGGAAATGATCTCAATACACCCCTCTAGATATACAATGTCTCATGGTATTCTTATCATTTGGTGTCACATGGAAATTACAATACCAAAACTCTTTCATAGTGTTTCTCACATTATACGAAAGTCTATCTTGATAAGATTTCCTACATATATTAGCCCAACATGCAAGTTCATCATTCTCATGTTATTGAATCCTAATTTTTTAATGCCTCCATAAACTTTGATTAATGTTTTGTAGATTATTGTTTTCATTGACATCAACAAATTTTATGTAGTTCTTTTTCAAACAACACCTGTCAATAATTCCCTACTAGCACCTATGCCATATTGAGATCGATATTTTGCAATTTTTCCAGGGGTTGATGTCATATTTCTTGATACTAACTCTTGGAGAACTTATTTCCCTTCTCTTTGACCATAGAAACAAGATTTTGAAGAATCAAACTTAAATTATTCCTCCTTTCTTACAGACCGATAGAACACATTGATCTTAACTAACGGTAACCATCATCATCATTTTTTTATAATATATACAAAATTAAATAGTAATATTTTATTTTATTTAATAAATTTATTTATTTTTATTTTAAATATTAAATAGATTTTTTTAATATTAAATTTAATATATTAATTTATTTTTATTAATTTTGTAGTTAATTCATTATTGATATATTAGTATTTTTCTAAGTAAATTAATTATTAATATTTTGATTATATGATGACCATAATTTATTTATCTCTTATATATATGAACAATCACATTGAGATTAAATCATGGTAGTTGGATCATTTCCATATTTAATAATTAGCACATGGTTAAGAATCCTTATACATTATAGATATAATTTTTATTTTCATAACGATACATTTCAGAATATGATTGTATATATTTATTTTTTAAATTATATAATATTTATAATTACTTTAAGAAATGGACAAAAACAACTTATACTAGAATGATTTATGTTAACACTAATTTTATACATAATATTTTGTCTTTTCAATAAAGAAAATTTGGATTAATAAATTACCTTGGGTAAAAGAAGAAAGTAACTGATTGGTAAATAATTCCAAGAACTACCTTCCAAAAAGGAATTAGAGAAAAATCCTATGGAGGAAGGGGGTTATGTGTAGAGGGAACTGGGAAGTGCAAGAAAAAAAAGGTTTGTTGTGAGTTGTCCAGAGCTGGAAGGAAAAACCAGTGGAGCTCAAGGAATTCCCACGTGAAGTGGAGAATGGATCTCAATACTGAGGTATCACTTCCTATCTTAGTAAACTCCAAGCCTGGTGTGCAGCCAGGGGGAGTAGAGGATGTAATTTCCTCACTCAAGGTTGGGAGGATATTAGTTATTGTGAAGATTCTTTTGGAAATAGGTATTTATATCTGTTGGTTCCTATGAATGCAACTATAATTTTCCTACTACATTATCTTTATGATTAACTATTATTAGAAGGAATTCTACATGCAATATCTTTATGTTAACTATTATTAGAATAAATTATTCTTGAATAACCTTTCTGAATATTAAATATGTGTAAGAATATATGGAGCATGATATTGTAAGTTCAGATGTGTAACAATTAGAATTTTGCAGTTAATAGAAAAGCAAATTTCTAGTTAAATACGTTTGCTGGTTGAAAGAAAATGAAATACTAAATCCTACAAATAGATGATTATGTATCTTGCATAAAAATTCAGAAAAAATCCAACTAGGGATAAGTGTTGGGTTTACCATGCCGGAGAAATAGTAAAACCTTTGAGCCAAGATTATGAACAAAAAAAATTCTGAAAATAAGATACAGGAGTTCAAATTGAGCAAAGAAGGCTTCAGCCGCAGGTTTAGAACCTGAACACCGAGAAAATAGGGTCCGAGCTCATGGTCCCATGAGTTGTGCTGAAGGCCGTCAAGGAAATCAATTCTATATATTATAGTAGTTATTGCTTGAGTAATCTTTTAATTTGACATTCAATTCTTTATTAATAAAGTTTTTTTATCTAGTAGGGAGTACAATACTTTTGTAATCAAATAATAGCATAAAACATATTGAAATATAATTTATTTGAATGAATAGATGTGTGTAAAATATTTTAATGAGAAACTATATTTGTAATTATAAAATACAAACTATAACTTAAATTTGTGAAATTACCTTTTTTTTGTGTGTATATAGAGAAAGACTAAACCAAGTTTGGAGTTAAGAAAATAAACCATAACATGAATAACAATATCTCCTTCCAAAAATGTCTCCATATTAAAATGACATTCACTTTCTTGTATACCAAGACTATTGTTCTTCATATACAATTTCTGACAAGCATGCAATTGGCGCTCCATGTAGACGAACTTGGAGTAAACTCTATTTCTGTTAATAAAAATTCTCTTTTTTTACATCTATGCTAGATAGATTGTACTTGAATGTATTTAAAATATCTTATTTTAGTTACATGCTTGTTTCAGAGGATTATTAATCACCAAAGGATTTTCACCCCGATTTCCTATTCCAATATCTATAACAATTTTTTTTATATATGTGAACAGATTATGTTGGTTTACGTATATGTTTTCACCCACAATTTCCTATTTCAATATCTATAACAAAATTTTATGGTTGATAACTCTTATAAATTGGGGGTGGGTTAAACACAAATGTATTTATATAAAACAATTTGAAAATATGGTGGTTAAATAATAATTTTATTTACACATGGAACAATGTTTATCATCCTTAGTTTAAATATTTTAACAAATATTCAAAATATTGTGTCTTCCGAAAGGTGATTCACAAACCCAGTTTTGGCTCAACCATTGGAGAATTAAGGAAGAGCACACTATGGGAAGCAAAGACAGTATCAAAATAACTATTACCTCCAATTTTAAGGACAACCTGTGGGAGAATCAAGAGTTGGAGGGTAAAAGGAAGCTAAGATACTATAAGGAAGTGATCAACCCCACCCTTAATAATAATAATGATCTCTTTGTCTTGTCCAAAAATAAGAAAAAAATGAGCCTCGCTAAGATTAGAACTAATTCCCATGAGCTTCAGAGTGAGACCGGATAGTGGTTTATTCCCAGGACACCTTGGAAAGATAGAATCTTTTAGATTTGAGATTCTAAGCAGGTGGAAGATGAGAAGCACTTCCTTTTAGACTGCCCTACTCTTACTCACATTCGCTCTCAATTCCCTACCATCTGCCATACTTCCAGTCTTCTTGACCTATTAAGCCATCCCACCTATAGCTATCTTGGAGCACTTATTTCCCTTCTCTTTGACCATAGAAACAAGATTTTGAAGAATCAAACTTAAATTCTTTCTCCTTTCTTAGAGTCTGATAGAACACATTGATCTTAGCTGACAATAACCATCATCATCATTTTTTTATAATATACAAAAAAAATAAATAGTATTATTTTATTTAATTTAATAAATTTATTTATTTTTATTTTAAATATTAAATAGATTTTTTTAATATTAAATTTAATATATTAATTTATTTTTATTAATTTTGTAGTTAACTCATTATTGATATATTAGTCTTTTCCCAAGTAAATTAATTATTAATATTTTGATTATATGATGACCATAATTTATTTATCTCTTTTATATATATGAACAAGATAGCAAATAACATTGAGATTAAATCATAGCATTTGGATCATTTCCATATTTAATAATTAGCACATGGTTAATAATCCTTTTACATTATAGATATATTTTTTATTTTCATAACGATACATTCCAAAATATGATTGTATATATTTATTTTTTAAATTATAAAATATTTATAATTCCTTTAAGAAATGGACAAAAACAACCTGATACTAGAATGATTTTTGTTAACACTAATTTTATACATAATATTTTGTCTTTTCAATAAAGGAAAATTGGATTGATAAATTACCTCGAGGGTGAAATTTGGAAGTTGGGAAACACTTTTTGGTAGATGGCTAGAATTTGGGTGAAATTTTTAATTTCTCGTCCGAGAAAATAGTCAACTCCATTTCTCGACCGAGAGTTTTTAAAACTCTCGGCCGAGAGATTTTTAATGTTTCGCCCGAGAGTTTGATTAGGCTTGACCAGAGTTAAAATTATCTCGAACGAGAGTTAAGTATTTTCTCGTCCGAGAGTTGTATTGACATAAACTCTTGGGAAGACTCTCAGACGAGAGTTAGAAAAACTCTCATCTGAGAGTTTTTTTCTTATAATAAAACCCCAAAATTCTTGACTCACCCGACATTCTGCACTATCGTTTTCATTTTGGTGTTGTCGTTTTCGTTTTTTCGCATACTGGAGTTGACATTGTTTTGTACTGGAGTTGTCGCCACTAAGCATTCAAGCCATCGTTATTCATCTATCCAGGTAAGCTTCTTCATCTGGCCATTGAATAAGGGCTTGAAAACCAGCCCTTTTTGTGCAATACTTTGTCCAATACTTTTTCCACTTAATTGTATCGAGTTTTCCCTAATTCACAGTACTAGGGCACACCAAGCAACCTCTAACAAGCCTCCAAATTCACTATAATTAGGTCACTTAACATTATTGTTCAAACATATACAAGGGCAGACCATATCTTCTTGCAAATAATCGAAATAGAATACAATTACTTACCCTTGAGGACGTTAAATTTTTCTCATGAAAGCTTGGCCCTGTGCACACTTTTAATCTCTAAAGATTTAGCCTCAGTTAGGGCTTCTTGTAGCTAATGCTAAAACTCCAATTCTAGCTTACAAACCACTTGCAAAAAGACCTTATCTTCGACGTTGTTTCACTAGAAAATTTGGCCCTTAGACATAGGTTTGTTCCAGCATTGAATGGCCTTAGATTTGATCCAATTTAGGGCTCGACCCTCTGGCAACTAAATCAGAATATGCAACCCTATTCCCAAGAAAAATAAGCCCTCGTGCATGCACAGAATCATCCATGAACTCAACTTGTTGCCTGCCTTGATTTGGTGCTCCAAGACATGCCTTACAACCCTCCAAATAGGTTACCATAGGGGCTGAGCCTTAGCTCCAAGACATAGAAAGTATGTAGCCTATTCACAGAGTTTGTGTTGCCAAATATGCCCAGAAATACTCCAAACAAGATTGGCTAGCCTCCTTCCTTACTCGGCCAATAAGATCATACACCATAGACACCAAAACTCTCCTTTTTCCACTTCGACTAGGGCTCTCAATCCTGCGGCTACCTCAGAAACCATTTTTACCTTTTTTCTGATGCCGTTAATATGATTTAAATGAGCTCCAAGGCCTTCTATTTTTATAAATATATTGAGGAATCAAGGGGTGCCTTTTGATGTCAATGTGACCCTTCATTTGTGAGGTTGACTTTGACAAAAAGCCTCTTTTAATTTTCCTCGATAATATTTAAATATATTCACCTTGATGATTTCTCACCCAAATAAATTTTATGCCACATTAAATGATAGGAGGAATACCAAGTCGATTTGAACACATTAATAATAATAATTTTCCTTTATCCAAATAAATTCTCTTTGGGTCAAGATGGTTTCTCCTTGGGGTAGTTCAATTTCTCTTGGGGGAGTTCATCCCAAAGCTATTCCAAATTTCAACACTCCCTCTCAAAATTGATTGGGCTTAAGGAAAATTTCCCACAAATGGGTATCCAACACCCCTTACACAATAACAATATTTACCAAATCCTTCAAAACCGATAGTATTGAAAGTATAATGGCTCAAGGTTTGGGATAAACATAAAGAAACATTGGGTGGTGGATCACCATGGCCCTTGGGAGTTAGGCCCCAATCATCCACAAAATTTTTAGGGATAACAATAATTAGTTCCCATCCATGATTGGTAGGTCCAACAGGCTTATTGGCTTTTGGTATGGTGAGACCAATTTTTTGAAAACCACAACCAAAATCAACTAGTTAAGGGTTCTACCAAACCAAAACAAGAAAGTGGTCCATATAGACTAGTTTTTGAACAAATTTACTTTAAAAAAACATAAATTATTAAAAAAATAATTAAAAAATACATATTCATGGACTTCAATGTAAATCCAAATAATTAGACACCAAATATACAAAGTTTAGGTAGTTGCAATGCATGGAGTTTGTAGCGTGGTTGGGTTTTTTTCCACCCAACTTCTTACCAACAACAACATAGTTAGAAGCATTATCAGTGATAATGTAAACAATATTCTCCACACCCAGCTTGAGGACAATCATATTTCATAGCTGAAATAACATGTTTGCATATTAATCCCAGTTAGATGCATTTATTGATCTCAAAAACAAGGATCCTTGTGTGAAAATAAAAAAAGGAAATTAATCATGGTAAGAGACTTTCCATCATTCCATCCACTTGAGAAAAAATCGCCCCTTTTCCCCCATGATTTCTCAATCTTTAGAAACTAGTCATTTATGGATTAAACATTTCTTTATTTTTTAATCTATAAAAATGGCCTTTAAAGCTCTTACTAACAACAACTATGAACTCTAGAGTAGATTGATAATAATCTAAGTAGGAACTATTGAAGGGGATATCTTCATCATACCACAATTTGGCCATGTACTCATAAGCATATTCCTTGTACTTTTTCTAATGGTTTCAATGGTGGACTGAGTGCAACTAGTAGTGGTGGAGGAAGGTCGAAGAAAACCAACAATACTCTCTCGTTTGTGGAATTGAAAGTGAAACTATGGGATGCTTTTCATGAATGGGAGAAACATGTCTAAAGTGTTCCCTAAAAAATATAGAGTTAGAGGAGGAACATTGAAAATTATGGCTACATTTCTGTAGAATCTCTCTCCTTTTCTCTATCTTAGCTTGCGTCTCTTTCTGGTTGACCTTTTTCTGATTTATATTTCTCAATAATGGTTTTCATTTCCTTTATAATTTCTAGATCCTCCATAGTAAACCTCATCATGGTTTAATTTTCCCTCGAATACTAACTAAGTGTTATTCCAGACAAAAAACCCTAGCATTGAGTGGTGGGTCATCCTAATCCTTAGGGGTTAGGCCCCAACCATCCATGCCAAGTTTAAGATTAATAAATATAGTATTTCATCCATTATTAGTAGGTTCAAGAGTATTTTTGACATTTGGTATGTTGATACCCTATTTAGAAAATGAGAACCAAAATCAACCAAGTGAGGGTCTAATGAAACTAGAATAGAAAAAACAGGAGTTCCTTCCATGCTTAGATTAGGATGCTACATTGTTTCCAACAGAAATTAATTCCTTATTCATAAGTTTGCGTGAATTTTTTATTTAATATTCTTTTCTTACTCCTATTGAGATTGTCCCTTTAGGACCATATTTCTTGTAATTTTTTCAACTTCCCTTTTTCCTTCTGCAAATGTTTGAGTCTTTTATCCTTCAACATTTTTTTCCTTGATTTGTCTTTTTCCACCTAGTATAGAGACCACTAGTTGAATAAGGTAATTTTTTTTGTCTATTTGTTACGTTGTCCATCTTATCGTCTTTTCCATGTCTCACAGTTAAGATCTTATGAAGATATCCCTTCATTCTTTGATACCTCAATTTTGTATAAATCTGGTCTAAGTGACATAACCTTACTTTCTTCAAGGACTGTGACTATTCTCCTCATGCAAGGTACAAAATTTGATTATATAATGAAAGATACTTACTTGATAAGTGAAGATAAAGTCTTCATCTTGATTTATTCGATGGTGGAGAAAATATGTGTTATTTATTTCTCTTTGAATGATATTCTTCAAGGTTAAGGAAGAGATATTTGTTGTAATGATGATAAAGCCTTATTTTCTGCACTCTTCTGTACCAGTCCTAGGAAATCTCGTTTCCTAGTCTTTAGATAATATCCTTCCTTGACCAAGTCTGAGATCTTGTATAGTGATGTTTCTCTTTTATCCACCTTATGATGATATTTTTTTTTTTGCACTACTTTGCACGAAGACATGACGTGGCAGATTGAACCCAAAACTTCCTTGATTGTAGCATGCTGCACTTTGACACCGGAACATGTTCATGTAAGTTTATCATTGTAGCAACATCAAGACCACAGTGATACATCACTGTACTGTGACCTCTATATAACACCAAAACATAGTCCCTTGACCTTCTTGTGATCTTCCATTTGATACTGATGATTACGGAGAATGGCACCATACATTTAAATCGAGACATCATCTCCTAAAACACCGAAACAATGAACTGTGACATCATCCGAATTGCATCTACTATAATTGGTACTTGAACTGAGCCACTGTATCACTGTAAACTTACTATTGAGTAGCACTGTAAACTAGCACCGAACCACTATGTCCCTGAGATTTTCTCTGAACCTGTAATATGATCCTTTCTCGACCTCCTGAAATTTTGACCTGAACCCAGAAGATAATCCAAAAATATCAGAGGAAGATCTGAACTTGATTCTATGTAATTCAGTTCGAAAATCTCAGACCAAGCTAAACTCTGTCCATGTCTTTTCTGAGCAGTCCAGTGGGCTATTTATGTTGAGAATTTGTATCACTGAATTTGTATAAAAATCTTTCTTTGTGAAAGCCCAAAACTTCTTCTCTCTGAATTTGATCCCAGATAGTAACTTTTCTCTAATTTCAAAATCTTCTTGCCTATAAGGTGAACATTTTTTTCCATAGCTCTGAAACCATGTTGAGAATCTGGAGGGGTTATAAATTCTCTTCTTGATAATTACTTGTGGGCTTGTTTGCTTATGTATTCTTCTTAATTAATCCTTCGTCAAGTCAATTACCAAAGTTTACATGACACAAATGATTTAAGTAGAAGTAATACTTTTATTATAGGAAGGTAAATCGCAGATTTACCTTCCTTTCATTACACTTCAGAATTCATCACAACCCTTGCGATATCTACAGTGTAACCTTGTAAGTATTCATGTTGTATTATTCTCAAACTAGATTCATCAATCCACAGTCTATACCTTCAGTTTACACCTTCAGTCTACGCCTTCAGTTACTTCTATTTTAGGTGAATCCACATCCCTTTTAGCTGCTTTACCATCTCAGATAAATCCGAAAACTCTATCTTGGTTGATTGAAAAACTTCCTCCTCAAATGAGCCGCAGAGAGGTTATTTATATAGATAATCTAATTGCCTTTTAGGCCGGCCAGTCAGCACAATAGGGAGCCGAATTTATGGTTAATTATAGGCCGACATGAAGAATAGATATTTCAGTGTTTATAAGATTATATTTGTGCATATTTTTGGAGTCACCTCTTCAAGGTAATTTGCCAAGATATTGGACTATATTTGTTGATTATATCCTTCACGATCTTGACTCTTAAATACATCTTATTATTTTGACTTCTTCTTTACATAAGAATATAATTACATAGTCAACATGAAGATTGACCTAGTTATACTTTTCAACATGCCATTACGTTCACACATACATATTATAACACAAAAAACATAAAATGATAATATCAATATCAATAAAAACATATTAGCAAGCATTTTTATCAATGAACATACATGAAAATCTAGTTTAATCATCTATATTTAGAGAGAAGCCATGTTGAGCAGAGGAACATTGGTTACATCCTTATATGGCATGTAACCTTGGTCCCATAACTTGGTGAGTCACTATAGCCTTGACTCGTGTCAATGTATGTTTTTGTAAACTTGGTTGACGTTCGTATGCTAATTTCCATAGCTTGATCCACCTCAACACAATTGTAACCTTTGACCCTTGTCATCGTAACCTAAGCACCTGTTCCTATATGTCCTTGCGTCCCTGTAACCTCAAACTTGTAACCTTGAGCTTTGACACAAACCATGTCCTCATAGAGACAATTTAACTTATTGTAAAGGAAAATAGGAGAGGTTTTAATTGGGATTGTAAGTCAAATTTGGATATTTTGAGGTTAATAACTAAAATTTTAGGATACAGGAAATAGATATAAAAAAGTATTAGCATTAGCTTTTTATATGAGATTGCTAACAAAATTCCAGACATTTAAAAATGCTTACCATAATTTTTATACCATATAACTAATATTGTTGTTGGCTTCAAAATGTTGGAGCTATAGTACCTGTTATCCATTGGTTGATGACATGACTGTTGATTGATAATTTGTTTTCTAATTTGTTTATGAGGGGAAAAAATTTGATTTCATACTATAGAAACAATGGCATCAGACGAGCCCTACAGATACCCTTCCATGAGAGGAGGATTATTAGGTACATTGGTTGTTTAGTTATGTCATGTTTTCAAGTAGGTTATATTTATTGTTTGTTGTGAAAAATTGATTAATGTGAAATTTTTTTTTCCTGCACAAGTGGAGGCACTCATATGACTCATGCACCCAGACAGGAAATCAAACAAGAGGAGCCCCATAGACCTGTTCCCATTCGCCCCCAATTTCATAGAGCCCATTCTGAGGATTATATTATACACGGTACAGGTACACATTAGATCAATTGCTAGTTAAAATGTTCAATTTTATGTTATATTCAATGTTGAATAGGTGATTTTTTTTTTTTCAAATGACATGTGTTTAATCTGAAAACATTATGCTCCATAGGTGAAAATGTAGGAGTTGGGGTTGGCCCTATTGTTGGTGAGGGGCAAAGGAGAACAATGTCTCAGCCTGTGGCATCCATCCCACACTTGGATACTTCTCCTCCAGGTAAAATATAAAGGAAAATTTATTGTTTGATGTATGTTTAATGTGAAATTTATTGTGTGTCTCATGTACTTGTGTTATAAAAAAAATTAATTTTTTGTACAGTGGGTGTTAGAGACGTTCATTCCTCGAAAGGGAACCATCCTAGTATGAGCGAAGAGGAAGGGATAGTTTTTCCACTAGGTATTTTCAAATGACCAGACAAGTTTTTTAAATACAAATTTTCCTTATAAATTATTTAATTTTTAATATGTGCAATAATTTAACATGTTACAGGTGGTGGTGTTCACCCTCCTAGGGGGAGAGGTCATAGGGTTCATGAGTTTGCTCGAAATCTGAGCTATGATCCCCTTACACCCGTCTCGGTGATATTCCTGAGCAGATTCCTTAGGAAGATACCATCTCCTTACTTACTATTGATGGGATGAGGGAGAATTCCACAATATTGCACAATGAATTTAAAAGTTGCAATCTCTCTTCCCCTAGTCAAAATTATCTCCAAATTGTTTTTCACAATTTGGAGAGTTCGATAGAGACTTATCATGGGGTTGGTCCATCAACCCAAGTTTTTTTTGATATGATGCATAGGAGGAGAGCGTCAGTGATTGGTATCCATTCCTACAATGAAGTTAAAAGTAGGGTCACTAAAGAAATGGTCTTGTCACTATTTGACTTGCGGCCTGAAGACAAAAAACGTTTGAAGATTGCAAGATTCAATGATCCCAATATTGCACCTTATATTTATGAGAAGTTCCTGTATGCATACGGGAAGTTCCAAAATAATGATAAGGTGCCGCAATATTTTTTAGGATGTTGTTTGCTCAATTCCGAGAGCACATAGACCCTAACTATACAGATACTGGGTCCAAATTCTATGGAGCTGGAAAAGGTCGTACATATGAATGACCTGATGCTATGCAAGATGTTGGGTTTAGGCCTCCAGCACCTTGTTTAGCACCTCGACCACCTAGGGTAGTTACACTTCCAGAGGATTTAGCCCTTATCTCTAGTGCTACATCACAAATGAAGGAGAAGATACAAGAACATATTGGAACTTCTTTAGGAGGGGTGGAAGTCGGCTTAGGGACAAGCCAACCTTCATCTAGTGCAGGAGTTCATTCATTTGTGAGTATTCCAGATGACGTGTTGAGGGATATGGAGTGAGATGAGCTTATGGAGTATGCATCCTCATGTAGAGACCTCTATAAGCAATCCATTACATGACAAATGGACACCATGGGTGAGGTATGTACAAGCATGTTTTGATCTATTTTAAAATACACATTTATAAGATGATCTAGAGTGTATGTAACATGTTTTTTTGCTGTATATACATTTAGTCTCCAAAAAATTATGCCAATATATTTATTTAACTTATGAATTTTACAACATTCTTAGAACAACATTGCCTTGCCCCTGATCCTCATTCTGTAGATCAAGGACATGATCATGTATAGGTGCCACATTCATTTCTATCTATATATATATTTTTTACATCAAATTGAAATTGAATTTATGTCACATAATTTTATATGGTATGAATCTTAACATTATGGAATTTTTAGGTTAGCGCTACACATCAAGGGCTTCCTGAAGAGATGATTCCTTCTCAGGTTCCAGTCGTGACACAGGTATCGATACTTTTCATTAAGCATATTTATAATTTTTATTATATTTCTTTTCGTAAACTTTTCTATTAACTTTGGTTTCTACTTTTCAAGCTACAAATAATATTGACATGATGCAAACTAAGCCTCAAGGAGATCGTGTAGGCTCTGGGTCAGAGAGTCTACATTAAACCATGGTAACCTCTTACCATTTCTTCGTTGGTATCATTGCCACATTATAAACAGGCTATCTAGTGAATTTATAGACAGTTGAGAGGTTCCTTTATGTATCTAGTGAATGCTAAAACTAATATTTAATTTTCAGTAAAAACTTTGAGCCATAGTCAATTCACTAGGTTACTGACAGTATAGGTGCTTCATTTGACTTAAAGGAATATGAACATTTGTTTCCTTGACCATCTCAAACGTTGTCACAATGTCAATATGTCTTACTTCCTAGCAAAATAAGGAAGCTCATGCATACAAAGAAAACATACCAAGATATTTCATCTCTCACCATGGCCTTATCAGGTTACTCATGGTAAAAGCTCTAAACAAAGCAAGAAAATCCTGGGAAGAAGTCATTGCAACTCCAATGGTTACAACTTCACTAAATGAGCCCAATGTTGTGTGACTCCACCCATTTCAATTGCGAAGGAGGAAGAATATATTGTCATGAATCCCTTGGCTACAAAGTACCTACTAATTCATATTAAGGAAGAAGAGACAAATTCTATTACACCATAGAAGTATAGTGATATTGACATTGAGATAATTATTAGCAAACCAACCACCGAGAGAATGAGAGGGCATCAAAATAGGTCCCCCTGTGTTCCAAGAAAGAAGAGGACATGATACATTCCTACCACCACCCAAACCCCTGCTACTCCAAAAAAACAAGTAAGGGCAGAAGAAATCCTAGAATACCAGGAAGACACTACCCCTACTGAAACATAAGAACTAGCAGAGTCAGTGACCTAGGGTTGGAATAATTTGTTCTGGTGGCCTTGCTATTCCATAATAACCAAAAAGGAGTGCTCTACACTACATATGACTGCTTTTTAACTATTTTCCTGTAATAATGTGGATGTGATCTCTCAGGGGAAACTCTGTAGTTATGACAGTGGACTGCATTCCCCAACTATTTATAGGCCTATCACTTAGAGCCTTAGGTGCATAACTGCTAGATGGGTTGCATTACTAGCACATGTGGTGGCCTAATAATGGTTATGGAAGACTATGGCATCAATATTCCTTAAAAGAAATAATTTCAGATCATGCTTCCCTTGTGAAAAGTTTTCATCTATCCAATTCAGACCTTTAACAACAATCATTTGGACAATATTATGTGCTCTCATGTAATGGAAAAATGGGAGTTTCAAGAAAAAGGAGCAGTATGTGGTTTGACAGGGTTCACAACAATCCTCTTCAGGACAGCTACACATATCCGTGGTAGATCATGTCAATTTTTGCATCAAAATTGATGACATTTTTCATTTGCAAGCACCCAGGTTCTATTGCAGCCTAGCAATGACAATATTCCATCTTGCAAAAATTTTGGTTTTGGGGTTTCCTAACTTTTCATGATGAATAAGCACAGAGGAAAGGACCATTGTATCCATGAGGTGGCTGCATTAATTAACTAATTTCAACTCGCAGCCTTATTTTGGCACATGCTACAGTAGGATAGGAAATGAATAAGCTCTACTGAGCAGTAGTTTACAATAGAATAAGCTCTTTTGAGCAGCAGTCTTCAATTCTTAGATTCATAGGCTTTAATGTCTTATGTTGTGCTTTGAAGGTTTATTCATAATGAAAAATCTGTGATCTCATTAAGGACTTAATCCTTCATGTCAATACTTAAACACTATATGCTCAATCTGGGCACAAGTTTTCACAATAAGTTCTTAGTTTCATTGTCCATGGCATGAACAGTGGCAGCCCATTCTATTACCATGCAACCCCCAGGAAGATTGATATTTAGTTCTCGGCTTTGTTCTCTATCCCATCTATTAAATTTTAAGGGCCAACTTGGTAGAGATGTCACAGTGTTGCAAACTGGGATCCTTGTGCTCCATTTGTAATTCATCAATTTGTAATAATATCTCCCTGCGAGATTCATTATGCTCTAGTAAGACATTGTTGGCGAGTGATTTCATGCTCTAGTATAGCTCGATTATACATAGATATTGTTGGGTTTGTGTTATATTATTTCCACGACTAGTCACGTGTGGAGGGGTAACAAGGGGGGCGATAGCCCCCCTTGTCAAGGTCTAGGGTAGTGCCCTGGAATTTTTTTTTAGTCCTTATTTTCCAGTGGGTGGATTCGTCCATGGTTTTGTGCATGGGCTTGCACATGGTTTTGGGGTATGATGGTTTTTGGCCCCTGGTATTTTGTAGATCTGGTCAAGGGAACTACAGTTATGTTCTAATCTAGGGTTAATGGATTGGGGTTTATGTATGCTTCAACATGTATATATATGTGTTGCAACACTAAAAGGAATATAATGAAAAATCAAGCTGGTCGTCCTGATTTGGGATCCAGGGGAAAATCTTTCTGTATATATATTTTATGTTTTATGCTCTCGCTATTGTTTATTTTCTGTTTTTAAGATTCGTTTGCAGATAATTTCTGTACAGGGTTAAAACCTACATTTGGTATCGGAGCAGTCTCGGCTTCAATGAGATGCCTTTGCTGCTGAGGGGTTTTTTGATCGAGCCTGAGGTAGACCCTGTTTAGTGGGAGATCTGCGAGATCGATTCTTGCGGTGAAAGAAGATGGCGAGTGGCGGTAAGATAGAGATCGAGAAATTTAATGGTTAGAGTTTTGAGTTGTGGAAGCTCAATATGGAGGATCTGCTGGTAGATAAAGATTAGTGGGTCACAGTAGATCCAGGTACTAAACCAATGACAATGTCAGATGAAGACTGGAAGAAGCTGGATTAAGAGGCAAAGAGCACAATACGGTTGTGTGTCTCAGATTTAGTATTGTTCAATGTATCTGGAGAAGCTACAACGAAGGCCTTGTGGGACAAGCTAGGGACTTTGTACCAATATAAGTCTCTGGTGAATAAATCGTTCCTGTGGAAAAAGTTGTATAGCCTCAGGATGAAGGATGGAGACTCAGTAATTGAGCATCTAAAAGCCTTCAATACTGTGGTAAGTCAGTTTTCATCTATTGATATAAAAATCTCAGATGAAGATAAGTGCATCAATTTGTTGTGTTCACTACCAGACTCGTGGGACAGTCTGGTTATTGCAATAAGTAGCAATAAAACTACCTTGAATTTTGATGACATTGTCTCAGCCTTGTTGTCGGAGGAAATAAGACGAAGAAATATGGAGGGTCAGAATGGAGATGCCTTATCTGTACGAGGAAGGTCCCAGAACAGAAACAAGAATACTGTTTCGAGTGGGAGACCTAAATCTAGAGGGAGACCTAAATATCCTAGAAAGTTTGTAAAGGTGTGCTGGAAATGCAGAAAGGAAGGGCACTACAAAAAGGACTGCAGATCTAAAGCTCCTGAGAAAGGAAAGGGATCTGATGATGCTCCTTCTGCAGAGGAAAAAACCACCTTAGATGAAGGTGGGGATGTGTATTTGGCTTCTTCATCCAATACACATGTAGATCATGTGTCATGGTTGATTAACTCGGGTGCATCCTTTCACTTCACTACTTATATGGAGTGATTCTGCGAGTATGAGAAATATGATGGTGGTGATGTCTTCTTAGGTGATCATAGGAAGGTGAGAATCATTGGACATGGAAAAGTCAAGCTGAAGCTGCAAGGTAGAAGGATTAGAACACTTCCTAGTGTTCTGCACATTCCTGCATTGGCTAGAAATCTGATTTCTGTAAGAAAGATGGATGATGCAGGTGTGAAAGCAGTGTTCGAGAAAGATACCTGTAATATGGTTCAGGGAGCACTAGTATTAATGCAGGGAGTTTGGATTGGAAATCTGTACAAGATTTAGGGCAACACTTTTATTTATGGGTGCAACAGTTCTGTGGTTCCAGAAAGTGGAGCGGAAAGCCTAGCGGTCTCTGGACAAAAGACCATGCTATTGCATCAAAGGCTTGGAAATATTGGAGAGAAGGGCCTTTGGATACTACATGGAAATGGTATGGTAGAAGGTATGTCTAATAGCTCTTTGGATTTCGATTTCTGTGAACATTGTGTATATGGGAAGCATAATCGAGTGAGTTTTCCTTCTGGTGCTAAGAGGGCGAACAAGATATTAGAGCTTGTGCACAGTGATGTGTTTGGACCTGTGTTGGTTCCATCAATGGGTAAGTCTATGTACTATGTTTCATTCATAGATGACTTCTCAAGGAATATATGGATATATTTCTTAAGGAAGAAATCTGAAGTCTTTGACATATTTAAAGAATTTAAGGCTTTGGTGGAAAACCATACAGAGAAGAAGATAAAGGTGATGAGGATAGATAATGGTGGGGAGTTCTGCAAGAAGGAATTTGAAGATTTCTATAAGAAGTGTGGTATAGCATGGCAGAAGACTACTCCATACACACCTCAACAAAATGGAGTTGTAGAAAGAATGAATAGAACGCTAATGGAAAAGGCAAGAAGCATGCTCAGTGGTACTGGGTTAGGTCAAAAATTTTGGGCAGAGGCGGTGGAGACTACATGTTACTTGGTTAATAGATCACCTTCATCAACGTTAGAGGATAAGACTCCACATGAGGTATGGGCTGGTAATAAACCCTCTCTTTCACATTTGAGGGTATTTGGATGTGATGCATATGTACATGTTCCAAAGGAGAAAAGGACCAAGTTGGATAATAAATCTGAAAGGTGCATCTTTGTTGGGTATAAGGATGGTTTAAAGGGTTACAAGCTTTGGAACCCAGAAACAAGGAAGGTTGTGTACAACCAAGATGTGGTGTTTAGAGAGGTGAAAGATGTTGTTACACATGAAGTCCTACCAAAGGAACCTGAGAAGATAGAGTTTGAGCTAAAGGAGGATGAATCAGACTCTACAACAGAAGAAGATTTAGAAGAGGAAGAGCCACAAACCCCAGCTTTGAGAAGATCAGTTCGGGAAAGAAGGCAACCAGAAAGGTATAGTCCATCTGCTTTTTGTTCAGGTTTTGCCTTAACTATAACTGATGATGATCCCAGAACTGTCAGGGAGGCAGTAGATTCAGAGGATGGAAAAATTTGGAAGGAGGCCATGGTTGATGAAATGGCATCCTTGCACAAAAATGAGGCATGGGATCTGGTGGAGTTGCCGGCTGGAAGGAAGCCCATCGGGAGCAAATGGGTGTTTAAAAAGAATATGAATGTAGAAGGCAAGGTGGAGAAATACAAAGCTCGGTTGGTAGCAAAAGGTTATTCCCAGGTGCCGGGAATTGATTTTGGTGATATTTTTTCTCCTGTTGCCAAAGTTACTTCTATTAGATTACTTTTATCTATTGCTGTTGCATTTTATTTTGAGATAGAACAGATGGATGTGAAGACAACATTTCTTCATGGGGATCTAGAAGAGGAGATCTACATGAAACAACCTGAAGGCTTTATGGTGAAGGGGAATAAAGAACTGGTATGCAGGTTAAAGAAGTCTCTGTATGGGTTAAAAGAGTCACCAAGGATGTGGTATCAAAAATTTGATACCTATATACGGGGACTTGGCTTCACTAGAAGCAAGGAGGATCCCTGTGTTTATTTTAAATAAATTGGTGACTGTGTTATTTATTTGGTCTTGTATGTGGATGATATGTTGTTTATTGGAAATGACAAAGAAATTATCCAAGATTTGAAGACCCAAATGTTCTCAAAATTCGACATGAAGGATCTTGGTGCTGAAAACTATATTTTGGGCATGGAAATTAAGAGAGTTCGGGCAAAGAGGAAGCTCTGGTTAAACTAGAGGAAGTATGTCGAGACTATATTATAGAGGTTCAATATGCATGATAGTAAACTAGTGAATGTTCTGATTCCTGTAGGTACAAAGTTGTTTGTTGAACAATGTCCAAAGATATAAGAAGAAGAGGATGATATGTCCCATGTTCCATATGCAAGTGCAGTGGGTAGCCTGATGTATGCAATGGTCTATAATAGACCAGACATTGCACATGCAGTAGGAGTATTTAGCAGGTTTATGTCAAACCCAGCGAAGGAGCATTGGATAGCAGTGAAGCAGGTTTTCGGATATTTGCATGGAACTAATGATTATGGCTTGTGCTACCAGGGAAGACCAGGATTGGAAAGAGTGTTGGACATTCATGGTTTTGTTGATGCAGACTGGGCCGGAGATCTGGACCAAAGAAGATCTACAAGTGGGTATGTGTTTAGCCTATTTGGAGGTGCATTTAGTTGGATGAGTAAAAGACAGTTTGTAGTGGCTCTTTCAACTACAAAGGTAGAATACATGGAAGCCACTCATGCAAGCAAGGAAGCAGTTTAGTTGCAGAGATTGTGTTCAAGATTGGTGTTGGTGTAGCAAGATATAAGGATAGAATGTGATAGGAAAAGTGAAATTTTCTTGGCTATCACTTTGTGAGATATATGGTTGAGGCTAAAAGGGTGTTGCTGGTAAAGGTGGACACATTGAAGAATGTTGCAGATACATTAACAAAGTCTGTGAGCACTCAGAATTTCTCTTGGTGTAGAGAAACAATGGGTGTTGCAAAGCTGGGCTAATGACTCAACTCTCCTGTGGCCCCCTACGGAAAGAAAACAACTAGTGTGAGAATGCTAGGTTTGTGTTATATTCTTTCCACAACTAGTCAGGCGCGGGGGGGGGGGAGGGGGGGTAATGGGGGGGCGATAGCCCCCCTGTACATTGCGTTGGGTGCAACGTATGGGGGAGTCATAGGGGGGGCGGTAGCCCCCCTTTTCGGGGTCTGGGGTAGTGCTCTAGAAAATTTTTTGGGTCCTTATTTTCTAGTGGGCGGACCTGCCCATGGTTTTGTGCATAGGCTTGCACATGGTTTTGGGGCATGATGGTTTTTGGCCCCTCGTATTTTGTAGATCCGGTCAAGGGAACTATGGTTATGTTCTAATCCAGGGTTAATGGATTGGGGTTTATATATGCTTCAGAATGTATATATATGTGTTGTAAAACTAAAAGGAATATAATGAAAAATCAATTTGGTCGTCTCGATTTGGGATCCAGGGGAAAATCTCTGTGTATATCTATTTTATGTTTTATGCTCTCGCTATTGTTTATTTTCTGTTTTTAAGATTCGGTTTTAGATAATTTCTATACAGGGTTAAAACCTACATATATTAGTTTTGGCACCCTAAAGTATGGCCTAAATCAATCACCCACTTAACCATAGAGGCGAAGACCTCCTCAACAACTTTCTCATCATGTTGAACACGAAATTCAATATCAACATAGTTGATTTCCTATTGTATAGGAGCAGGGGTTTGGGAATGATATCTCCATGCTTCCTTATCAGCTTGAAGTGTGCCTTGAGCACTCCCTTCTACTTGAGAAGAGGACCCTCAACAAGATTTGGCTCTTTGTCATGGCATTGGAGTTGTAAAGTAGGGGAGTAATCGAGTATGGGTATGCACAAAGGTGAAGACTTCAAATGGATATAGCCATGTCCAACAGGAAGGAGCTTCAATGGTTTAAACACCAAGTAAGGCTGAGCGTAAATGAATTTAAAGTTGGAGAGGAGAAGGTGTAGGGTTGTGGGCACCACCGAAGGAGGTAGGAATAATACTATGGCTCATAGAGGCTTCCCAAAGTGCAAGGGGGACCCAAGTATTTGATTGTCTAAGCAAAAGCCTGTAAAAGCTATACAAAATCCTGATAACATATCTACTTGTATTTAATTACAATGGTTTTGTTAGTTTGAAATAAGTTGTTATCCTTTATATTAGTTATTTCTTCAAGGAATCTCACTTTCTATTATTCTCATTCTCATTAATATGTGAAGGGTTCTAATCATACTTTTATATTTTTTAGGCTCATTAAAAACTCATGAAGAAAACACCTAGTATCAAGCATACCATTATCTCTCCTTTCACATCATTAAACAAAGAAGAAAACACTGAAATCGAGTATCATTTTTTTTGTGGGGGTTCATTAATGTAAACAAAAAATAAACTGTAAATGTAACTTTTATTCTCTTTTGTGTTTTATAAACCATGAGGAGATACCAAAACTAAAAAGGGAGGGGAGGGTAATTTTTTTGATCACTCTATCAATAAAAATGGCAATATCGATCATATCACCCTTAATGTTTCTCCTATTTGCATCAATACCTTAAAATTGGGTTTTAGTTTTCATAGGAGTTGTATGATACATATAAGTCATTCTAGTCCTCCATATGGATACTCTTATAGTAACTATGTAGTGTAAATCAATGTCTTTATCATTGTTGATTGATATCACGCGGTGCTCATTAGTCAATGTTTCCAACTCATGTTTGCGTGATGTCAAACATTGTTGAAGGAATGTTTAAACATCATTTGGTGATCTATAGTTGTTATTGACCTTTTATGTTGACCATACCTATGTCAATTATACTTCGTTATTATACCAAGAGGTATTTGTCAACTAATTATAATTGGTGTTATTAAAGATCTTTCCCTTGGGAATGTAGTTTGTGGTTGGACTGGGTGATAAAGTCTCCCCCACTGATATTGAAGAAGGCATGCGTGTCGGGTCAGTTATTAAAAAACCCCCTTGCAAAACCATCCTTTTATGTTCACTTTGTCTTCTAGGTAGTTTGTTTCCTTTAGACTTAAGTGTGATATTATCCATCAATTCTAAGTGTCGCTAACACGTGAGATATCACATTACTTCTTAGTGAAGGATTACTATGTTTTCAACTCTAATGTTTTATGTGGTTTGCAATAATGTCAGGATATGATTGTATTCCAGCATGTGGTTCACAATAGCTTAGTTGAGTTGAGATCATTGACCATGCTAGTTACTCTTCTAGGCTACTAGCTCACTTTAATGTTAAAATAAAAACATGAGAACATGGTCAAGAAGGAAGATCTAATTTTTTTAAAATTTTGGAAGGTGCTATTGTTTACAACTCTGATGTACTGTCTGTAGGAAAAAAATAGTAGGAAAGTTTGAAATAGTAGAGAGATATACTTTTAGAGGTAGCATCTTGTCTTATTTCTCTAGTTATTTTGTTGTATCATTACTTAAAACATAAAAGAGATCAAATTTTAAATTTCTTAGTTATTTTATTGTATCATTACTTATTTCTTATGCATGAATTTTCTTATTTCAAATTTTAGTGCTTGTGTACTATATGGAATGTATATTTATATATGGCTTATAAAAGCACTGACATATGTGGTCAAATTGAGTTTAAATGATTTTTTTTTTTGGTGTAGACGAAAGAAAATTTTGACAAAGAGTGTAAAATTTGCACCAGACCATTTATAGTTTTCAGGTGGAGACTAGGCCGTGATTCAAGGTATAAGAAAATAGAGGTTTTCCAAACATGTTGTAAAATAAAAAACGTTTGTCAGGTGTGTCTGCTTGATCTTGAATATGGATTTCCAGTCCAAGTTCGAGATACAGCCTTGGCCATTAAATCCAATGAGACTATTCCAAGGAGTGATGTTAATAGAGAGTATTTTTCCGAGGAACAGGATCACAAGGTGCATTTTTCTACTCTTTTCAATCTCTAAATTCTATTTTATGTATGAAAATCAATGGTACATTCCAAGTGTAATGCTAGTCTCTAACTGCATCTTATTTAATTTTTTATCATAATATATATAACTTCATGTTTTATGTTGTTTTATAGAAGGATTCTCTGTACTTATACTTGTAGTTTTTTGGCTCTCAGTTGTTATGATTTTGTAATGATTCTCAAATAATAAATATACACCCATTTCTCCACCTTTTGTTGAATACATTGTCTTTAGAATCTAGCCAACCTGAAAGTCCCACAAAAATAGATAGATTTGGGAGCCATTTTAGGAATTTTAATTCTTTTTTCCAAGGAAAACCTTGTGGGAAACCCAAGGGAAGCTTCTTCACAATCATAGACGACATCCCTAATAAGCCTGTCAATGTAGACTAGTGTGCCTCACCCTAGAGGATTCAAAGCAGGCACCTACTGGCACTGAAATAGAAAAATGCACAGCAACATCAATGACAAAAGTTTGAGCTAACCCCTTGGGATTTGGGAAGAATTTGTACATTTTTCTGGTATATAAGTACAATAATAGGTGGCATATCCTCATTTGTCTTGGAATTGTTTTAGATTTGTGGAATATAGATCTAAATATGGTACTTTTATTCATTGTAATGCGTCTTTTGGGGAAACTCACATGGAATTTCCCCTCATATTGGTACATAAGGTAAATTGGATTCTTTAGGGCTCAAGGCCAGATAACATCTCAACAACATTTGGCTCATGAAGAGAAAAAATGTCACAAAGTTGGATTTGAACCTGGTCGGGGAAGGAAACAATTTTTCTTATCAGCCTCTTGAGCTACACTCAATTGATAATCTAAGTGTAATACTATAGAGGTGGTCATTTATTTCTCTCAAAGGAAATTTATCAACTAACTGACAATCAACTATTAATTTTTTTATGGTTTCAAGAATAGTAAAAAAAATGTAAAATGTAAAAAGGACACATTACTGTCCTGTAGTGACCAAATAACATCCAGTATTTTTTCGAGTTGTGACACTAGAAAATAAAATGTAAAAAGGAAAATTCCCTGAGAGACCTCATAGCAGCTGAATTTTTTATTAAAGGACTTATTGCAATTTTCCTCAGAGATTGTCACCTGAGGAAAAAAGGGAAAGAGGTAACAATTTTTGATCTCACTATAAAATATCACCTTATTCTCATCCGACAAGGGATGTATGGGTCCAAATTGGCCAATAACTGCAAGATTTTGTCATAATCATAAAAATCAGAATAAACAATATTAAATAACCAAATATCACATGTCAATTGTATGGATAATTTCATGTGTTGTTGCAATCAATGCTAATATTCTATATTCAATACATTATTTATCTGTACAAATTCTTTTATGTTATCCTATTTATTTTGGATACAAGCCTCCTACACTTCATCTAGCTTCCTCCAACATGCCTTTGCATCATCAAAGTACTAAAAAATTCTCTTTTCTTGTACATTAACCTCATTAGGCCACAAATTATGATGAGAACCCTTTAGTATTCCTACATCATAGCAAAAAAAAATGTAAATTAATGTGAGGAAAGAATATTTTTATAGGATGGAGGGTAAAAAATGGGCCTTCAAATCTACATATTTATGTGACACATCATCACCCCCATACTAAATGTGTTTCTCATCCTCTAAGGAATTTAATTAGTAATGTGTAGTTCATGCATGGCCTTGGTGGCCTCTCTAACATGCTAACGAATCTCAGATGGTGTGCCCTCCTATGGATAAAATATTTAAATTTCCTATATGGCTACCCACTCCCTTTTTTCCTCTACTTGATCTCTTCTTTCTTGTAGTCCTCTACTCCAGGGAATTCTTCAACCATCCAAGGGAGTGATATTTTATGATTTTCAGATTGTGGGGCAGAGCATGCCACCTCCTTTGGAAAGCCTGCAAGCTCTTATGAAGCAAATGTGGAAATGAGTACTAATTTTTCCTTCTATCCTATATATTTGACCTCAATAAAATGTGTATGTGTTTCCTCATATTCATTTAATGAATTTTGGTTCAACATGAAACAACTATGTTAGATTAGGATCCTATCCATTTGATATTATTATGATTAATTTATTTTTGTAATTTACTTTTTTGTTAATATGATTAATTTAACTGTAATAGGTATACAAAATCCTAGAGTATTTGGAAACCTACAAGAAAGACTATAAGCTTCCTTTTGTCCCTATTATTCTCAATGGGTAAGGTCCGTGATTTATTCCTTTTAACAATGTTTATTTTAGTTACAGTTTCTAAAGTAGTAGTACCATGGAGGGATTGAAACGGAATAAAACAGGGGCATGTTTACAAATTCCTGTGGTATCAAGGTTTTTTTTCTTCCTATGATACTTCTCACCACTACACAGACAGTGATGCTGATGCTCATAAGGTTTGTACCATTTAGCTGTATGATGGTCACTGGTTTGTAGGTTTTACAATCCTTTTCCTTTTGGTATTGATTCTTGAAAATGGAACAAAAATGAAATTAAATTGTGGTGAACTACAAATTTCTAATTAATGAGCTGTTGGTTTGCCAATGGGTTAGCCATCGCAATCACCATGGTAATATCTATGGAGTGGACTTTATTTGGCTTCTTAATCCCAACAATCTGAGTAAGCCTTTGAAGGCTAGCTGGAATGGTACATAATAATCTGCCAAAGGTTTGTCAATTCTCTTATAGTTTACATTTTTCATTAGATTCAGCTAAGGTGTCGAACATTGAAATATCAGACCTACTTCAGAGTAGCTTAGTCTGGGGGTCAACTGTTGAACATCAGACCCGAGATTGGATTTTCCTAAGCAATATATGTGGCAATCTTTGATGCATATCATGTTTGTGTTAATTGATTTTTATTTACCCAAAACAATGTTAAAAAAACCAGTTTTTGTTATGTTTGATTAATCAGATTTTTTTTTTTTGTAAAAATGCTCAAGCATATCAGTCTCTGTCACATTTAATTGATCTAAATATGTTTTGTTTCTTCATCCAGGTAGCGAGGTGCACGAAGATCATTAATCCAAAAACTAATGATTCCAAGTATCTCATGAATGTCAAACAAATTGCCAAGGTATGCCTATTTCTCCAGGTTATGTTGTGATCATACAGTAAAGTCATTATTCTCTTATAGGTGCAGCAAGAATCAAAACTGCTACTTTACTCTTACACTAAAAGTATAGCTGCAGTGATTAGTCTTTATTCTCTTATAGATTGCTTCAGGTCACACCTTGTGGGTTTTGTTAGGAATGTAATGATTGATGGTATTCTTTTGTTATGTAGGGTTGATCGCAATAAGTATCAGATTAAGATCCCTTTGCCTCCTAAGATTGATCCCAATGTGACAATGATGGCTGTTGAAGAAAAGCTAGATGCTACTTACAATGATGTTAGAGGTTTCAAAGAACAAATTGAATAGATGCAAGAGGTTTGTCAATTCTCTTATAAGTCATCATCTATTCACATTTCATATTTCCTCATTTGGCCAATAGTATCAACATAGTATTATGTCAATAAATGGTCAATATAAAAAGTCATTTATCATAACATTTACAGGGATAGCATTGGGTAATCTCATCCTAGACAAACTACTGATTTGTGCTTTTGGTTGCAGATATATTGTGAATCAAGGATGCATTAAGCCTCTATGTGATCTTCTAGTCTTTCCAGACCCAATAATTGTAACTGTTTGTCTTGAAGGGCTAGAGAATATTTTGAAAGATGGGGAAGCAGAGAAGGTTCTGGGCAACACTGGAGGTGTAAATCTCTATGCACAATATATTGATGATGCTGAAGGACTTGAGAAGATTGAGAACCTGCAAAGTCATGACAATAATGAAATTTATGAGAAGGCAGTAAATATTCTTGAAACTTATTGGCTAGAAGATGATGAAGATGACCAAACAGTCAATTTTTACCTCTCATATTTAACATTTTAAGCAACCTATGATATGTCACCGATGGAGGGAACACTTCATTTTACTACAGTCAGAGAGATTTACATAGTCAAGTATTCTTGTGTGCATTGTGTATACTCTATGTCCACATGCTATCAAATATCTTTTAGGTTCAACATGAGTAATTTATTTGACCTTGCAATCAAACTTACAATTATTTACTATTTTTGTGGAAGCTCGGATGGAGTCTAGTTTCCCGAGTTGAAAGAAATTTCAAAATATGAGTCTTACGTTTGTCAACAAGAGAATAATTTCAAGTGTTATTATAGCACTAATGAAATTTAATTTTGTAATATTTCTCCAACAAGCTATATATATTCCAATCACTGATCTAATATTTCATAAGAGGCAAGTGATCTATTCTGGAAAATGTTGGTTTAAATGTTTTTTTCTTATCAATAACCTTGGTCATTGATAATTTGCTTTAAATTTAATTTTAAATTTTAATTCTTCTTGAAAATTAATTTATGTTTTGAAACAATTATTAAATTTTACCAAGCATTTAGTAATAATTACAGCATTTTGCAGAGTATTGGCCCTTTCTGCTATCAACATGTATTTATGTGTCCCTTGCTATAGCTTAAGACAATGATAACATAAATTCAGACTTCTTAATTTCAGACAATGTCATCAAAAGCTTACCTTAGACTATGGTGCAATCCTTAATATTGTGATGAAATCCTTGCTCAAGCTGTGGTGGACTCCTTAGCTCAAATTGTGGAAGATTACAATGATTCTTGTGTAGTAACTACAACCGTATTGGACTATGTATAGATTTTCAGCTCATTTCCTTGTTGGACAGTCTCAACATAGTGATACTAACTCTCAGAACGGTGGAGACCTTGATTGATGTAATTGAACTAAATGTGTATCATCATTATTTGCTCAGACTTCCTTTCTGGACAGTCACAACACAATAATACTACCTCTCAGAATGATGAAGACCTTGGTTGTTGTAATTTCCTTGACTGTGCATCATCATTCTTGGGTCGAATTTCCTTGCTAGGCAGTCACAACACAATAATACTACCTCTCAGAATGGTGAAGACCTTGGTTGTTGTAATTACCTTGACTGTGTATCATCACTCTTGGAACACAAAAAAAATTGTTGAAGTGTTTGAGTTGTCCAACATCAAGACCATTTTTGGAGACTTATTTTGGACAAGTGAGGCATTAGACAATGAAAAATCAATGAAATTTTTGGTAGCACCTATTAAGAAGTCTATGGAGATATATCTTACTTGGGAAATGGTTACTGAAGACACCCTTGAAGAATCCTTGAAGGGTTATCTTATGATTTATGCCTACAAATGAACCCCAAACATCAATTTTCATAATGGTTGTTTAATCATATTAATGATAATGATCCTAGAGTCTTTAATCATAATGTTTGAATTCATTCTTATTCCCTTAGTGATTTTAAACCCTTTTCAAAGTGCATATTCCTCTATTTGTTATGATTCCAATTTTATGCTCCTAGCATTCCAATTTTATGCTCCATCAATAAAATATAAAAGAATAAAGCTAATCCTTCTTCCAATTTTAAAAACTAGGAGTATTTTGTTGAAGCTATAAATATGAGAGCTATAAACTAGTTTGAGTAAATTTTCTCCTTAAATTTGAAATTTACCAAACCATTTCTCTTCATATATATTGAAACATTCATGAGAGTTGAGTTGCTTTCCTTTGGAAATAGTAATTTCATCTAAAATTTTTTGGATTTATTCCTACAAGGGGTGGTATATCTATCTCTTAATATAAAAGTGTGAAATCCATTACTAGTGAAACTTTCTGACATACGAAATAATTCCTAGCTAAACACACCTTTTTGAATAGTTTTGACATTATTAACGGAAAGAAAGAAGGGTAAAACATTTTGAGATTTACATGATGATTGATGATTATCTTGAAAATCCATTATTACGAGTAGTAGCATGCTTGGTGTTAGATCCATAGGTTACACTATTTTAAAATACAATATTGGATAGAAAAATTCATGACACTTGAAAAGGATAATAAACAAAATTCTTTTTAATTGGTTGTTGTTTATATTTTCTAAAAACCCATTTACAAATGGTAATTATGAAGGAAAAAATTGTTAAGGTCACAATCAAGATTTGAGAAATCCATTAGACATGCAAGAACCTACACATAACTTAAAATTGTTATATGGAGGACCATGATCAACATAAAACAACCCACTAATGCAAATTTGGTTATATGGTGTGGTTATATCTCAATAAAAAATAGTTTTAAGGATGACAATGACAAGTTGTACAACACATGGAAGAGAACACTTTCTAGTTTAATCCACCCATGCCCATGAGGTTGGATTATAATAATAATAGAGAAACAATATTTAAACTATATTTGATACTTCCATGATGATTGATGAGGAAACCATTATTACAAGTAATAACATACATTATTCATGTGTTAGATTTATATATTATACTATTTAGAAATACAATTATGAATAAGAAAATTCATGATACTTGAAAAGAGTCATAAAAATGTTTCCAAAAGAAATTAAAATAGAAACTTCCAAATAAAGGGAAATGGCTTACAAAATAGGGTATAAGAATGTTTTCCATACCACATGTTGAAACTTTCAAAATATTGAGAAAACAAAATATAGATTACAAGGGGATGTGTACAATATGTAAACGATTAAAGATAGAATTTTGGAGAAATAACTAAATCTCAATTACAAGATCTTGAATGTTCCTTTGTAGGATCTATTCCATGTTGTGAACAATATTTTCCAAGCACATGTAAAATAGAAACATGTCAAATGAACATAGAAACATTTGACATTTGACATTTGTAGGATACTTTGTTGAAGCTATCAATATGCGAGCTATAAACTAGTTTGAATAAATTTTCTCCTTAAATTTGAAATTTACCAAACCATTTCTCTTCATCTATATTAAAACATTGATGAGAGTTGAGTTGTTTTCCTTTGGAAATAATAATTGAACATCTAAAAACTTTTGGATTTATTTCTACAAGGGGTGGGATACCTATCTCTTAATATAAAAGTGTGACATCCATTACTAGAGAAAATTTCTAACATAAAAATTAATTCATAGCTTTAAACACTCCTTTATGAATAGTTTTGTATTCTTGAAAGTTCCTTTGTAGGATCTATTCGATGTTGTGAACAATATTTTCCAAGCACATGGAAAATAGAAACGTGTCAATAGAAAATAAAAGTAGGAGACCTCCATCATGAGAAGAGACAATAATGAAGAGATTAGCCACATCAAATATAAAATAATCTAAACTAATGAAGAGATGCAATTATGATGACATTTGATATCAAAACTAAACTAACGATACAATAATATATATATGTAATTAAATATTTATTCATCACCATCATATCCATGCAAAAAAATGGGCGAGTTAAGATCATCTAGGAGTAAACATAATCGACACATTAAATCACCATAAATTAATTATCTAGCAAAGCACCCTTATCGAGTAGATCATAATATATTTTTCATACCAACACACATCTAACCATCCACATGTCCATTTATTTGAAAGCAATCCACAATATAGTCTTAAACTATATAAAGTTCAATGCAATGTAGCAATGATATGTTCTAACCCTAGAATCAAAGTTCATTGTTCATCTTGAACAATGTGTTCCACTCATATGAAATGTGCTAGTGGAAAATTTTCCAGAATGGCATCATGATCATCTATCGATAACCTCCATTGTCGTTGTTTTTTTCTACTCTTCACTTGCTTCAACTACAACCAAGTTGCTACGACCAAGCGACTATATTGGGCATAAATAACCTCTGGCTGGTAATCTTGAAAAATAATATGATCTTTACATTTCTTTACTTCTTCAAAGAAATGTCCCATTAACACCATTGAACCTATTGGGTACGTATAATTTGATGGATCATTATACTCTTGCAACAACGTGGATTTAGACATAGTGCATTGTAATAAATAATAATGCACCTTTTCTTGATTATTTTCTGGTGCAATGACAGCGAAGACATCACCTTCTCTAACCATATCAGAAACACGATCATAATCATTGTCAATCACAACCACTTCATTTTCCATTTCCTTGTCAGTCACATTTCCAAATGGGGGCAATGGTGTCAATTCTTCGTGTTTCCATGGTTTAACAAATTTCTTAATTTGGTTTTCACAATCATCGATGGACTCTGTATGATCAATACATGCAGAACAAAAGCAAGAGCACTTTCGTTTCTCAATGCAATGTATATTTGTCTTGTTCTTACTCCTAATTGAGTGTAAACTTATTGTTTGAGGGATTCCAAGGAAATTAAATGGAAACGATATATCAACATCACCCATTGCAATATTCAAAAAGTACATGCTTGAGAAAAACACACACATGTGTGAGTCAAATTTTGAACAATATTTAATAATTTTTTTTATAACAAAATACACAGATATATGTATGTACACATATATATCTCTAGAAATGTATAATATATTGTTAGTTAAATGTGTACGCTTACCTGTGCACATCAGCCATCCTTGGGTTTGATACATGAATTAAATTGTCTTTGTACCAATTAAAAAAATCTAAAGAATTCACAAGTCGGGAAGCTAAGTGATTCCATTGATGCATCCTAAGTGCACGTTTTACGCATGCCCTAACACCATCGTTCTCTCCTTTTCCATGCCCTGTCTCAAATAAATTCCATGTATGTCAAATGTTGGCTCTCTTATGAAGACAAGACAACCAAAAGAATGATCTTGTTGATTTAAATTGACCAGCACAACCATCAGACCATACCCAATGTTCTTTAAAAGTGACCCTTCATTTCAACAATTCATTATAAATAACATTAAAACAATGTTGAACAAAACATGTATCATGTGTTCGATTATCACTGATGTAGAAATGGTACTCCTTAATCACCTCATGATTTTTTCATCGCTATCAAAACCATCGATAGCAAGCTCTACATTTCTATACAAAATATGCACAAATACAGATACTTTGTCTGAATGATAATACTCACTTTGTATCTCCTTTTATGGACTAAATGTGTAATTCTTAGCGAAATAAACTACTGATAATATTGTTCCTTTTGGGAACACATCACGTGATTTCTTGAACTGTAAATCCTGCCATCGTGCTATATGACAATGCTTAATATATTTGTATATTTTCACCCTAAACTTATCCATAAAAGATGTCACTGGAATGTCATCATCAAGTAAAGTGATCTTTTTTGATGTTGTGCTTGAATCTACAACAGGAGTGTAAGTAACATTTTCATATCGCTTCCAATTCAGACTGAGATTTGACAGTTTGGGATCATTAGGATCAATGAGATACTTTGCATCGTAGAGTGCCAAATGAGAACATTATGGGCATTTTCTTCCACCAACACATTCTTTTTTATAAAATAATTCATTATTCTCTCATGCACATAATATCTTCGATAAAAATTCACGAACACTTGAAGGAGGGGGGTCATTTGACCAATATTTTATGCCAAAATTTACAAATGTCTCATAAAATAATTGGCATTATACATGGTATCAACAACAAAATGTGTCTCGAATAGTGATAGGCCTGACATATCATGGTTTAATCTTCACAAATGTGCTAAGGGAAACCTTCACATCAGTATTAATCTCCATAAAGTTCTGGAATAATTCTACTTGACTGACCTGTGTTATATGTTTGGCATGAGATTCATAATTTACCTTAGATATACGGCATCGCACAAAATCCTTTTCATTTGGAAACACACGAGAATTAAAATCCCAAAACTATTTTACCCTATCCCTCACACCATCAGGAAGTCTATCATGATATGGATGCTTGCAGATATTAGCCCAACATGCAAGTTCATCATTCTCATCTAATTGAATTCTAAATTTTGTATGCCTCCATAAACATTTTCTTGATGCTTTAAACAATTTTGAAGTTGTTGACATCAACTGACTTGATGAAGTTCGTTTCACGACTACACTTGTTAAAAGTACTCTACAAGCATTCTTTTCAAATTGAGATCGCTTTTTGGCTAGTGTGGCTGTTGCGCTAGAATTGTAATCTACGGATAAATTACGCTTCCCTAGATAGGTGTTAGTCTAGAACAATAGGTGAAAGAATATACTACCATTTCTCCTAACTCAGAACAGATACACAGAGAGGATTGGATGCTTACTTGTTTCAGTTGCTTCCAAATGACTCCTTCTATCGCTTCTACTACAACTTCAAATTCAAGTGGTTTGTTAGCTGAATGCTTCCTGCAAGAAAGAACACTGAAATAATAGAAGATGCAATAATATAGATATCTATTCAAGCTAGTTAGCTAAATTAGTTAAGCATAAACTACATTCATCAACCAAGATCTTACAATATGGAAAATCAAAGTTAACATAGATGCATGTAGGGAAAAACAAGAAGTACTTTTTATTGATGATAGAAGGAGAGGTTACAACCTAGTGACTAATTTGAAGTGACCTTCCAGCATAGTTTCCAAGTCTCATCACAACATAAATATCTCCAGCGGTAGCTCTACAAACCAAACTCTCAATTGAAAAATCTCTAGCATTTCTCTACTCAAATTCTTCCTTCTCAAACACTTAGATCCATGTTAAATTTATAAATGAGCAGTAGGTTGTTTTGCAATCAATATCTTTCCAAAAATAGGCAAGACATGTTTCCATTCATGTAGATGTCAAATGGACACTTGGATCCGAAGCTTGACACATGTGAACTCTTTCAAAAGGCACTGGCTAAGTGGAGATTCCGGAACAATGAGAGTTTCAGTCCCAATGTGACCAACGCACCTGTGAATGTCGGGAAATTATTTGCAGAGCAGCCTTGCATGGGGCTACCTACATATGCAATGCACTTAGGCCCCTTAGAGCCTACGTTAGTGAGCTCTCATATTCTACACAATAAGCTTCAAACCATGGAAATTCTTGCTTGATGAAAGTCTTGCTTGATCTGTCTTGTTTCTTGTCTTAGGGCAT
The DNA here is from genome assembly GCA_034641835.2 of Pinus albicaulis. NCBI lineage: Eukaryota > Viridiplantae > Streptophyta > Pinopsida > Pinales > Pinaceae > Pinus > Pinus albicaulis. The sequence goes on along the minus strand of CM076574.1, from coordinate 1,169,678,672 downwards.
GTAGCAACTGAAATGATAGGGAATGATAGACCCTTTGATCATTGGTCCTGGAGATGATTCCCAGTTAACCAGGTCATTAGGAATGGTGCCCAAATTGACCTATAACAATTGCCCCCTAAAGCATGAGATCCAAATAATAAGAACATTTGATTGAGATGCTTTACATTGTGATGAGCGTGGAAACGAAGCAAAATGGTCACCTGCATCAATATGACAATACATTTCATCATGATATACCCGAGCTATTTCTCATAATTGTTGAGGGTAGGCATTCCCATAGTCATCACATAAAACAATCTAATAACATGTACATAATTCAGAAAGTCGTCTACATTGGAATGTTGCCCAGATGCAGACATGCCTACAGATATAGGCCCATGTTTGAATGAAAATCTGTATGTAAGGTCACAGTACAGATTAAGTGTACAAAAATCCTAAAATCGCAGCCCAGATGGCTGAAACTAGATCTGGGGTCTTCTTATCTCGTTAACTCGATCATTCGGGTACAAGTATAGCCATGTGAATATATGATTTGTCGTCGAACATGGAGAGACATCGTTTGATTACCAGCCAATGATGTGAGCTGTTAACAAATGTGAGAGAACCACCATTAATTTCAATGGCCCTCAAGGTACTGTAGTACATTTTGTAAGGCGTGAATAGATGATTTGATGTCGAATGCCAAACAAAATATTTTGGTCAAAGGTCCGGAAGTGAGGATCTTGTCGATGCTGTAACAAGCCTAATGGTACTGGAATCTGATGTTTCTAGGTGAACTTCTTGGATTTTGATTTGTTTTCGAAAGGAAGTCACCTTATTTAAAAATAGGAGTTACTGATTTCAGAGACAAGGGTATGACTTGATATAACAATTTTCAGGGATGATGGTCATGAAAATGAAGGTTTACGAGTATTGCAGATGGATGAGTTTTTAATCATTGGATGACTTCTCTTGAACATATTGGGGACACTGTGATGAGTTGGCTGCATTGAACCAAAACTGAAGTGAAGGTATGATGAACCATAGGTGTGAATGAACCGTCAAGATGATTACCCAACCCAAACAATCACAGACATGGAGTGAAAGAAGTGTCATGTTCAAGAGCGACTTGCTACTAAAAAGAAACTTTACTTGATTTTCCAAAATTTTCCGCGGTCATTTTTCGACCAGTACCTATTTATTTTTTAACAAGCTTGAGGAGGATAACATTTTCTTGATCTATAATTCAACCCTTCGAGCGAATAAAGTATCGATATTTAATAATTTAACGAGTCTAGCGATGAATGAAACTCGATTCTTGCCATGATCGACAGGCCCGTCGCTATTTTATGTTTTAACGAGATTAATGACAGTTATAGCCCGATCCTTTCATATTTAGAGAGTCTGAAAAAGAGGACGAAAGAGAACTCCAAAAGTAATTTTTCATAAATTTGTCACTCAGATCCGAAAAAGTATAAAATGATATCTGAGAGAACCTCTTTGGTCATGTTTAACCAAGGTATTCCTTTTTCGTAAATAATCCATCTCAGTTCGAAAAAGGGTTAAACTTATACTGAGTAGATATCAATTCATTTACTTTAACAAGCTCAAAAAGACAAGTGCTTGGAAATATTTTCACATTATCGGAGTCTGAAAAGAGCTAAAAGAAGACTCCATGGGTTCCTTTTTCGCTGTTATCGAAGCTCAAAAAAGAGATAAAAGTGCGCTTCAAATCCTTTTTCATTTTTAACAAAGCATGAAAAATAAGGAGAAAAAGTATGCTTTGTGGTCAAGTCATTCTTGAATAAATCTACATGACTAATCTGTTCATCAGTTGTATTTCCTGTTCAGAACAACATCGAATGGATTAAAAATACATGTTTCATGATAAAAACATAATAAAACTATAGTCATAGCAATAAATTTAACTTGCAAACAATTAAATGACTATAAAAAGTAGTTTCACTATTCATTTTTACCATTCCAGAGTTACCATTTGCATTTTGGAGCTCTGAACCTGATTTTCCCCCGAACTTCAGTTGTTGATTGTGGTCGTTTCTAACATATTTCATCCCCATTTGATCTAGGTTAGTGCCATGAACCTCCTATTTCTTTCAGTATTCATTTCATACCATTCCTTGCAGTTTTTTAGGGTTTTGAAGCCCCTAGGGTAAATTCTGCCCAAAATGAGGGCAACGCACCCTTGGATGTCGAAACCTACATTGCATAGCAGGTACAATGTAGGGTACCTTCATGTGCAATGCACTGTCTCAGCCCAGGGAGTGCGTTGGGTGTAGTTGAATTTTTTGGTTTTCATGCTGTGTCCAAAATTTTCCTAGTTTTTTGCAATGAATGGTATCTAATGGATATTATGGTTAATTTTCAAGTTTCCATCGGATTATAATGATGATTACATAGAGAGAAAGAGAACATGAAGAAAAATATATGATTGCCTTGAATGATCTGGGTATTGTAAGAGCCTTAAGAGATTGCGAGCTGCTTAAGTACTTTAAATTGTCGGGAACGAGGCAACAAATAGAACTCCCAGAGTTCCATGTTTGAGCATGGGATCTGGCAATAGAGGCATTTCACATAAAAAATCAAGTGTTTTCCATAACATTTAAGGATGTGTATTTTCTCACAGGTTTGTCAAGGAGAGGTTTTCCCATTTCTCTCATAGGGTCTACCGTTGGAGGAGAGAAAGTGAGGGATTATGTTATGCAGTATTGCTATCAAGGGTCAGAACCTAGAAAATATGGAAAAATGAACATTCGGGATGTCAGGGATTTTCCTTTGAGAACCATCCTTTTCACGATCGCTAAACTTGCTGGCACCATTACACTCCATGTAGCGAACCGATTGTATATGAAGTATGCACTAGAGTGTTTAGAGCCAATAGTCTTCAAATGGTCTGAAGCTATTCTATCTCAGATAAAGGAACAAATGAATAAAGAAAAGGGAGGAAGGAAGAAAATTTTTAGTTATGGTTCCATCCTCATCTCCTTCACTCTGGAAAAAATTCCACTATTGCAGCCACAACATGTAACATTGGATATATCTAGTCCTAGAGATCCTTGAATGCAGAGATGGGTAGAACTCATGGGTCAGCATGTAGGCTAATCGAATGTTGTGTTCTCAACTACATTCTTCGCCTGGTTCTGGCGATAGATCGTCGCCATCGATGAGTATGCATATGCAGGCGTCGACTTCTGAGGAGATCCAGATCTAGTATTACCAGAAGGCGCTCAGTGGGGTGCAATAGGTAAGAATGATTTGACCATGTTTTTTGATTTTCCTAAGGTTTATACAATGTTTTTTTGATTTGATTTCTTTCCAAGACTAAACTAAAGGTTTAATGTAATGCAGATATCGGTTGCGCTCAACCAATAGAGGAACTAGAGCGCGAAGCAGATGCGCCAGCAGAGAGGGCTGTCAGGAGAGCAGTCCTTCAAGACCTTGACATGGCTGAGACTCTAGCTGAGCTTCAGTAGCACATAGATGGATTAACCTTCGAGATTTCAGATTGCCGGCTCAAAGAGTTACCCATGGGACTGCAGTGACACACTATTGGGGTTCCTAACCATTGGATGCGGTTGCTACATAGAATTGCTAGATCTATAGCGTGCTATCATGAGCACCACTAGTTTACTTGTGATTTTCACATACATTTTGAGGTTAGATGACCAACATGTCTTGGGCACAAATTTTGTAAAAACCTATAAATATCTATCTATGTGTTTTCAGATTTTTTCCTATGTTTAATGCGCAATCCTATTCAATGATGTGAATTTTTTCTTTACCTATATCACAAATGTCTATCTAAAACTTGATTAGCTAATGAATCAGTTAAAGTGTTCAGATTTTTGGAAATGTGTTGATATTAAATGAAATCAAAATGTCTTTCCAAAAGTCAAACTCTTAGGAACAATCTAAGAAGTGTTGGATTCCTAATAGTATAAATACTAGTAAGTTGCAGTACCACAAGTTGTGAGTCTAACCTTATGATTATGCGGTTAATACCAAATGAAATAGCATCAGAGAGTAGTTCAATCAATGCACTATATTCAGCGATATTATTTGTTGATATACCGATACAAATCCCTTGAAAACTCGCTAACTCAACATTCGAAGTAAAAATGGCCCACGTAGCAGAGGACAGATTCTGCGTACTACGACTAGCACCATCAGCATATCCAACAAATGGTTCCGAAGATTCAGACATCTGCCATAAAATGTAAAGCGAATTACTAACGTCAAGAAAACTCTAAAAAACAAATTAAGATAGTGAATGCAAATCAACAACATATAAACAATATTTTACAAAAAATTACTATGCTCATGATTAAGCATAGTAACGTTTCAAATATAACCCATTTCTAGGTTGTGCCAATGGAATTCCATCGTAATCAACTAACTCGTAGGCACCCTTAGCAAGAACTCTTTTAACAATATAAGGGCCATGCCATAATGGTTCGAATTTCCCTGTACCTATTACATCAGCTTCTTGATCGTAAAGAAGGACCAAGTCGCCCTCTAAGTATATGCGAGGCTGCACATTTTTGTCGTATTGCACCTTTATACATCTCTTATGTGCGTCGTTGGCCAATTAGGCTTCACGATGCCTTTCATCTAGATGGATGAGGTTAAGGAGACATGCTTCTTCTTCTTAGGTGCCAGGTAACAAGTCAATCGCAAGTTTTAACGATGAGATTTCACATTGGATTGGTAAGATAACTTCCAGACCATACACCAATTGAAAAGGAGTAAATCCAGTTGCGTTTCTCACCGAGGTTCGATACACCCACAATGCGGAGTACAGGATAAAGTGCTAGTTCTTTTTACAGACTCCTATCATTCGTTGAAGCATTCATTTAAGAATTTTTTTAATAGCCTAAACTTGTCCATTTGATTGTGGATAATAAGGACTAGAATTATCATGTGAAAATCCTAACTTGGCTGTCAATTTAGACATCATATGGTTGCGAAAATTATTCCCATGATCCGTAAATATAGACTGTGGGACCCCAAACCATGCAATAACGTGGTTGAAGAAAAACATTGCAGTTGTCTGTCCTATGTTGTTGAATGTGGGCATTGCTTTGGCCCATTTGGTAAAATAGTCGACTGCAACAATAATATAACCATGCCTCCTGGATGAAGGAGGGTTACAGGTCATGAAGTCAATACCCCATTTCGTAAATGGTCCAGCAGAGACAATAGGATGCATTGGCGCTGGTGGTTTATGGATTTTACGGTCATAAATCTGGCATGCATGAAAACTTCTGACTACGAGGATACAATATCAAAAAATAGTAGGCCAAAAGTAACCAGCGCGAAGTATCTTTTGCGTGATAGCATATCTAGATAAGTGTCCACCACAAGCCCCATCATGGCAATCATTTAACACTTTTTCGGCCTCCTCATGAGTGAGGCACCTCCTTAAAATGGTATCGACACCATGACGATAAAATGTATCACCGATGATCAGATAATCTTTGGCTTAGTATCGAATACGTCGCTGATCAGAGCGAGAGGTATTAGGTCGAAAATTTTGGGTTTGGAGATAAATGATGAAATATCCATACTAGGGATCAAATGATCTAATCAGAAACAGAGACTCGTCTAGAATAGATGGTTTCAACGTAGTAGTAGTACTATCAGAGGGAAGGTCACAGAAAAGCTCAACCAAAATTAAAGACTCCTTCGACTTGGATTTGATGAATTCCAAATCAAATTCCTGCAAAATGACAAACCATTTTGAATTTTCCCCCCCCAGCAATTGATGTGATAAGTTCTAAGTCATTGGGTTGCAATCCGAAACTATTGTTGTTTTTTGGAGCAAGATATAATGGTGAACTCTTTGGATAGCTTGAACGGCTGCCAAGGCAAGCTTTTCCATGTACGAGTACTTAACTTCCATATCATTGATATTACGACTCAAATAATAGATTGGATGTTAAATTCCATCTTCTACTTGCACCAAAACCATAGCGATGGTTGTTTCATCCGCGATGATATATAGGAAATAATCATTTTGATAATTAGGAGGATACATTAATGAGGCTTGGACAAGATGGTCCTTGACAACATCAAAATAAGCTTGCGCAACTTGGTCCCAATGGAAGGGAACCCCCTTTTTCAATAATCAAGTAAATCCTTTAGCCATTTCGGCGTAGTTTGGAATGAACCTTCTTAGGAAGTTAGCCTTTCCTTGAAGTTTCTATATCAGAAGTAAGTTTGATGGTGCAAGAAAATCAATAATAGCCTGTACCTTTAGTGGGTCTATTCGAATTCCTTCTTTTGAGACTACGAATCCAAGCAATTAACCAGAACCAACACAAAACACACATTTGTGAGGATTGAGGCGTACCTTGTAGCGTTGGCAGCGTAAGAAAATGGCTCTCAAATGCATCAGGTGATCAGTTTGATTCCGTGAATGCACTAGTAAATCATCTAGATATGGTTGAACAATGTGCTTGATGTTGTTGAAATCATAATCCATTTCTCTCTGAAAAAGTTTCCCTAGCATTATTTAAACCAAACGAAAGTTTCCTATATGTGAATGTGCCCCAGGGACAGATGAATGCTATCTTACATTGGTCTTCTGGGCGGATATTGATTTCATTGTAGCCGGAAAATCCATCCATGAATGAAAATATTTCACATCCAGCACAATCCTCAATAATCTGGTCGATAAAGGGGGTAGGATAGTTGTTTTTTGGACAAGCTTGATTAACATCCCGATAATCGATGCACACTCTAATGGTTCCTTGTTTTTTCATAACAGGAACGATATTGGAAACCCACTTAGTTAGCGAAACAGGGTAAATGAAACCAGCACACAATTTTTTTTTAACTTCTTCTTTGACAGCATCGATTTTCTTCAGATGAACAAGATGAAGCCATTGACACACTGGTTTGACATCAGGATACATATTAATAGTATGTTCAACTATACTAGTATCTATGCCTATCATTTCCTTGTAAGACCAAGAGAATATGTCACGAAATTCAGGAAAAACAGAGTGATATGAATCAAGTTTTGATGGAGAACAAGATACACCGACATGAATATTTTCTACAATGCCAGGTTTAGTCGAAATATTGATAGAAATCATTTCTTTGATATTAGATAAATTTCGCTCAGATTCAATTGCATTAATTGGAAAAGAATTCGAAAAGAAATTTTGAATGGATGGGTGATATAGTTCACTAAGATTATTTTCTTCATAATCAGGAAGATGGGAATGATGATGATAATCTTCCCATGGTTTTCCTTCTGCCATCATTGCTTCCAAAATATTTTCATCTATCAAAAATTTTGAGGAAAATGGATCAGATGGAGTTCCAAAATCTAATGAACGATCAACCTAAACACTTGGCGACACTGATTTCGTATTTTCTGCCCAAGCCAAATAGATTGATTTCTATTGTAGCTCAATAGGGCTGAGTGGTAAAACATCATCCAACGTAGAAATATCAAAATCACCCGTACTCTTCCTTAAGCCAGATAGAGTGGAAGAGACCATGTAGCAAGTCTCTATGCTTGCAATTTCTGCTGACGTCGCTGGCGGCAATAATGCAAAGGTTCCCATAAGAGTGGAATCCTTTAAGAGTCTTACACCAATGATCTGGATTTCTAGTTGGGGTAAGTGAATATACGGAATGCTTCCAGTTACCTACGAAGAGGAGGAAAAAAAGGATAATTGATTAATGACTGTGATTGTACCTCTATGAGGAAAGGCAACCATTCTAAAATATGTAGAAACAACAACAGTAATTGCATATACCCATGGTCTTCCAAGTAAAATATTATAGTCAAGGGGTCCGTCAACAACCTCAACATCAATACTTACTGGTTTTCCCCCTAATTCAACTTGCAAATTATTGATAATACCACAAGGTTTATATGTTCTTCCATCAAAAGCCTTCAACATCGTTGATGATTGTGATAATCGCGGTGAGCCAAGTGATTTCCAACAGTTTAGAGACATAATGCACATAGATGCTTCCTCATCAATAATAGTGCAATGAACAAGGTGATTGAGAACATTTACTTGGATGGAGAATGCCAATTCTGCTGGTAATTGCGGCACATAGCCCGTATGATTAAAGACGACAAGATTAGAATCAGTTGGATCAATTCCACCAATGGCCGAAAATAAAGCCTGCTTTTGGGAGGGACAATTTTGTAATACCTCAAGAGTAGACATAGCTGAAGGGGATTGAGCCAAATCTTCAACTATATTGTAATTTTGTGCAACTCTTGCTCAAGGATTATATTTTGATTTATGAATTACTCCCTTTGGTGGCTTAATCATCAATTTAGGAATAACAGGAGGTGGTATAGATTCATTAGATGGATTCGTTGTCGAGGTAGTAGGTTGATTAGTGGCCGGACTACCATAGTACTTATTTCGTGTTGACACCAAAATATCTTGTGAAGGTTTTGTGGTGGATAACATTAACACTTGGGAACTAGGAGCTGGATCCATAGCAACCAAATTTGTGTCTAGATTTAGAAATGGGTCTGTCAACACACTAATGCATGAGAAGTCCTGATGATTTTTGAGACTTCAGCACAGTGAGGACAATCCCTAACAAAGTGTTCCTTGTTACAAATTATGCATGGATAACGAGGTTTCCATGGTTTAGACGGTTGATCAGATGATCATTCATGCGGGTTAGAATTTTGCTATTTCTTTGATTTCCCCTTTTTCTTACCTCCTGGTTGCTTATCACTTTTGCCTTTTTCAAATGACACGGCAGTAATTTCAGAAGTAGGAGCAGGATCAGATGTAGTAGGGTGGTGTTTTTTTGTAGTGCCTATCAAGTCGTCTCCGGCATGAGAGTCCTTTATTTGAGGAGGAACATTGAAATTAGATTGCGACGCATTTGGGATTTTTTCATAGAGCGTGCCAGACTGAGTATAAATCAAGTATAAATATTGGGCACGAGTGATAACTTGCTCTTTTGTGACGACGCCAGCTTTAGCCACATCCTCAGTTATAGATGGTATCAGGGACTTAATGAACCATTCAGCGAGGAGATGATCAGGAACGAATGTCTTAACCATTCATTGACGACGATGCCACTCATGAATAAGATCTGAAATGTGAATAGCATTACTCTGTTTGAAGTTGATCAAGAGTTCCATTCCAATTTCATATCTGATCGGTAACTGGAAATGGGTCAAAAAGACAGTAGCTAAGGCAGTGAAATTATTTAAAGAAGCTCTAAGTAATTCAATGTACCATTTAGCTACCGAACCTGTGAGCGTTCGTTGGAAAAGACATAATCGAACAGAATCATCATTTAGGAATTTTGATGAACACCATAAATGATAATTCATAACATGAGTTGATGGATCTTCTCCAGGGTTTCCATTGAATTTATGAATATCGGAGGGTAATTTATGAGGTATCATTGGCCACCAAGGAGCATAATTGATAGGATCATTGGTTAATCGGTTTAAATCTAGTAATTCCAAGGTTGCAACAAAGGGAAATTGTCTATTAAGGTTAGGTTGAGCATAGCCAAGATAATATGGAATTGATTGGGCAACAGGTATTTGAGCACCAACATATGGAATTTTCTACTGGTAACCCAGATAGGGGTTGTTTTGCATAGCAAATGCTTAAGAATTCTATTGACCAAAACCTGGATATGATACTTGTTGCAATGAAGCTTGAGGCATTTGCGCCTGTGGCTACCAAGGGGTTTTTCCACCAATGTAGTAACCCAAATTAGTGTAAGTTGGATTCGGTTTATATGTATAACCAGGTTGCGTTTGTGACATCCCATAAAATGGTACACTAGCTTGTGAATAAATGATCTGTGATACAGGTTCTTGTAAATTAACCAAAGGATTTTGAGTCTGTTGACCTAAAATTTGATGATATTGAGTTGAAGAACTTGTCTGATAAGGTTGATGTACAATATTTTTATTCTTTAACTGGGATATAGATGTATGAACAAGCAGTATTGAAGTGGGTGTAACAGGTTGAACCGGTTGATATGAATGTACAAAAGTTTGTGGTTGGATAGGCAGAGTGGGCTTCCATTGACAAACATTCATGTCAACATTAATTTGACCAAAATGTGACGTAGTACTGTCATATTAGGTGACCATAGGTTGTACCCCAGCATAAGAAGGATAATAAGACGGAAAATTTTGTTCCCCGAAGGCTGGGAGTCCAATTGATATGGTAGTTAAAGGAATTGACCCATAAGGACCGACTTGATATTTCCTTGATGATGTGTGTAATGTATCAAGTCGTTTAGTACTAGCTATAGGAATACCAGTTAAAACACCAGATAATGACATTGGTAAAGACCATGGTCTTGAAGATTGACCAGAGAAAGTGCCAGACAATGATTTGTAGCCTATTGGGACCGAAGGGCCACCATGAAAATATGAATCTGGTGAGGTTGTGAACATCGACAGAGTAGAGAGGGTGGGAGCTGACGTAATTGGAACAACAGACCCAACCGAATATGTTGGTTTAGGCATGGTTGTATGACCAAATGTATACTCTCCGAAATCAACGGGAGATTGAATGACAATGGGATCAACAAAAGCAGATGGAAACGATTGAGGAAAAGACTGGAATAGGTGAAGGTCTCCCCCAAAATGGGTTGGGCTTAAAGGTGTATCAGGTTGTGGTATTTCTTCAATCACAATTAAACCAGGAGGAAGAACTTCACTGTCAGGCCCAAAATATATTTCAGATGGTTGACTGTGTGATATAGGAGTTTCAATGGCTAAAAAACTTTATGGGATGACCAAGGTAGGAAAAAATTCCGGTTGTTCAGGATTCAGATATTATGGCAAAGAAGAGACATGATCTGGATCAATTTCTGATTGAACAACATCGGGTTCACGAAGTATGGTCTCAGCGATTGAATGGATCGTGACCACGAGTAACTGTGAAGACTTTGTTTTGACAAAAATAAATGAACCGAGATGTGTCGAAACAATTTCAGCTAGCTCTAGTTTAAATGATGATGTTTTTCCAGAGGTATGAATTGTACTTGCTTCGGCAGATCGTGATCGCCTTCGCCTACCAGAAGTAACTTCCGGTGGTAAAGGTGGTTTTAAAGCTAATATACGCGAACGGAGAGGGGTAGGATTGTGTTATTCCACGATTACTGATTTATTTTATCCAAAAACAAATAAAAAAAAGAAGAGGGTAATGCTAGGCAAAAGGGTTTAGCAAGAAACTGTGAACTGCAGAATACCTCCTGGAAAATCAAGATGTACGGGTAGGTAATCTTCCTGAATGATGTGTTCGGAGTATCAAAATTTTAGGGTGGCCGATTTAGTTCACCATGGATGGATAGCACCTAAAAGTTGTCCTCCCAAATATACCCGAAGGTACGTGGAGGCCCAAGTCCGTATTAGCGCTGTCTGATGTGAAACCGCACAGTGAGAGCACCCCTTTGTACTTATCGTACTGTATCACTGCTCGATATACCCAAGAGTACGTGGACGAGCTACAATATACTTACGTATGTGGAGTGAGGTATCACACTCGGAATGTATCACAGACAAGTTAACGATAGCTGCTATGTTTTACAACGTCGGAACACGTCTCTAGCCTAGACCTTCTAAATGTTATCGTTAATGTTCCAATGCGTTGTTAAATAAATTGAGATTTATTTTATGTTGATCTTGCTTAACAATTTTCCTTTTAGGTTCACCACCATAATGTATATGAAATTCCTAAAGTGCAAGCTAAGAATGATAAAAAAACTTTCACTTTCAGCTTTTTCAATGAAGAACCTAGCTATTAAGGGAAGAGAACGCTAGTTTGTTTGAAAAAGAGAAAATAATTTGTGAGCAAACAAATCAATGAACAAAAACAAAATCAATGAATCACAAACTAAATGCAGATTTCCTAATGTTCCTTTTGCAAAAAACACACAATCCTACATGCAAATGCAAGTTTTTCTTTTCAGTTTCCTTAATGTTATGAATGCAGAAAAGAAACTAGGTGCACTAGATCAATAATTAAAATGCCTATTACTTTCGAGAAATGAATAATACAAACAAAAATTTCTCTTTTTAAGGAAAAACAAGGATTTCAACAACAATTTCTCCTATCAAGGAAATGAAGGTTTTACGACAATTTCCTATTTCGAAAGCAAATGATTCTTAATGTGACCATGAAAAATACTTTGAAATCAACTTGTCAATGATAAAGAAATTTTTTTCTAAACAAACATTGAAAAAAAATTTAGCCAAAGGAGGAAGAAGTATATAGAGACACTGGTCAATTGAGCATCAAACTTTTCAGAACACAGCAGTAAACATAACTGAAGCAATTTGCAGAGTCAATTTTAAGGGAATTTGGTCCCTTTCAGGAGCCAACGCAGTCTCCAAGGGGAGACATTGCTCTGCAACGCAGGCTTGGAAGGGAGACAGTGCTTTGTAAAGCACTGTACCCTGACTAAGGGTGCATTGGGCGCAGTAGGAAAGGAAAAATACTACTGTTTGGCCCAATGTATCTACAAATTAAGGTCTGAAAAATTCTAATATTTATGCGTAATAGCTACTACGTGGATAATCAAAGGAAATCAGATACTAAAACACCTAAAACTAAGAGAAATTCTCCCCAACGGAGTCGCCATTTTGTTGGGCCAGAATTGTAATCTACGGATAGATTACGCTTCCCTAGATAGGTGTTAGTCTAGAACAACAGGTGAAAGACTATAATACCATTTCTCCTAACTTAGAACAGATACATAGAGAGGATTGGATGCTTACTTGTTTCATTCGCTTCCAAATGACTCCTTCTGTTGCTTCTGTTACAGCTTCAAATTCAAGCGGTTTGTTGGTTGAATACTTCCCGCAAGAAAGAAAACTGAAACAATAGAAGATGCAATAATATAGATATCTATTCAAGATAGTTAGCTAAATTATTTAAGCATAAACGACATTCATCAACCAATATCTTACAATATGGAAAATCAAAGTTAACATAGATGCATGTAGGGAAAAACAAGAAGTACTCTTTATTGATCATAGAAGGAGAGGTGACAACCTAGTGACTAATTTGAAGTGACCTTCCAACATAGTTTCCAAGTCTCATCACAATATAAATGTCTCCAGGAGTAGCTCTACAAAACAAACTATCAATTGAAAACTATCCATCATTTCTCTACTCAAATTCGTCCTTCTCAAACACTTAGATCTGTGTTCAATTTATAGATGAAATGTAGGTTGTTTTGCAATCAATAGCTTTCCAAAAATAGGCAAGACATGTTTCCATTCATGTAGATGTCAAATGGACACTTGGATCCAAAGCTTGACACATGTGAACTCTTTTAGAAGGCACTGGCCAAGTGGAGATTCCGGAACAAGGATTATTTCGCTCCCAATGTGACCAACGCACCTGTGAATGTCAGGAAGTGCTTTGCAGAGCAGCCTTACATGGGGCTACCTGCATATGCAATTCACTTAGGCCCCTTAGAGCCTACGTTGGTGAGCTCTCATATGCTATACAATAAGCTTCAAACCATGGAAATTCTTTCTTGATGAAAGTCTTGCTTGATCTGTCTTGTTTCTTGTCTTAGGGCATGTAGCAACGAAATGATAGGGAATGATAGACCCTTTGATCATTGGTCCTGGAGATGATGCCCAGTTAACCAGTTCATTGGGAATGGTTCCCAAATTGACCTATAATAGTGGCAAGTGCCGATGTCACATTTTTTGATACCATTTCATTTGATAAAACCTCTTTCTCACTTTTAATGCCCAATAATTCCATAAAATTTTTGAGAGATTTGTGCTTTAAAAATCCATGTAACATCTGAGCTTGTGCTATGATATATTTACCTTAAAAAATAAGTTCCAATCCCAAATTTACTTTATCTTGAACTGTCCTTTTAGCCATTGGTGGTCCCAATTCTTCAATTTTAGTTGGACCCGTATTTTCTAGAAACTTGTAGTTGTATACAATGTTCTTGGAACTTCCAATTAATTGCAGTGGAATTCGAGATGTGGTAGTGTCTTCTTGTGGTTTTGATGTTGTCCCTAAATAAAAAATAATATTAAATTCTAATTTGAAATTAACATATACATATTTTTAATTTTAAAACTATCTTGAACTACAATGTTTTTAAAAAAAATACAGAATTCAAATTGAAGAAACTATTAACTCACCAGTGAGATCGATATCAATATTCTCTTGGACATTTGTGTTTTCAATATTCTCATTGACAAGTTCCTCAACATTTCTCGTTTCCTCGTCATTGTCATGCACCTCTACATCTCTTTCACGATGCTCTACCTCCACATTTATTTCATGGCTTAATCTTTCCCTTTTCTCTCGCCTTTTTTTTGTAATCTTTCATTCTTATCCGCTGAATCAGTTCTTTTTTCATCGTTCCTTGATAGGAAATTCCTTTTTTTTCCCATGTTCACAAAATTGGAAACCTAAAATCCAATTCTATTTGGACCAAATACCCAAAAAAACATAAAGACTTCATAATAAGTACTTCATGCTTTCAATAAGAGAGAAAATAAAAAATAAATAATTAAATTCGTAAAGACATTTTGCAAAAATACTTCATGCCTTCATAGAGACATTTTGCAAAAATACTTCATGCATCCATGCATTCGAAAAAACTTCAAAAAAAAAAATTCCAAAAAATTTTTTGCACCCAGAAAAACTTTCAAAAAAAAAATCGCCAAAAAAATTCCGTGCCCAAAAAAACATAAAAAAAATAAAAAAATTTCAAAAAGAATTTTGCACCTAGAGAATATTCGCACCTTGATAGAAAAAGAATTCGGACCCTGGCACCTTCGCAATTTTCGGACCCTCAGACCTTCACAGTTTTCGCTGGTTCAAAATTGTGTGTGGAATTAATCTTTCGAACGAAAGTATTTATATACAACTCTCACCCGAAAGATTGCATCAGATTTGGATTAAAATTTAATAAACTCTCGGACTAGAGTTTTCCATGGCTAAACTCTCAGCTGAGAGTTTAATAAAATCTGGCCCGAGAGTTTATTAAACCCTTGGCCAAGAGTTGGCTTGGGTAAACTCTCGAGCGCAAACTCTCAGCCGTGAGTTTTTTAAACTTTCGGCCGAGAGTTTAGCTGCACGGTTAAATGTAACCCGTGGTGGTTTAAACTCTCAATCGAGAGTTTTGAATTTCTCAGTTGAGAGTTTAATAAATATCTTGCCCGAGATATTATCTCGGCTGAGAGTTTCTGGTCAACAAAAAACTCAAAAAATTATGTAGTTTTCAGGAACTTGCAACTTTCGAGGGGAAGAACACCTGAAAAAACAAAATGTTATTTTTTGGACTAGGTACCAGTAGATTCATCTCTGAATCTAGTTTCTGATGATGTAATATTTGTGGAGTTTCATTAAAAATTTCAATTTGTTATTAATTTTATACTAAACTGTGTCATTGTGGAATTTCATTGTTCTGAAAATTGCACTGAATGAAAATTCAATAACTTTAAAATGGCAACACCAAAAAAATTCAGAAATATCATATTGCAATTCCTCTCCCTGTCTTCTTCAAAAAGGTACTCTCATTTTTCTAATTGACGATCACATTGAAAAGAAAATCCAGGGCTCATAAAATTTACTGAAACATCACCATTTTTTTTTCTTCGTCTATTTCAAAAAAAATAAAAATTAGTGATTTAATCTGAAAATTACCGAAAAATAGTCTGTGCACTAGTGCAATATATGTAGATTATGATGATATGGTTTATTTCCAAAAAATGAATAACCTTCCTTAAAAAAAATTTATGGTTCAGAAAATGACTATTTATGTTTGCTTGAAAATTTCAAGTATATGCAGTTAGTAAACAACAAATTTACCCCTCTATATGTCAATGTTTGAAAAAAAAAATATGAGTATGGAGGTAAGAAAATTATCTACAAATATTGTTTTTATGTCAAGGCATAATTTTCATTAAAAATATGAGTTTAGTGGAGTTGAAGTTGAAAAAACATAGAAAATTACAATTTTCAACGTCAAAAAAGGGAAAAAAGTGTTTCCCAACATCACATTTTCACCCAATTAGGGTAAAAGAAGAAAATAACTGATTGGTAAATAATTCCAAGAACCAAGGCAAAGAGGAGCGAGATAGTTCTGACAGTTACCTTCCAAAAAGGATTTATAGGAAAATCCTAAGGAGGAAGGGGGTTCTGTGTAGAGGGAACTGGGAAATGCAAGCAACAAAGGTTTGTTGTGAGTTTTCCAGAGCTAGAAGGAAAAACCAGTGGAGCTCAAGGAATTCCCAAGTGAAGTGGAGAATGGATCTCAATCCTGAGGTATCACTTCTTGTCTCAGTAAACTCCAAGCTTGGTGCGGAGCCAGGGGCAGTAGAGGACATAATTTCCTCGCTCAAGGTTGGGAGGATATCAATTATTGTGAGGATTCTTCTAGAAGTAGGTATTTATATCTGTTGGTTCATATTAACGCAACTAGAATTTCCCTATTGCATTATCTTTATGATTAACTGTTATTAGAAGGAATTCTACATGCATTATCTTTATGTTAACTGTTATTAGAATAAATTCTTCTTGAATAAACTTTCTGAATATTAAATTTGTGTAAGAATATATGGAGCAAGATATTGTAAGTTCAGATATGTAACAATTATAATTTTGCAGTTAATAGAAAAGAAGATTTCTGTTTAAATACTAGTTTGTTGGTTCAAAGAAAATGCAATACTAAATCCTAAAAATAGATGATTATGTAGCTTGCATAAAAATTGAGAAAAACTCCAACTAGGGATAAGTGCTGGGTTTACCATGCGGGAGAAACAGTAAAAAATTTTGAGCCTAGATTCTGAACAGGAAAAACTCTGAAAATAAGATACAGAAATTTAAATTGAGCCAAGAAGGTTTCAACCGTGGGTTTAGAACCTGAACCTCGAGAAAATAGGGTCCGAGCTCATGGTCCCATGAGCTGTGTCGAAGGTCGTCAAGGCATAGCAAGTAAATACAAAATATCAACATTGTATGAAAATAGATTTTCAAATTGTAAAGGAAACAAGAAAATATTCTAGATTCATTAACCATTTTCCAAGAAACTATGAGGGCCAAAAGAGTATATACTTAAGTAAACCAAAATACTATGCATAGTAGAAAAAATTAATTTGAAAATCAAGGGAAGTTGTCTCAAGCTTGACCCTTTCTTTTAAATAAAACAACTTGGACATGTTATGGCGATGGCATAGCTATTAGAAGTATTTAAATATTACAGTAACAAATGAAACCCATTCATTAACCTGGGAAGCAATTGTCGTGAACCAAAGGTCATATATTACATTCATTAAAGGAGGAATTGTTTTTTCTTCCTATCATTAGAAAAAAAACTACACAAGATAAGGGATTGAGGGCCATGCCCTGAAACAAAACCCTGATCATTCCTTTCCTTGAAAAATTATCACAGATGGGGTTTAACGGTGCCATCCAATCAAACCCTTGTTCCTACAGGCAGTATAAGGGTGGCGACAGAAATTACCTATAGTGAACCAAATATAAAATTCTACAGGGGTTTTCAAATACTATGAAAATAAGCTTACCTGTAGAGGAGGGCTGCTGGGGTTCGGGTGGTTGCTGAGCGAATGAATACCCAATTATGCAATGCGGGACAACCTGGAGAAGAAGACTATGAAGTAGTTAAACACCATGTTAATAACGAAAATATAAAACAAAACTCAATGGTGTAAAATTCTAGCCCGCCAGACCATTGAAATAAAACTATACCTGTGTGGAAGAGTCGGCGCTCCGAATCCACCTTGACGACCAACATTCTTGCCAAGCAAAAGCCTCGAAATTATTCCCATGAGGGTTAGGGAAATTCTAGTCAAAGCATATCATATTAAACAAGAAAAATAACTCAACAAATGTAAAGCTAACCTCAGTCCAGAGTTTACCTATAATGCCAGTGGTGAAGATGTTTCGATTTGGAGGATTAGATGTCGTCGGTGGATACAGAAGTAGATCACCAAGAGAAACTCCCGAGAAGAACTTGAAACAAGGCAAGACCAGCCTAGCCATAGAGCCGAGGCATAGAGCGGAGAGGATCGAGAACAATGAGACATCGGTGAGACGATAGGGAGGTTGTTACCCTTACGACCCCTCCCTTGCTCTCTGTCATATATCATAGCCTGGAAAACATCATTGGACAAGATGGTGCCAAGGAATAATAGGAGGGCAGTCGATAGCTGTGCGAAAGGATAGGTGGAGGGCCTCGGAGCAGTATGGCAGGTGGCCAATAAATTCATTCACTGAGATTGTAATGTCAGGCAAGCTTATCCGAGAACGAAATTTAATAGCCCTGTAAAAAACTAATCCAATAATTTGTGAATCATATGAAAAATATTCATATGTACCAACAACATTATGAATGATTAAACATATATGAATGTGATATTAATTCACCATAACTCTTTTCACAACCTTCGATGCATAGACTAAAAGGGTTACAATGTTTGTGAGGGGACTATGTAAATATCTGGTGATGTAATTAAATAATGAGCTCATGGTTGAAAAAATGGAATCCAACCCCTTTATATAATTTCACCAGACATTGAACCATGAACATGATATTTATAGTGTGAACCAAACCGGAAAACATGGCATTATTATCATGTTAAGAAAAGGTCAAGGTAAGAATTTGTGTAGTCGCAGTTAGCGTAAGTATTGACTATAGTAACAAAGTTATTTTTTTTTAATTGCAGGTTGAATGGATGTTACAAGTGGCATCAAAGTGTAGTTACACGCTAGGGCCAATTTGGGCCAACACAATATCATAATAAAGATTATTTTGAATTTGTCTTTTTTTCTATTTATATATAAATTTTAATGTTGGAATGGTGAATAGTATAGGAACATATCAGCACTAATTTGACATGAGAAGAGGATCTAGCCAATAGGCACCCATAAAAATTGAGGAGACCCATCTTATGACCAACCCTGAGGTTAGTCCGGAAGTGTGGGTGCAGTTAAGTGTAGACCAACACCAGCAAACGAGCAGAATGTTATAAGAACGACAACGACAGAAAAATAGGTTGTTGGACACTGTGCAACAACTACATACATAGATGCTCAAAGTACGTAGCAAAAATGAAAGTTTTATGAGAGAAAATGAAATGATATTAAAAAGTATATCTAATAGATAGAATCAACCCAGTGGACAACCTAGCCCTAATAGGAATACTCAGGAAGGTGGAGAACAACACCAAATAGTGCATGATAAAGTTGAAGGCAGCTGAACACCAAGAAGTGATAAAATTCGAACATATAATGAAGCTGAATCCGGATATGTTCTAGAGAAATAAGAGTTGAAGAAACATAAAGTGGGATTGTAGGGTGAATTCTAGAAGATTAAGCCACCCACCTTTGACAAAGAGGCGGAAGAAATGGCGGAAGTTTGGATAATAAACATGAATAAGTACTTCCAGGTGTATGAGTATGATAGTAATTTGAAAGCTCGTTTGGCCATTTACCAACTACGGGAGAAGGCAACACTGTGGTGGGAGGAGGTGAAGAATGTGCATGGAGTGGAAGATCAAAATGTAACTTGGGATGAGTTTTAGTAGTATTTCGAAGATAAGTATCTAAATGAACGTTTTTATGATAAAAAATCCCGAGAGTTTCATGACTTGAAACTAGGGAAAATGCCTATGGATGAATTTGTTACGAAATTTACTTCATTATTACGATACATGCCTTATCTGCGCGATGAGAAGGAAAAAGTGCAACGATTTCTGAGCAGTTTTCCATTGCATATGAAGGAAAGTATTGAGTTCGTGAACCCAAAAAATATGGTCAATCCAAAGCCAAAGGTGAAACTAGGAAAAGTTGGCCGCCCA
Organism: Pinus albicaulis; assembly: GCA_034641835.2. Taxonomy (NCBI): domain Eukaryota; kingdom Viridiplantae; phylum Streptophyta; class Pinopsida; order Pinales; family Pinaceae; genus Pinus; species Pinus albicaulis. The sequence continues at coordinate 1,169,658,838 of CM076574.1, read as the reverse complement.
AAAAGGGACAAAAGAGTTTTACCAGTAGCAGAAATAACAGACATAGAAACTACAAAAATTTAGTAAGGAATCCACCGAATAAACAGAATGGGAAGAGCCAAAAAAAAACCAATTCGACTGGTGAGGAGCGACATACTAAGGCCTCTAGCAGACTTGACAATGGACAACCCCAAAAACCTGCATTGTAATGCTGGGGTTGTGGTGAGGCACACTATTTCAAAAACTGCCCTCACCGAGGAAGGAATGAGGTGGCAAAAAATCTACAGGAGGCATCGACTGTGGGGGACATAGCTCATAATATACCTAGAATTAATGTAGCTCTAGAAGATCGAAAAGAAGACTACCGGCCAACCATGATTTAGTTAGAAGGTAAGCTACAAACCCAATCTGTTTCTATTTTAGTTGACCCCATGGCTAGCTTGAGCTACATACACCCCCGTGTAGTTGAAAACTGTAAATTACATAATCAGAAATTTAAAAACCCATGGTTAGTTCAACTAGGTATAGGGGCAAGAAGGCGGGTTAATGCTAAGGTACCAAGCTATGAATTGAATATTAGGGACCAATCCATAACTGTTGAACTCAATATCCTACCCCTGCGATCATATGATATTTTACTGGGATGGAATGGCTGAAGAAACACTGCTCATTAGTAGACTGCAAAGATAATATCATTTATTTTAAATCAAATGACGGAACTCGTCAAGAACTGTAGGGTATTAAAAATCCCTTACAGTTACAACCTATAATAGCATCTCAGCTAAGAAAATGCATAAGGAAAGGATGCCAGCTCTACGCAATTCAGGTGGGATTTACCAACTCCAAAGACAAGACTCTTATGTTGGGGGATATCCCTATTGTGCAAGAATTCCAAGATGTATTTCCTGAGGAAATTCCCAGACTGCCACCAAAGAGGGACATATATTTTACAATAGAACTAATACCTGGGGAAACACTTGTATCCCAATATCCTTACAGGATGAGTGTACCTGAATTAACAGAGTTGAAGATGTAGCTACAGGAGTTGATGGATAAAGGTTACATTCGGCCTAGTGTGTTCCCATGGGGAGCACCCGTGTTGTTTGTAAAAAATAAAGATGGCACTATGCACATGTGTATGGATTATCGACAACTCAACAAGTTGACTGTCAAAAATAAATACCCACTATTGCGCATAGATGACTTGTTCGACCAAGTCAAAGGGGCGACAATGTTTTCCAAAACTGACTTAATATCAAGTTACCAACAGATCCGGATTAAGGACGAAGATATAAGTAAAACAACTTTCCATACCCGGTACAGACATTACAAATTTGTGGTATTACCCTTTGGGTTAACAAATGCCCCAACAAACTTTATGAGCCTAATACATGGAATTTTCCACCTATACTTAGATAAATTCATTTTGATTTTTATTGATGATATACTAATTTACTCCAGAAATATGGAAGAGCATAAGGAGCATCTGCATATTGTGCTAAAAACGTTAAGAGAACATCAAATCTATGCTAAATTTAGTAAATGTGACTTCTTTAAGGAACATATATAATACTTGGGGCATATTGTTTCTACTGAAGGGGTTGTTGTGGACCCAGAAAAAATAAAAACAATCATGGAATGGAGGGTCCCAAAGAACATGGCTTACATACATTCATTTATGGCTTTGGCAGGTTACTACAGGCGATTCATCAATGGATTTTCCAAGATTGCCTTTGCCAATACTTCCCTGCAGCGGAAAGGATGAGCCTTCAAATGGACTCAAGAATGTCAAAATAGTTTTGAGTTATTAAAAGAGCTACTAACTACTACCCCTATTCTTAAGGTAGCAGATCCAAATAAAGAGTTTGAGGTTTGTACTGATTCATGTAAGGAGGGTGTGGGAGAAGTCTTGACTCGAGAAGGGAAAGTCATAGCATATGAATCTAGGAAGTTAAAGGATCATGAGTAGAGGTATTTAGCCTATGATCTGGAATTAACAGTGGTGGTGCATGCCTTACGGATATGGAGACATTACCTGCTAGGTAAGAGGTTCATACTGAGAACTGATAACAATAGCTTAACTAGCTATTTCAAGCAAGCTGATCTGAATGCTCGCCAAGATAGTTGGAATGCCTTCCTAAGCGAGTTTAATTTTGACATACAACATGTGAAGGGTAAAGCGAATCGAGTGGCCGATGTGTTAAGCCAAAAGCTGCATGGCATCTATGAACTTTACTTTAATCAAATTGTATTCAAATTTCAAGAACAAATTTTAGAAGCAGCTAAGAAGGACCCTGAGTACCAGTTTTTATGGCAACATGCAAGAGTAGATAAAGAGCAAGAAAAAGAGTCAGATTTTGAACTCAATTGTGGAAATTTCCTAATCTACCGGAAAATGATATATATTTTGAATCAATACACTTTGAAAAGAATTATCCTGGATGAATATCATAGAAGTTCCTACGTGGGACATCCAGGATATCAGAAAATGTTAACTGCAATTAGGAAAGACTACTCGTGGGCTGGAATGTAGAAATACATCACAAAGCATTTGAATAAATGTTTGGAATGTCAGCAAATCAATTTTGAGCATCAACATCCCGCAGGATTGCTTCAGCCCATTCTAGTGCCAGAATGGAAATGGGAAGTCATTTCTCTGGACTTCATCATTGGGCTACCCAAAAAAGAAAACAAAATGACTCAATTATGGTGGTAGTTGATAGACTCAATAAGGTAGCACATTTCATTCTCGTCCAGTCTACTTACAAAATGGTGCAAATTGTTGATATATTCATGAGAGATATTTTTAGACTACATGGCATTCCTCTAATTTTTATCTCAGATCGTGATGTGAAATTCACTTCAGCATTCTCGAAGATGCTATTTAGTGGCTTGCAGATGCAAATAAAATTTAGTACTGCTTATCATCCGCAAACGGATGGGAAAACAGAAAGGGTGAACTAGATTATAGAAGACATGCTATGCATGTATGTAATGCAATAGCTAATGAAATGGGAGGAATATTTACACTTGGTTGAGTTTGCTTACAATAACGGGTATCAAGAATCCCTCAAGATGAACCCCTTTGAAGCATTGTACGGAATACAATTTCGGACTCCTATAAACTGGAGTAATCCAGAGAATAAGATGATGCTTGGGCCAGATATGCTGGAAGAAAAGGAATGAGAAGCAAAGAAGATCTGACAAAACTTGAAGGTTACGCAAGACTGGAAAGAGGTGTATGCTGATAAGAAAAGAACTTTTCAAGAGTTTGTAATAGGATACCATGTTTATGTGAGGATTAAACCAAAGAAAAGCACATTAAGATGGAACGCTTGTGCCAAATTGGCTCCTAGGTATTGTGTGCCATTCGAGATTTTCAAAAGGATAGGATTAGTGGCCTATCGTCTAGCTCTATCCAGCCATATATTAGTACATAACGTATTTCATGTGTTTTTATTGAAACATTATGTACATGATCCAAAACATGTAATACATTGGTAGGGGATAAATGTAAGTCAACAATGAATTGTGTCTTTAACAACATCTGATTTCTGTTAAACTAAAGAAGATCATTGTTGGATGCAAGTAGAACCGGATGCCGAGTTCCTAGTAGAACTGCAACATATTCTAGATCGGAGATAAATAACACTCCGGAGGCAAGTCATCACCCAATTTAATCTGTAGTGGAAGCACTTTAGCTTGGAGGAGGCTACTTGGGAGGACGAACATGTTATGCATAAGACCTATCCGGAATTGTTCTCCTAGAACAAATAACACCGAGGACGATGTTTGCTTTAGCGAGGGAAGATGTAACATCATGTTTTTATTTAATCATTGGTTAACAAACTTGTTATGAAACATTGGAAAATTCAACGAATAAGGATATTCGTTAACACTAATTTTATACATAATATTTTGTATTTTCAATAGAGAAATTCCCGAGAAGAACTTGCAGCAAAGCAAGACTAGCCCAACCACAGAGCCGAGGCGTAGAGCGGAGAGTACCGAGAACAATGAGACACTGGAGAGATGATAGGGAGGGTTGTTACCCTAACGACCCCTACCGTACTCTTCGCCCTATATCATAGCTCAGAAAACATCAACGGAGGTGATGGCGCCAAGGATAGCTAGGAGGATAGTCGAAAGCTGTGCGAAAGGAAAGGTGGAGGGCCTCGGTGTAGTATCGAAGGTGGCCAATAAATTCATTCATCGAGATTGTAGTGTCAGGCGGCCTTATCCAAGAACGAAATTTAATCACGCAGTACAAAACTAATCCAATACCGTGCGAATCATATGACAAATATTCATATGTACCAACAACATTATGAATGATTAAACATATATGAATGTGATATTAATTCACCATAACTCTTTTCGCAACCTTAGATGCATAGACTAAAAGGGTTACAATGTCTGTTAGGGGACTGTGTAAAGATCTAGTGATGTAATTAAATAATGAGCTCATGGTTGAAAAAAGGGAATCTAACCCCTTTATTTAATTGCACCAGACATTAAACCATGAACATGATATTTATAATGTAAACCAAACCGGAAAGCATGGCAGTATTATTATGTTAAGAAAAGGTCAAGGTAAGAATCTGTGTAGTCGCAGTTGGTGTAAGTATTGACTATAGTAACAAATTAATATTTTGTTATAGTAGGCTGAATGGATGTTACATTAATATTTAGAGTAATTATGCAAAGGTATTGCTTATTTTAACTATAATTTTTATTTAAATTTAAATAGACTAATTTAAATAAGTTTATGAAAAATAATTATGATTTAAAAATAAAGCATCTAAGAAATAAATATTACCCAAAGAAATAATTTTTTTTTTTCAAAGAGAGAAAAAGCATTGTTCGTTATTAAAACAATACAAGAACATTTACATAGAGACATCAACGCTAGGTCCATAGAACATCTAGTAGTTCCCAGTAGTTCCCAGCCATTACAAAACATCTATTCCCTCTGTAGTATAACATGCCCCAGAGGAATAGTCAAATGATATAAATTACAGAAAATAAGGTAAAAAAATAATTCATAAGAGAGCACTATGATCCATCATATTGTTGTTCATGAAGGTCATGTATCTTAACCAAAATGATACCGAATTTTTTGCAAACTGCCCGACTCGCCTATAAAATTAATAGCCCTCTTGTAATAACAACGATGAGAGATTATGCATGAAAATAAGGTATAAGTGCTCTTAGATTAGAATCAATCTCACTTGCAGTTGTACTGGCTCGCTTGATAATGACATACAGGCTCGCTTGCCAATCCAAAAAGAAGAAATTATGGTAGTGGAATCTGAAAAGAGGCTTTCAGGAGTGATGTAATCTAGTGTGAAATGTGGATGGACCCAAAAGGTACCTCTTGTCCTTTCTTAGATAGAAGGTCAGTCCTCATGTTTTTTTCTTTGAAGATATGTTGCAATGAGAAGGTTTGAAATTTGGTTAGGATATGATGAACTCGCTCAATCCATCCACTAAGGTGTGGAACTTGCAACCTGCACTTTCCGTTGATACCATCAATAATGAGCTTGGAGCCACCATATATTTGAATAGAGGATAATTGTAAATTAAAAGCCACCATAATCCCAATCCATAAGGCCATGAGTTTTGCCTTATTTTTGGTGTCGGATCCACCATTCCAGTGAATGAGATAACGACCCCCCTCTATAATATGAATCAATGCCCCACAACCACATAAACTGTTCTGTTGTGCCCCATCGAAGTATACCGCAGGAAGAGAATTATGGATAGGGAAGTCATGGGTAGATAAATTTGCCATAAACAGAGAAGGCGTAGAACGAAACCCTATCCATCTCATGATGTTGCTATGTATCCTTTGGCTATTGAAAGGAATGTTAATAAAAATAGATTGATTCTTGGCACACCGGAGCTCCCAAAAAACAAAAAAAGCAGAGGTTTATGTGTACCATCAGTAGCGGCCCATACCATGATGGTATCAACGCAATTGATAGGCCTCCAGTTAGCATCCTTAAGAAGGACAGAGAATAGCCCCCAAACACAAAGAGATAACCTGCATGAAAAGAAGAGATGTGATATAGTTTCCTCATAGTTGTGGCAGAAAGGGAATATCCCCATCCCATGATAGCCATGTTTGATAAGGGAGTCCCAAGTAAGAATCTTCCCTCTACAGAGCAACCAACCAAATAGAAGAATTTTTGTAGGAACATGCCACTTCCACACCTGATGAAACAAATATGTAGGGAAATCTCCAATTTGATCTTTAATGATACTTAAATATAATTCTTTGACTTTGATACAGCCATCCTGCAGGGAACCACCTCATATGATACAATCCCCTTCTCTTTTCTATGAAAGCCCCAATCCTTGTAGCTTGCCCTTAATGTTGTCCCATGCATCTGAATCTCGACCCTATAAGCCAAGTTCCAGGCCAGATTTCCATCTCGAAGCACCGAGTTCCCAATGTGAAACGTTGTCTGATATAACAAAGAATCCTCTATGGTTAAGTCTGTGGAGAAATGTCGGGCTTATGTCGACAGGGTGGCTCATCCCACAAATGCGATCAATCAATGCCAATGATAATCTTCTGTCCTCCACCAAAATTCCAAACCAGACCGTTACCCAAATAAAAATTACCTGTGCCTTTGGAAGCTCCAAAAATTAGACTCATGCAATTACATTGTGGATTCTTTTCATGAATGGAAGGGGCTGCAAATTTATCTCTAAAATTATTATGAATCATTAAATTCCCACAAATGGAGTGCACAGAAAATAATTCTTTGAATGCTCTTTTGTGGCAATCTATACACATTTAAATGCAGACTCAAATCTAATGTCATCCTCTGAGTCTAATTTTTGTAGTTTCCAAGGCACATGTACTGTTTATTTCTTAAATGCTTTATTTTTAAAGCAGTATTGATTTTTCATAATTTTATGTTTTAACTTATTTGAATTTAAAATATATGTAGTTCAATGAAGCAATAACCTAGCATATTTATTTTAAATATCAATAAAATATATTAAAAAAAATATTCATTACCATTTTGAAGTGTTTTTAACAATTTTTTTAAGAGATTTTTTTTTTTTTTAATTTTATATATATATATATATATATATATACAATTTTCAAAAAATATATTAGTAATGCACTTTTGTGAAAACATAAATTATATCTATAATATAAAAGAATTCTTAACAATATACCCATTCAAAATATATTTATAAATGGTGGAGAAAAAATTATACAAAATTATTAAAAATCAATTAAAATATTAAATGTAATATTAAAGAATATATTTCTTTAATATCTAAAATAAAAAATAAATATATTAAAACATAAACAAATCATATAAAGTAATTAAATTAAATAGAAATAATACTACTTAATTTATATATGGTAAAAATACTAAATAAAAATAATACTACTTAATTTATATATGGTAACAAAACTAAAATGGTTATATGTAACTATACTTTAAATTTTTTTTTTTTCAAAATTAAATCATAATTTTATCAATGTAAACCTTTTTAAAACTTCATATCATAATTTTAATAAACTTATTTCATATTAACTAATCATTACACGTTTCAATATATTAAGGAACAATATTATCCTGTGGGGAGCTATGAGGACAAGTACATACAATGGACTATGTTGCAGCAACAAAGGGATCAAGATGTGCATGAGCTAATTAATATGTTCCATACCCTATGCATAAAGTTGGGTATCAAATATTCAGAGAAACATTTGGTGTTGATGTACCATAGTTGTCTGCACAGATACATTCAAGAGGAAATGGATTTCCTCGACATCTCCTCGCTTGGTACAACATACTGGTATGCTGCCAAGATTGAGCAGAAATTCAAACAAAAGAAGAAATACTTTGGATCTGGGAATCAAAATCAAGGGAAAAGTGCCCCCAAACTACAGAATAAAGGGCAAAGCCAAGGCATGGCACCCAAGATAACTTATTGAATCCACAAGCAAAGAACAACACCACGAAGCTGAAGAAGGACACGGGAAAGTGGTGTCAGTTCCATAAGAGCTCCACTAACAACACAAGTAAGTGTCGGGCCAAGCAGTCACTGGTGTTCGAGATGAGGGCTTTTGAATTAGATCCATGCTCCGACTCTAAATTAGAACACGAGAAGGGGAATTACGAAGGGAAGCAGATTATTGATGCAGAGCCCAATGCCACCGTTTCCACTGAAAATATCTAGAAGGAGGAACTAGAAGATATAGAGGAGGAGGAGCCTCTCTTCCACTCCCAGATGTGGGTAAAGGGTTCCCCGCTACTGTTCATTATCGACAGTGGGAGCCAAAAGAACCTCATTTCAGCAGAGGTCATGAAGCGGTTGGGCTTGCCGACCACAACACACCCACAGTTGTACACCATCAGGTGGCTTCACCAAGGATGAAATCTCTGCATCAGTGAGCAATGCCGCCTTTCCTACAACATCAAGCCTTTCACGGATGATGTATTATGTGACATTGCTCCTCTTGATGTTTGTGATGTATTATTAGTCCAACCATACTTGTGGAAATGACATGTTGTTTATGAATCCCGACCTCGCATTGTTATTGTTACTTTGGGCAATAAGTTGTATAGGATACCAGAGGTACCACCGCATGTGGCTATCTCTTTGGTTACTACAAAAAAATGCAGTAAGCTCATTTCCAAAACTTGGAAATTTGTTTTCCTGATGATCCTCCCCCAGGGCAAGAAGAAGACTATGGCCATGACCTCTAGACAAGGCACGACAACAAAAATAGACAAGGTCATGAAGGATTATGGGGACATCTTCACCTCACCTATAAGGGTGCCTCTGCATTGTCAGGTCAAGAACCCCATCGATCTAACCCTAGGTGTGTCGCTTCCGAATGGGCCAATCTATTGGTGCTCTATTATAGAGAATGATGAAATCAAGAGGCAGATTCAAGACCTGCTATAGAAAGGTCACGTCCGGCTGAGTTCATTGCCTTGTGGGAGCCCGATTGTGTTGGTGCAAAAGAAGGATGGGACTTGGAGACTTTGTATTGACTATTGGGTGCTGAACAAGATCACTGTTTGGAATAGGTACCCAATCCCATGGATTTATGACCTTCTAGATCAACTCAAAGGGGAAAAATATTTAGCAAGATTGACTTGAAGTCCAGATATTAGTAAGAACCAATCGAACCCTTCGATGTGTGGAAGATTGCCTTCAAAGCCAAGGAGGGCCTTTTCGAATGGATGGTCATGCATTTCGGGTTAACAAATGCTCCCAAAATATTCAAGAGTCTAATGGATGACATCTTGCAACCATTCACCAACTCATTTGTAGTAGTGTACTTGGATGACATCCTGATCTTTAGCCAGACTTGGGAAGAGCACCTCCACCACATCTGGTAAGTCCTCCAAACACTACGGCAACACAAGTTTTGTGCCAAGTTGGAGAAGTGAAATTTTGGCATGATCCAAGTTCAGTATTTGGGATACATTATTAATGAGTGGGGGGTGCATGTGGATCCAACCAAGATTCAAGTTATTAGGGATTGGCCAGCCCCAACCAGTTTAACAAAGCTTCACAACTTTCTGGATCTTGCTAATTTCTATCGCAGGTTCGTGTTGGGATTCTCTCATATCACTTGGACCTTGAGTCAATTCACCAAGGGAGGAGCGAAAGAAAATTTATTTTGGTTGGAATATCAACAGAAGGCATTCGTAGAATTGAAACATCACCTCTGCTAAGCCCAAGTGGTCACATTACCAGACTTGCAACAACCATTTGAGATCAAGATAAATGCCTCTGACTATGCTATTGGGGCAGTATGATACCAAGTAGGAGAGATTACAGAACTGCCATAATCCACCCCTATATCACATGAATAGAATACCAACCAATTGTAAATTCATATAAAAACACCAATCAAATAAAAATTCCTCTAAACAATAAATAAATAAATAATCATATAAAAAAACCGTCACTCCACTTCCACTTCCATTTTCTTATCCTGCAAAATGTGCTTCCATAAATTTTAGGCAATCGATAAACATCCACTCCAATTGTTGGGTACTACCGTAATTTAAAAGCACTCAGTACAAATTTGATTGAAAAATATACACCATACAAAGTGGGATGCTCCAGAGTCCAGATCTATGCAGTAGTACATAGTGTTTAATGGTGGCATTGCTTTTATATGTTTGGAGTTCATGTGAAAATATTGAGAAATATTAATAGGAACCTTGTAAAGGCATGTGGTAATGTCAGGTAGAAACAATCAGAAGCTATGTTACATGGTTCTAGCTTTAGTTTTGTTTTTACAATGATTATGATGGCTGAACCTACAAAAATCAGCCTATTGGAATTTTAGTTGAAGTTCGATTAACTTCCAACGAAGATATATTAAAATAAACTTAATTATTGGCATCAATTTGTTCAAAAAATGTTCATGTTATTGTGTTATCAGACTTGTAACAACCATTTTAGATCGAAACAAATGCCTCCGACTATGCCTATGTTCCCACCCTGGTCATTTCTTCTTCACCATCAATAGTTACAACTGATGTTCTGGTGAAATATTCCTCCTCAAGAGAAATGGAATCTTATTTAATGGATATTTATAACAAATCCTTGTGAAGTGTTGAGGATGGAGAAAATTTTATATCAAGATGGGGCTCCATCATGTATTATCACACTTTATATGTAAGCCCTTTCAGGCCTATGTATTCATGATTTTTTCTGTTTATTGTAGAAAATATATTTTAAACAACGAGGACAACATTTGAAATTATATTCCTTTATTGGTTCAAGCATGTCAGCATTTTCAAATACATGTGAATGAATCTGGACCCCAAGAAATATCCATGTTGAACCATAAATTCTTGTGGTTTCCTTTATGTTCTTTTGTGTTTACATGCTACTCTATTCTCTTTTTCTCATCCAATATAAAGGACTTACATTCCCAGTCTGTTATGTCTCCTAGATATTTTACTCTATTTCAGATTTAATAAGCTGTACAATATCAATAGCAACTCAAAAGGTAGGTCGGCAAGCAGTGCAGACACCAAATATCACAAAGGTTCTATCAACCTATATTGTGAGTTATCTGGTGCATTATACTTGTTGACTATCAGAAAACAGTAGCTGGAATCCTATTATGTACTGCCATTTTGTTTCTCTTGATTCAAAAGTTTCAAATTCAACTTGCCATAAAATCTTATCTAATTCAACTTCAACTTGCCAACATGAGGACAAATAAGACATGAGGGTATATTTACAGAAGTGAGGTGATTGTTCATCTACCATGAACTTTCACCTATGCTCATGACACTTGAAATTCTTCATGAATCTATGATTTCTAATGACTCTCACATGTGCAATCAATCTTAACATTTCTATTGAGATTATTATAAAAAGTGTTTACACTATGAGAGAAGAGAAATTATGAGGAAATTAGAGATGATTATTTTGAATCCTAAATAATTTGTTTCCAATGTTGTTTCAAAATTATAGAGGATTTCATGAGATGATGAATAGAGTTTTGATGTTCATTTGTTGTATTGAATGTACATTTTCCTGCTACTACATTTTTCATCAAGTAGATGAGTTTTAAGACCAATATTGACATTCCCCAACTTGGTAGACATAATTCCTTGGGAATCTATATGGAGTCATTATATGACAATTGATCTCAACCCTTGTAGAATACAGGGAAAATTTTAAGAACCCCCCTAAATTTATATATATAATAAATAGGTGAATCCCCATGATACATAGGAAAAATGGAAGGCGATTTTATTAATAATATAATATGTATATATAATTTTTTGGCGAATCTCTCATGAGATTATATTATCTTGTAAAATCATTGCAAATCACCAGTACAAATGGAGAATCACTATTGAAAAATGGTGAATCGTTGTCTAGTGGAGTTCGGGGTGTTGGTTCCAATGAAGATATGGTAGTTGAACCAGGAGTAGAAGGAAGAGAACCACCGAGACCAAGCATGGCACATGGTGACTCGTGAGGGAAGTAGTTCTCGTGTAGTTTGAAAAACACGTTCTTCTAGTTCTGCTAAGCATAGTGTTGTTGCTCATGCTACTACTAGCACTAATATTGAGGTTGGAGAGGAGTTTGAGGAAGCATGGAAGGTAGCAGTGGTGGATAATTACAAAGAGTACCCCATGATGGGCTGCATTTTTCCCTTTGGTATTTGTGCCTACAAGATCTTCTGTCCATTGAACCAACAATTAATCGTTCAACCAACAATCGACTTGATTGAGTTGATTAGGTACGAGTCAACTTAGAGTAATATTCAAAACTATGCTTTGCACTATCCCATATTTATGACACTAATGCTACACAACATTGTGCATTTGCACCCAACTCTCATGCATGCACACAAAATTTGCATTAACATCTATAACCCTAACCAAGTGAGAATTGATCAACAATTTGCACCAAATTTTGTTAGTGTTGAAAGTTCATAAGAAATTTAGATCCATGGTAACTTAAATAAATTTTGAAATAACCTCCACAAATTCGACCACAATAGAGAAAACTTGTGATAAATTTTAAACCTACAAAAATTAGGATTCATGTTCCTAGGAACGATCATAAGAAGTAGTTGGCATATAGGTCGAGTTTTGAGCCTTGACACATTGATAATGTAATGGCTTAGGTCAAAACTCACACATTGAAAAGTCATCAATGAAGAGAAGACAAGATCATTATGAATTACACATACTCCAAACTTCCTACCAAATTCTTCTTAGTTGTCTGCAACTCAGCTATACATAATCTTATAGTAAATAAAAATTCTACAAAGCCTTCTTCACATAGCTAATAAATGGCCATTGGAAGAGCACCCCTTATATAATAGTAATAGTAGCAATCAATAGATTATTTCATATTGAACTTCATAGCCATAGTGCTCCTATGTATTGTATGATGTATTCAACTTGCATTATCAAATATAGATAAAATCATACTTTTGATTGATCCATTTAAAACATACTTGTGCATAATGTTGAATGCAATGCCAGTCAAGGAGTAAAGTTGGTTTAACGTGTAATGATCTATAAAATAATGGAACCTAGATGGAACATAGACTGATTTCATTTAGATATAGGTAACCCTCTGGATGTAGACCATTCCTTGAAGAAATTTTTTATTGATGAGGAATTTAATACAATATTCAATTTTCGAACTAAAAATATTATTTCTATAGATTTTTGTATGGGATAAACAATAAATAAAAAAATTAACTATCCTTGGGGTGGTCAATATTTATAAATTTTATTTATACTTTCTTTACCATGTATATCATATACCTATCAATCACAAACATGAAACACTGTGGAATTCACAGTGATGATTTGCTCTAGAAACACAACCAACCTTTAATATTTCCAATATTAACTTTTATATAGTAGCACATATGTAGATAAAATTTCCAGCTTCCAAAGAGGCAAACTTGCTTCGCCAACATGATGGCACATTCTTAACTACTAACATTTCTGATTGTTGAATGTAAGAAAGCTTTCTAAGTACATCTAATCTACTGCAAGGCTCAAACTCATAGACTATGTTCTTTTTTACCATGTATCTATAGGCTGTAGCCTTCTTCTTGTTCGAAGAGGATTTGTCTATTATCAGAACTACCTTCCCTGCCTCTTATTCCTTGAAGGAATTGCAAATTGACTCATTAGATGAAGACAACTTTCTGTTCTTGTCAATTAGAGTTGAATAGCTTCCCTATGCACTTAACATAAACTCTGACCGATATGAAACATCCCACCCACCAAGTATGAGGTCCCACAGAATTGTTGCTCCCACCTGAATAACAGACAACTTGAATGTGAGAATTAAAATAAAAATAAAAATCCCAATCACATATATCTTGAGGATGAACTCGATCTCAAATCGAAAACCCATAAAATTTATATCCAAAACTAAAACTCATCAAATTTGGAAGTATATTGGAAACAAAACCAAGGCAAAAGAACTAAATTTGAATGCAGGAACTGACACAAAATCTGCAAACTTGAGTAATTTTTGACGTACATTATTTTATTTGACAAAATACATCAGGGAAGAAAGGCCTCAGGGAAGATCACACTAGACTAGGGGTAAGTAAAAACCACCAAGGTGAAGCATGGGAACAAGAATACAACCAAAAATGATCTATAATTTTGTTCAATCAGTGATCCATCCATAGGACAAAATTTTTCTCCTAGGGGTTACCCACTTGGGTGTGTAACAAAGCCCATCAAACAATTTATGAAGCTCTTGACCCTTTTCCTTTAAGAGTGAAAATAAAATGACATAGGAGCGATAGAGGAAAGAGAGATATTTGGTGTAGAGGATTTTGGACACCCTTAATCTTCTCATTAACCTGAAGAATACCAGAATTTAGAGATTTTCTTTCAAAGCAACAATAAATTTAAAGTGGCTAGTCGAGGATATGATAGCTGCTCGGGTGAAAGAGAATTTGGAAAGGATCAAGAAGATAGTAAAGATATGCATTTTTAGCACAGATTCTACCACAAAATATCAACAAGAATAATGGACACTGGTAGGGATTGAAGAGGAAATCCTAGCATCAGGGAAGAAGCCACAAGCAGTTATCATTAAAAGAGAAATCATCCTAACTACTGCCCTCTAGATTTCTCAACATTTTCTACCTGTCTGATGTTTGGTCAGACAGAAATACTGTGGCTTTCCAGTTGTGTTTCTATTATTTTATTGAGCAACGGCTCTGTACATTTAAAACAATAATAAAAAGAAGATTTCAATTATAAAAAAGAACAGACTCTTGATTTTTTGATGCTCAGTGTCTTTCTTATTCTTTAACTTGAATATAGTGTGACTATTGTTAGAACAATCTGCTAAATATGAACATAGGATGCATCACTGCTAAAAAGGTCTGGCTAAGGTGAATAACAACCTTTCATCTTTGAATTTTTGATTGTTTGGACTCTTGAGGGGAAATATTGGAGAGGCAGGGGCCAGGCTTGGTTCAAGAGAGATAACTGGGAATTGGATTGCATATTTACTTTGTGATATTATAATTTATAGATGAGACTAGATAAACATACATCCTCGAAGGCTTACTGTTGCTCTGTAGACTTTCAAAAGGCTTTTGGCACTGCACTGTTCCCAGGAATTTACCCATCAAGCAGCTTCGTGTCGTTGGACTACTTGAGTACATTGTTTCTGGTGTGATGCAGCTTTATGATAGAATGATTGGCATTTTTTGCAATTACTACAGATTTTCTAAAGGTATCATGAGTATTGGGGGTGTCAAGTGGGTGTGTGTTCTCTCTCCCAGACTAGTTGGGATCTACATTGATTACCAACAATTCATCAGGAAATTTACTTAATCTCAGGATGGTTGCCTACTTCATCAGATCCTGGTTTCATTCCTTTTATTTGTAGATGTTGTTGTATAATTGGCCTCCACTCCAGAGGGGTCATAGAGTCAACTCGATGCATTGGATATATTTTGCAATAATTGATAACAGACAATTAGCCTTGGGAAATTATGATCTCTAATACCACCAAAGAGGTCCTCTCCAAGTATATCATTTTCCCTTTCCGTGGAAGTTAATGGAGATTACCACATTTTATGCTTAGGGGTTGAAAACCATTATTTTTTGAATACTGAGAATGAATT
Source organism: Pinus albicaulis (assembly GCA_034641835.2). Taxonomy (NCBI): domain Eukaryota; kingdom Viridiplantae; phylum Streptophyta; class Pinopsida; order Pinales; family Pinaceae; genus Pinus; species Pinus albicaulis. Next base: position 1,169,643,204 of record CM076574.1, on the reverse strand, counting down.
AAAATGGATGTTATATTTTGCATAGTAATCATCAAAATAATGGATGTCATATTTTGGACAGTCATAGTCAAAATCAATCTTTTGTTTCATGCTTGTATTGAAAATGAATGCTGTATTTGAGGCAATAATGATAAGTAGTTCTACCAAGGAAGCCATCTCAATCTCATCCTTTTATTATGTATTCCTCTACAACTGTACTTATGTAATTACAGCAGGTGACCCATCAAATTGAAAACCTATCTGAAATGAATACTGATCAGTGCCATACAGGAGAGTTTAATAAATATAAAGTTTTATGAAGCCTTCAATATAGCAGTATTTCTAGATTTCAAAAACCAGGCTCATATTTTTTTAACTTAAAATGTTACCTACATTAACAAAATAGAAGGATAGCTGTTGTAGAAAGAAAAAACTACTTGCAAAATACTCTGCCAACCATGTGGTGGCCAATTTCGACCTTTATGTAACAAAGATAAGTGCTGAAATATCGTTAGACCAGACATAATTTTGTGGATTACAGGCTAATGAGATTGCCTAATACATCAACACTTAACTGTGATCTCAGGTGTTTCAATATTAAAAAAGATTTCTAACATAGACAATTGAATTGATTTTATTGTTGATATATTATTGTTATTTAACTGACATAGTAGTAGGAGTCAATTATGGCATATACAAGATACTCGCATTTGGATAAAGGCAGCCCAACCAAGGAGATACGCCCATCCCTTGTCAGGTAGACATGCCACTTCTTTGTCATGTTCTCACTATGTTCGAATTGAAAAGATGTATTAGGGCAAGAAACGGTAAAACCAACATTGATTAAAAAAACTGGAATTCTTAAATGGTGAAAATTTACCAAACATTTTCTTATGGCATCATCTACCCAGCCTTCAAATTTTCCCAGACGGCCAAAAAAAGTTGGAACTCGGTAAAAAAAATTCAAAAAATCTGACAGTAGGAATGTTTGAATGATTTTTAAGGATGGAAATGGATTGAACACCATAAAAAACTCCTGGGACACCCAAAATCTTTAAGTTTGACAATTGTAACCTAGATTTACAAAAAATGTTGCTAGATTTTATCAAAATCCGGTAAGAATTTCCATAATTTTCCAGAAAAATTTCAAGGCTAGATAGACTACGAGCTTTCTTACCTGAGCCTTGTTAATACTTGTGAAGGAAAACATGCCAATATATCTGAGGAAAAAGCACCAATCTTTCCTATTCTTATCCTTTACAGAAAGATTATCATATAGTCACTGCCTTACACCCTTGATTCTTCCAGACATAAGTTCCATTTCTGATTTCCATTCATCGAACATGGCAGGATTTCCTACAACATTTGCCACAATTTGAGCCCCATGAACTGGAGGATTCGAGTACATTGGTCTAGCAAGCCTTTTAATTTGGCTTTTCACCCTGCCAAAAGTGCATGGACAAATGCAGTTAGTGTTCCATTTAAATAATGCCAGAAGTTGAAGATATTCCAGTAATAAACATATCCACTAGAAAGAATACAATCCAAAGTTTATTAGTGGTACCTATTGGAAACATCTGATGAGGAGCACACAACATTAATAGCTCCTATCCTTTCTACGTAGAGACCGAGGTTCTTGCTGTAGGATTGAGCAACAAAAACTTCCATCCCACAAGCTACAAACAACCTCACAGATGATGCATCTGCATCAAGACTACCACTTTCAAATCCCTGCAAGTTCAGGTAAAATCGCATATTAAATTGCGAAAATAGGGGTCCTTTCAGACCAATTGGTAGTTCATTACAACAAAGGATTACCAGGCACACAACAACAGAGAGGTTGCACAGAGGAGGAGAGAGGAAGGTGAACCAAGCAAGCATATTCACCCAGGGAGGGCCTCTATGGATGCCCATTGGCATAAAGGCCAGTACCTCATGAATGGCATTTTGGAAATGCTTCTAAGACTATAACATCACAGATATCTTCCACCTTGAATGTAAGATCACTTAGCTTCTTTCAATGTAATGAGTAAAAAAAATAGAACTATGAACTCATATACATTTAATAACCATAAGGTCATATCAATAAAACCCAAATTTCGGAGGATTTTTTCATAAAAATAATTTCATTCAATAAAGGATTACTAACCATGTCAAACGATTTTTTCCATTTAAAGAGGGCTTTTAATGCATCGAATTCTGAAGGTATTTCCATTGAATTCATCAAGGCTTCAAAATGAAGAAGCAATATAACTTAAAAAATAATCGAAGTAAAAAGAAACTGGCAAGGTACAAAAATGCATACAAACGAATTGCAAAAAATAATCTACACTCTGGGCAATTCACATAAAATATGAAAACTGTAAATTTAACCTCCATATCAGTGAATCATCATGAACCTGATAAGAAACATCAAAGAAAGTAGTATTATTCTTTTCCGGGATGGGATAAGCTATTTTCTCCCACTGCTCGGGAGTTGGATCAATTCCAGTGGGATTGTGAGCACAACCATGAAGCAACACAGAAGAACCACTTGGTGCACCCTGCAAAAAGTCAAATAATTAGTAGTCTACCATCAAAAAATTAATAGTGTATTTACCTAACATCTAATTCTGTGAAAAGGCAGGTAAAATAAACTGTCATACCTTAATGTCTGCAATCATCCCTTCAAAGTCTAGTCCTACAGTTTTAGGATCATAGTAACGGTATTCCGACCAAGGAACCCCAACATCATTGAAAATGTTCTTGTGATTTCCTGGTAAAATCAATCTAGAATAAAAAAGATTTCAAATGATGGAATATTATTTTGCATCAAATTATGTTACAACTGTAAGATACAGATGGCGACTGCAAATACATCATTCAGAGTTCAGCATCTCACTCAAAATATCTGACTTACTCCAAGTTGGAGAGGAAATGAAGACTTGAGTTCCAGGAAAATATCTTTGAGAAAAGGCAGCTCACCAAGGCTAAGAGACCCAGTCCTTGAAAGGCCTTGGATAGTTGTAACCTGGAGAAAGGTGTCAACAAAATATTCTGTCAATTTGATTCAAACATATAAAGGCACAAAATAGTTTCATCCTACAGTGTACATCACAGAAGCAATGTAATGGAAAATTTCAACGAGATGCTTCTGTAATAATTTTTCAGTGCCCCCAATCAACCTCGTAATTGAGGGAATGCTTTTAATTACTAGGGGTTAGGAACTTTATTCATCATCGCAGCGTAAGTTATCGCATTTAAAAGGGGAATTGAAACCTGGTAGGCTGGCCACTTGAGGGGAATTGAACCAGCCTACACATTGAAGGGGAACTGAACCCTGGTGTGCTGGTCTTGACTGCCCCACACTTGAGGAGGCATAATCTACCATAGCTTAAGGGGAATTGAATCTGTCATTCTCTTAGAGAGAATTGAATCTTAGGAGGGGATATATTATATATCCCCCTGATTGACCAACCAGTCGAGCTTCTAGTGGTCAGAAGCGGTGTATTGACAAACTAATAAAAGAGAAACTATAAAAAAATCTTTATAGATTTTTGTTAAAAAAATCCACAGGCACATATATCCTTTTTCCTGGCATTATCTACATAAGATCAAATATTGTGCAACCTAAAAGTAAAATGCTCTCCCTTTCTTCTTGCCACTCTCTCCAAAAACACTTCATGGAGAACCTACCCGCCCTTGCTTGGTTGCATCATTGTCAGCTCCTAGCAACAACTCCATAGTAGCTTTAAGAAATGCAACCAAACCTTCAATAGGAAGATACTGCAGACAAAGAAAAACAATAGAAATTTCAAATGTGAAACACTTAAATTGATTACCCCATAAAGGATGCCATGATTCTTCACACAAAACACATGCATGCCTCTTTATTTCCTCCTTTCTCGAACATCATATTCTTAGCCTGTAGAACACAAACAAGTATAAGTACAATTCTAACTCTCAAAATTCTAAGGTTCAAATTAAAATCAAGAAGACTTCATAAGTGGAAAAAATAATCTTTAGGTAGATTATTCCCTAGATCATTTGAAAAAATATGGAAGCATATTACTTAAAAGAGAAGCATTCAAAGTAACTTTTTTCACGACATTGAGCACACAGGGTTGAAGATCCTCTATTCTGTAAGCTCCAACACCAAGGTTCAGCTTCAAATCATTTTTATCTACTTTAAATGCTTCAGAGATGCCTAGAATTATATCTGGAGGTGCCATAGTCACTCCTCCAAAGAGACAGACATTTATTGCATCGACCATATTTACTCTGTTTAAAGCCTGTACCCAAAATTAAACAGTCAGAAAAATAATTCGAACCATGGGAACAAATACTAATTAAAGTCATTTGATTTTCATATATAGTTAGATTCGTGAAAATAAATGACGAGGAAACTATATGATCATAATTTTTTTCTCTAAAAGCCTCACGGACCAGAGAGGGTCGGTCAAGTCCCTCGCTCAGCCAGTAGGAAGATCGGTGTGCACAAAGCCCCAGCCACCTCTCCTAAATTCCGGTGAACCAGTGAAAAAATGGGGCGAATCACTCTAACCCCTCCCTCCAACTCTGTAAATCCAGGCGAATGCCATGGAAATCTACTCCAACCAAAGAAAATCGGGGGTGAATTTCATTTTTTCAGTTTTATGCGCCTTTTTTTGGTGGGCTAATATTTAATAATTAATTATTTTTAAAACAATTATTGGGCTAACTTCATTAAACTATAGAAAATGGGTTTTATATAAAAAATTCACCCTATTAAAATTTAAAATCCCTTAAAATTCGCCTTTGGGCTAAAATTCGCCCCTAAAATTTTCCCTGGCAGAATGTGTGGCAATTGACTTTGTGCCTTATTTGCATTAAAGTGATCATAGAACCAACTTGTAATGTTGTGCCTTTGGTATTGCTAAATTGTACTAGAAGCATGTATGAAAATAATTTCTTGGCTTGTGAAAACCCTAGTTGCACAACCTTCATGATAAACCCTTAGCTAACATTGATGCCCCACAAGATTATTATCTTGGAAGAGGTGCATTACAAGGAAGTTTTTTGGTTAGTTCGAAATTAGAGCTTGATGCTTTCAACTTGATCCCATTCTCCTCCACATAGGTTAATATTCTTGCTCCCTCTCTTCTTCTTGCAAAAAAATTACATTGATCATACATATTTGTAGCCAAAGGATACTATTGGAAACATAAAAAATGGACTGAAAGAGAGATACTACTATGGACCCCTATATAATCCATTTATGCACCACAATATTGTCATTTTATGTTGTCTGTGTAGGATCATTATGAATATAAATGGATATAGTTACATTCCACAATGAAGCACTGAAGGCTACATTTCTTGACTACGACCAATGATTTAGGCATTAATTTGAGGCCAAATTGATGAATACACTTGAACACATTTTACATGCATACCATAAAATAAGGTTTTAAATCTACCAATGGGCATGATACAAATAAAATATGTGTGTGTTTCTCTGCTAGTATGTTGAGCCTCTATTAGTTCTTGAAATTCTATTTCAAACATGTGATTTCCCATATACATGCATATTAGTCCTATATTTCTTCTGATGTTCACCTTCTTGTGACATTGTTTTTATCTAAGAAAATGTTGTTATGGGTTATGTCATATCCTTTGTGACCCATACCAACGTATGTCATGAAAATTTTTGGTTTATTTTTTCCCTCAAGGTTTTCCTTTAGGTAGTAATAGGTGCGATCTATAGTTTTTCTCATGAGTATGAGTACCAGACTCTACCATATCACCAGTTCTAGGGTTTTATTACTACCTAATTAACCTTGATTCTCCTTGGGTTTCCTGCAAGACATTTCCATTATGCATTAAAAATTTTCACTGTGAGGCAGGTGTTTATTATGGATTATGACAAGGGACAGTTCCTAGGTCAGGAGGAATCACCGGTTGATAAAACAACAAGCAATGAAAAAATGAAATATTCAAATTCTTTATAGGCATATCATATCTCAAGTATTTTCTAGTTCATATATGTTTGAATTTAATTAACCCATTTGTCGATCACACAAGCCTTGTTTGATATTTTAGTAAAGATAATTCCTCCTTGGGGGAATGAATTTTAATGGGCTCATGGTCCTTGATTGATCCAATTTCATATTGTTCCCTTTTTCAATTGAGAAGGTAATAATTTCAAAATTTAACTTTGCATGCCTCATCTTTCATATAAATGGTTTTTGGTTCTTAGACCACTTTCAATTATAAACACTCAATAACAACATCCTTCATTTCTGATCATAGAGGCTCATCCTTTATATATTCAACCCTGGAAATAGGAATTTGAATTATACTATTATTTTTTGGTCTTCTTGTCCAAATGAATCCAAAATTGGTTATTTTGTGTTGTACCTATGAGCCTCATGTATTTAACTGAGTCAACAAGAAACTCTTTGACTTACCAATTATTGACCTCCGTAGTTTTCAAATGGCCTCTTGACATGAGTGTCGAGAGGACAAACATTCTAACTCAATGAAATAATTATTGTACTATTTATTTCTTTCCATGTACTTCAACGTTTGTCATGATATTAAATATTAGACCATGTTAATGTCTGCTGCACAATTCAATAGTATCGTTCAGGTTATACTAGCATTGTAGATGGCCCTCCTTCGCAATTTTATTTTTCCTCTTCTTAAGACAATATAAAATACTACTTGGATCCTATAATGCAATTTACAATCCTACATTCATATGAAAAATTAAGAATTCATTTTTAAAGAAGTTGCAAGTCAACTAAAGCACAATGTTATCCTGGATCATGTTTCAAAAGAAGGTCAAGAAAATTCAAGGGATCTATCAAATGTTAATCTCATTATTGGAATGTTTGTTTCTTGTCATGTAATTCGATGTTTGTCATGATATTAAATTTTATACCATGTTCATCTATTCTACACGATTCAATAATATAGTTCAGGGTTATAATAGCATTGTAGATGGACCTCCTTCACAATGTTCTTTTTCCTCTTCTTAAGACAATAATAAAATACTACTTGGATCCTCTAATGTAATTTACAATCCTACATTCATATGAAAACTTAAGAATTCCTTTATAAAGAAGTTGCAAGATAAGTAAAGCACAACGTTAGATCATATCATGTTTCAAAAGAAGGTTAATAAAATTCAAGGGATATGTCAAATGCTAATCTCATTAGGTAAGAAATTATACCCAAATATACATGCACCACCACATGTCTTTACAATTGTACAAGAATTACTCAACGAGTAATAAATTACCAGTTGAAAACTAGGCATTGCATTCTCTCTCATGAAATCCAAGAATAATTTGGGAGCACTGTAATGGGACCACAAGAATGAACTACAATGCTAGAGTGATTGTCCATAAAATTATTTAAATGGGACTTTCTTGATCCAAAATATTCAAAGTATCACAGTCACATGCAATATGTTGTTATGCAGATGCATATGTTGTTATAATTCCTTTTCCAAGTCCACCTTTGTTTGACCTATCTTCCAAGTGTACGGGGTGATAATATCCAAACCATTGAGGACAGTTTTATCCAAAAAATTGAAACCTTCCCTCAAAGAATGCATTGAAGGTGTTATAGTAAATCATAGAAACTAATATACTTGCCTGCTATTGCAAAGTCAATATATGTTCTCAAAGTGTGGTCAATAATTTATACATAATCATTGTCCATCCATTGGTGAGACATTTTATATTGTTCCATTTCATAGATTTATTACGAAAGAAGATATATCTTCTATAGAGTTGGCTTGTAATACCCGATAAATAAGTTGGCTATCTCTAACCTTATTTTTAAAGTCGCATTAAGAGAGGGAGTCATTTGAAATAGATTCAGCTCTAGTGCCATATTATAGTTTGTATTCAACCACAGATCATGAGTTTATCTCGATGAAGATAATATATTCGACTTGCAACGTTAAGGCCCAATCATGAATCTTAGTTACAGTGCAAGTCACACTTTTTAGTTTCAATCTCACTGTAAGCTAGAAGTGCAATATTTGACCTACTCATAGTCACAAATTAAATCTCCAGCACAGATCCAAATCTAATTCCTAAGACCACTACAAATTTTCAGTGTTATTTGCAACTTAGAGGCAGAGTATGTAGGACCAATCACACGTTAGAAATGCACATTGTATTTTCCATGCGTGATAGAGATGGTCTTGGTCACATTTTAGGGGTCTTTAATTGTAGGTCACAATGAGATTCTAATGTAACTTCAACTTGTGGGTGTGTTGTGCGATTGAAGGATGGAGACCTCTACTACTATCAAAATTTTGACCTCTAATAATTTGACTTGTATAATACTTTGAAATAACATTTGTTATTAACCTTTCTTAATGCCTTTTTCATTACCTTGCATTTCACCCCAACATATATTAACATGCCCTTTTCCATCCATCATTACCTTTGTGGAGTTATCAAAGTTTCCCCTTTCAATGGTACTCAATGCATCATTACCCAAGTCTTTAACGCTACTTGAAATAATCTGTGCATTGAATTTAAATGCTCATTTACCACTGCTATAGTATCACATATGTGTAATGCTTCAATTCTATTACTGACTAGCCTAAAAATTCACACAGAAGCTCCAAGTGAGCCAAATATGCTCCATACAAGAGGCGGACAGGAAAAGACAAGGGTACTTACCAGCCTGAAACTTTACACAGAAGCTCCTGAAGGAAATTGCTTCAAAGTGTTCCAAAAACCTCGCCTCAACTGAAAATGCCAACGAGCAACAGTGGAGGAGTTTGATTGAAAAATCATGCTTCACACACCTTACCCTTGATGTAAGTTTCCAAGGTCCCTATCATATAACAAGCTCTGCGTGCACATACCTCCAGAGGTGGGAGGCCTTGTAAATTTGTCTATAGGTTTCATAATTTCAAACAATTATTAAATGGCACAATACCTTTTGGAAGAAACTCAAAATTCTCATCTATTTAAATGTTTCTTTCAATGAATGATGTAATACATTGCATATAATGCCAAGAGCACCTGTAGATTTGGTTGCGTTCATTTTTTGTATTCTGTGATTGAGAACGTAGCCCACAGAATAAAATATACCTTAAAAAAAGTGGTTTTCGAGACTTACCTAGCTAGATATCCAATTTGTCGCTGGTGCTCACGGTGGCTTGAAAATGAAAATGCTCTAGTGTACAGGTTTGCAAAATGTCGGGGGAGACAAGATTTTGGGGTTTTTTGTAAGAACAAAACTCTTGGACGAGAGTTAAAACAACTCTAGGCTAAGAGTTTTATAACTCTCATCCGAGAGTTTACCCGAGAGTTTATGTCAATAAAAATCTCGGAAGAGAAAATACTTAACTCTCATCCTAGAGTATTTTAACTCTAGCCAAGCCCAATCTAACTTTTGGGTGAAACATTAAAAATCTCTTGGAAGAGAAAATACTTAACTCTCGTCCAAAAGTATTTTAACTCTGGTCAAGCCCAATCTAAATTTTGGGCGAAACATTAAAAATATATCTGACGGGAGTTATAAAAAATCTTGGTCAAGAAATTGAGTTGACTAATTTCTTGAACGAGAAATCAAAAATTTCACCCAAATTTTAGTCATTTGCCAAAAATTGTTTCTCAACTTCGGAATTTCACCCTTCAAACACCAAGTTTTACACACAAAACGTTTTTTTGGGTTATCTCTTCAAAAACTTAGCTTAAGAAAGTGTTTGATCACCATTTAATAAAAACCCTAATCTACAAGCTTCTGAGCTATAAAGGCGCATTCTGACAAGCACACATGGACATCTTGACACATTCTATTTGGAAACCTCTAAAAAACCTAATGACTTATTCCTGCAACCAAATAGGAATGGAGACGAAGTAAATGTCACATTTTAAATTTGTTACGAGCTGACAATTGGTTTTTCCTCTTTCTTCCGGCTGGGGGCGCATGCACAGTCACTACATTTGGCTTTGGCCTTGATTCCTCCTTCCCAACGCCTTTCACAACCTTCTCATAATTACCACCGGCTTCATAAACGGGAGATGTCATAGAAGAGAACGAAAAAATCCTTATTAACATTGATGGGCTTTCCACGAGGCCAAAAATATCTGCCCTCAGAAATTTGAGTTGTTCCACTATGTTGTTGACTTAGCAATGTTGTCTCCAAACCATATATTTTCTTGTCAATGGTGGAAATTTCATCACGGAGCATGTTTTCATAATCATGGAATAACCGCAATCAACTTTCAAATGATTAGCAAGGGGCACAGACTTTCGATGCTCTGCCATTGTAACTCCAACAGACAGAAAAGATCACAACTCACCAACAAAGAAGATCTCTAGTGACCAGAAATGAACCTCAAAGCCACCCACAATAGCCGGGCTCTTTTTTTGCGCGTTCCTCGGCTATTTAAAGAAAGGGAATGACCATTGGCCGCCGGCACTGCCCATTCATATGACTCGTAGTGGCGCCTCCCAGCAATAGATTAATTTTGTTGTCCCTGTGCTCTACGCATGGGTAAATGTGGTAAATAACTACCTGCTCAGCTGCATGCTTTGGAATTTACATTTGATAATATTTCAAATGCTCTGGAAGTGACACAAAATCTGCAGAGCATAAACTTTGCATTCATCCCAACGTCTCTATAAAATTTTCCATCTCTTCCATGGCTGCCCATCTAGATTTGAGTCCGAATTTAAGTGTGTATGGATTGCCACAAAAGAGTAGTCAAAGAGTTTTGGAGCGATTTTTGGGACTTTTTGGTGTTGGAATGAATCTGGTTGACTATGTATTCCCTTAAATTGAAGCATTCAGAGCATTAACATCCAATATAATCTAAGAAAGTGGATGAATCCAAATGTGATTGGGTTAGTGGATAAATTTTTTACATTCCAAACTATTGAGCCTCCATGTAGTCCAAGAGATCTAGAAGCCTTGCATTCATCCTAAGTCACTTAATTGTTAAATAATTTTTGTGTGAGTTGGTGGAGCAATGTTATGAATTCCAACTTATTGAACTTCCATGTAATCCATGAACTGATATGAAGAGATTTGCATTCATCTTGAATTTTCTAAATGAAGTGTCCATATTAAAAGATAATTTCTATTCCTATAAATAGTGACTTCTAAATTAGAGAAACAAATTTGCAACTCTTGAAGGGAAAAAATAAACTACTCAAATTATTGAAGAAGAAAGTCATACATTTTTTACCAAATATCAATCTATCAAATTACCATAACATAAAAAACAACAATTTTATTTAATAATTAAAATGAAAGTTGAAGTCATTTAATGTGAATCAATTATCAACATTTATTAAATTAAATAAAAATAATACTAATTTTCATTGCCTAAATACTTGGGAGAAAGTGAATCCCTTCACATGATAATTATTGTGTTAATGACTAAAATATATTTGGCTATAATCCCTTAATTTTATTTACATTTGATGATGATTTTAAATACTATTAAGAATTAAATATTTTTTAAGTAGAATATAAAATAAATTTAATAAAATTGGTTCAAAACCAACTAATATTAATTTAAAAAAAAATAGAATCTTTTCTTCATTCAAATATTCAATATAATTTTATTAAAACTATTAAATTCACTAATTTTTTAAATTAAATTTTTTTGTCAAATAAAAATCTTACAATATTTATTTACATAAACTTCTTAGTTTATAACTATAATTTTTGGGCTCTTTGGCTGCGCGTTCCTCGGCTATTTAAAGAAAGGGAAGAGACCATTGGCCGCGGGCACCGCACATTGATATGAGCTGTAGTGGCGCCTCCCTGCAATAAATTAAAATTTTGTTGGGTAAAGGTGGTAAATAACTACCTGCTTAGCCGCATGCGATCAGTCGAAACAATTTTGTTGTTTTTTTTTTACAGTAAAACACTTTGATTATGAGAGAATTATTCATCAAATATATTATTTCGATAAATTTCGGCTAGATTTTAAGAAAATTAGAAAAAAAAATTATATTAATTTTAGGAATATTGCTTCTGTGATCCATAAATTGTGAAAAAACGATGTGATTTTTACCAAAATATTTTTTTCACAAATTATATTAATTTTAGAAGTAAATTTGTCTATTTGTTCTTTCAGGATATGAATCCACTTTCTAATCGTTTGAGTCTAATTTTTACAAGTTCCGAGGTACATTGGCTCTGCTTATAGTTGCATTGATATTTTTGTTTAATGTATTTAAATTTGAAATATTTATGTTTAAAAGAATCAATAACTTTGCATACTTATTTTAAATATAAAAAAAGACTATTATTCTTTCATTTAATCAATATTCATGACCATTTTTAATATCAAGTTTTAAAAATTAATTTAAAGATTATAGGTATCTTTTAATTTAAAAAGTATTTATATAAAAAAGTAATGTATAAGGATTTTTTTAGTAGAGATAAATAAATGGAATGGAAGTGTCACATAGTAACTTCTCTTTCTCTTCCAAAAAAAATTAGTAAAATTATATCATTACTGTCATATATTAAAAGAAATTAACAACTATGATTTCTAAATATAATTGTAAAATGTATTTTTAAAATAAGATTTATTTACTTGTAATATATGGTTTGTTTTAAATGTAATATATGGTTTGTTTTAAATGTGGAAAAAAATATTAAATGATCTTTAAAATATTATTATGGAAATTGAAAAATTAGCTTACAAAATTATTATTAAATATTTTTCTTTAAAATTTTTTTAAAGCATGACATTTTGATGCCTTTTTGGAGTGGATATATTTGGAATGAGATTTTAAAGTAGTTAATTAATATTAATTTAATTTTAACTTAATTTAAAGTTGTAAATTTAATGATCCATGATTAGATAATATATTAATAATTAATCAATAATACATTACATATTAAGGAGATTCAATGATTATTTATTTAATTTTTAATATAAAAAAGAAAATAATGACTTAAAATTAAAAACGTTTTCTTTATTTTAAATTTTAATTTAAATAAATATTTATTATAACAAATTAGTATAATAATATTATTAATTTTTTTATATTATTTAATAAATCTCATATATATATATATATATATATATATATATATATATATATATATATAAAATGTAACACATCTATGAAAGTCAAAAAAATAAAATAAAAATTTAACTTAGTACACAAAAAAACAAAGATAATGAACTTTTTATCCTTCACATACTTAGTAAATAAATAAGAGATACTTGTTTTAAGGAAATGAATACTAATTTCATGGATTCATAGATTTATAAAAGCTAGAGATGTTTGCTTTACGAAAATTGATTTTATTATATGAGAATTTACAAAATGGAAAATTCTAAACATTTTATTATTTGAATTTTTTCATATTAATATAATTTTTTTTTTTTAATTATAATTTTTGATAAATATATAAACAAATTAATATTTTTAAATTTTTAAGAGTTAAATGATAATAATTTAAATATATAAATTAATAAAAATAAAAATAAAAAAATATAACAAAATAAAACATTTAGAATACATATTGCAAATGAGGATGGGTTAAACACAAATTAATTTATATATAATAATTTGAAAATAAAGTAGTTCAAACATAATTTATTTTTATTTCCACGGAAAACTGTTTATCCTCCTCACTTATTTTAAATATTTTAACAAATATATAAAATATTGTGCTTTCCGAAATCTGATTCACAAACCTGAGGTCGACCTTGCCTATCACAAATCAGGATGGTTTAGAATACATATTCCAAATTGGGGTGGCTTAAAAACAAATTCATTTATATAAAATAATTTGAAAATATGGTGGTTCAAACATAATTTTATTTACACACGGAACAATGTTTATCCTCCTCACTTATTTTAAATATTTTATAATAAGTAGAAAAGAAAACTATACCAATAATCGTTAAAAAAAAATTAAAGATCAATTAAAACATCTATATATATAATTTTAGTATTAATTTATTTATTTATTTAATATCTAAAATAAAAAATAATATATTATTAAAACATAATTTAGTTATAAATTATGAATTTATGAGTCTTATAGACCAAAGATTGGTTTCAGTAGACGTTAACCATCATCATCATCATCAAAAAAATTATTAAATTAAATAAAAGTAATATTATTTATTTATTTATTTTTGAATTTTGGCTTTTGACTTCTGTGATCTATCATAAAATTGTATAGAATTATTTTGGTAATAATCATATTCTCAAATGAACTTTGTAAAAATATTAAAATTGTGTCAAAATTAAATAATGATTTTATTTTATAAAAATCTCTTAAATATTTTTTCATAAATTTGAAATAATTTTAATCATATTAAAATAATTAATTTAATATAATGAATAATAGTTCATGAGGTTTTAGATAAATGGTGATTGAGTTCTCAGTCCTAGATCGAAGTGATATATTGGACAAGATCAAAATATAATCTTACCAAACTTTAAAAAAATATAATGAATAGTTAATTTATAAAAGACCTGTGTTAATAATCATTACATAATTCATTTAATAAAAACACTATGGTGACCTTCCTAGCCTTTTAAGATGTCAAAATTATAGTGAGCTCGAACTCTTTTTTTTAGGTCCGATAGAGCAAAATTAGTCTCAGTGGACGTTAACCATCATCATCATCATCAATATGAAAATTAAAAACAAATTTTTAAAATTTACCAATTAAATCTAAATGAAATGGTTAATGGTTAATGGATAATTTTTATTTAATTTTTTCAAAGTTTAGCCAGACTACATCTTCAACATGTGTCTCGAGAGGAAGGAATTGAACTAATGACTTCACATCAAAGAGTGCCTTAACAAAGCACCAAATAACCATTTATCCAAAACCAAATAAAATTAAAAATTAAATATATATAATTAATCAAATAATCAAAACCATTTGATTAAATAAAAATATTGGTCATTCCCTTTCTCTAAATAGTTGAACACGAGGCTATTTGGCTAGTTTTGTAGTTTTCATTCTGATGAGCGTCAGAACTATGTGGAGTAATATTTATTTTGGAGTTACAATGGCGGAGGATCTAAAGTCTCCCTTGGTGATTATTATCAAACATAAATAAAATATAAAATATAGTGATTAAAACAAATTTAGTTATTAAAGCAGTGATGGACTATGACATCTTCATTAAAAGTTAACTAGTATTAACTAGTTAAAGACAATTTGCTTATTTTAATTTTATGGCAAGAAAGACTTAAATTGCTATTTTTTATAAAAAAAAATATTTTTACTGAATTATTAAATTAGGAGGAACCAATTCATGAAAATAAAACCTTTTTAAGCTGTTGGTAAAATGTTTCCAAGAATAGGAGGTGGTTGGGGATAGTTGGAAAATAGTTACCTACTCCTCTGAGGATAAAGTTGAATCCTAGAGGAGGAGTAGCGGTGCTGTGAAATTGGTAAAGGGGGAGTATTTTATAGAGCTGGTTGGGACCAGTTGGAAATAGCTTACAGCAACCCTTGTAAAACCAAAAGTTCTGAGTGTGACTAGATTGGCCATCCAGAGGTCATAGCAGAAGAATCCACTGTTAACCTATGGCACCATCCAGATTGTGCAATTCTGTGGCACCTCCCTTGAATGGTTGAGAGGACCATAGCTTGAATCTGAGTAATTCAGATAAGTACTACTGAGAATCCCTAATTAAGTTTGAAACTGAAATTGAAAGATCAAATACAGTGTCATTTATGGGTAAACACTGTGTTGTTGAGTTTCTTTTCAAATTGTAAACTTGGTTTATACACGTTTTTATCTAAGATAGGAAACGAGTTATGCAGGGAATAATATTTCTCTCTGGAAATATGTAGACAATATTAATTATTTTCTTCATGATAAATTGTTCTCTGTTGTCATTACCAGATGGAAGTAAATCAAGACAAATGGCTTAACCCGATTTGTTGGAAAGGATTAAAGGGTAAAGATGGATAGTGATTAGAAAATAAGAAGACCAGTGAATACTGTAGATAAAACAAGCAATAGCCTATATGGATTATAAGTAAAAGAGGCGTAAGTGCATTCTGTATGTATACATTCTACATGTTTGTTGTACTACTAAAATAATAGAGGAAAATAGTTTGCTTTTATAACAGTGAAAGAATAGCTTTGGATAAATGGGACAATGTTGTTAGAATATGCAATTAATGTTACTGTTTTAAAGACCCGATACATTAGAAAAGGGTACATGGGTCTCGATGGACTATTGACCCTAGTTCTGGGTGTAAACCCGGAACCAGGATACATCGTCCGTGGCCAATCCCTGCTACTCACGGACTCTAAAACTATGGTGGTCTGGTCATCAGCGCATGCAGAAACGTATTGTATTATAAAAGAAGTAAGGGCATAAGTATTACTCATGTAGCAAACAATTGAAAGAAAATGAGGGAGTGAAACCCTTAAAGCAGTGGAAAGATATATCACGAAACCTTTTCTATAGATAAAAATAATTTGCAGAGGATGAAAGCTACGAGTAACTTTCAGTTCGTGCCTTGTAAAGAATGTAAACAACAGTGAATCGATACATGAAAATCAATAACGAACTGTAGCTTAACAAAATGGAATTTATATTTACATGCATAACATATGTTGCAAGTAGAAACTTCAGAGACAATAAACTCAAGTAATGCTGTAATATATGTTCATAGCAATAGCGCAAATGTTCAGTATATAAATTAATATCAGAACTGCTATTCACGGCCTTGGCCCCAAAAATAATAATAGTAATAATTACTTAGAATGCTTAACGGAATCATGTATGCTGTTAACAGGACTCATAATACAATCTGGAATGAAACCCTAAGAACTCCTTCATATTTAAGATACAAAAAGCTACATAGAGATTCATAAACCCTAGGTTGGAAATTCAAACCCCGAGCCATATAATCTACATCTACAAACTCTCTTCACTTAAGTGATGTACCTGTTGGTAAGAAATGTACATTAGCCGTGGCATGAAGAAGTGCTGTTGAGAATCGTTGGTAGGGTTTTGGTTGAAATCCACTAACCTGTGAGACAAAAACAAACCCTGTTGGGAGGCAAGCTCGTAAGCAAGAATAATTAATGAAAAGAGTTCTAAAAACAAAGCTATTTTCGAATGGGAAAAGCTTGGGTGAAATACCTGTTGGAGAATCGACCATCATTGAACCTGCAAGATTATTTATGCTATGAGTTAATCTAAAGTCAAATTGAAAGCCCTGTAGCTAGTTCTGTAGTAGGCATGGTAAATAAAACCCATATTAGTTATAACCAAAAATGGGTTACCTTATGATGTTGGATTTGCGCTATTACCAACCTGAAATCTTAGAACCCAGTGCTGAATAGAGAGCCTTTCCTCTCTACAAGCGTTAACCTCAGTGAGAAGACGAAACTTCGAATGATAAGATGTAAAACAGCTCGAAAAATTACAAGTAAATGTAAAGAGAACTGGAATAGCATGCCAATCAGAGCGAGGGTATAAGGGTAACAGCTTAGAGCTCACCTTAAAGAAAATTGCGACGGAGATGTCAAGGAGAAGTCGAGCTCTACGAGCGCGCCATGGAGAAATGGATACTGCGGATAGACTAGCTAACTGGTAGAAGTCACCGAAAGTTTCCCTCGTGAATTGCGTAGCATCCGAGGCATGGTTAACAGCTATCCAAGCCATTAAAGACCCAGTACTACTATGCATAAATGGAGTTTACATACAACACTATGGCGAGAAACTTAACAGGCCAAGTGGCATGAAACATATCTCAAGAAATCTTCATACCATAAGTTAACTTTGGAGATGGATCCAAATATCAGATAATATGATTCCAACTTTAATGAATCAGATGGTTGATTAAATATTTAATATTTAATGTTTTAGTAATGTTTGAATAATGTTTGTAGTGTTTCGTACCAGAGCAAAGATCTCATAGTATATGATTGGTGCGACTTTTATATATAGAAAACTCTATATTATATTTACAAATGATTGCCAAGGCCGAAAGTAAACTATAGAACTCCCAAGGTTTGTAATAATGTTTAAATCAAAACAAATCCTTACCATCGGTGCTTGAGTCTTACATTGTGTAATGATCGAATATATATTTGTATATACTGTATATGTTACGTGAAATGAATTTTTTTAATGATGGTAATTAATTTTTGGATGGTAGTGACATGGACACAAAGAGATTCGAAAAGATTATTTTTATTTAATAAATATTTTTAATTCATATATATATATATATATATATTATTTATTTTTAATTTAAAATGTCTATTAATTCTGGACAAAATTATTTCATTATTAGAATTTTTCCAAAAATTTACCATCTGCATCATTCAAATATGGTGATTCTATATATTTATTTTCTAAATTAAAAAATATTTATAATTCTTTTAAGAAATAGACTTAAAAACACCTGATATTAAAATGAATATTTTAAATATTTTTCAAATAAAAGAATAATTTTTTTTAATATATCTTTTTAATATTTAGAATAAGTATGCAAACTTATTGCTTCATTTAATTATATATTTTTTTTAAATTTAAATAGACTACTTTAATATCAATTTATGAAAAATAATTATGATTTAAAAATAAAGCATCTAAGAAATAAACATTACCCGAAGAAATAAACATTAAGTGTGCTTTGGAAGCTCCAAAAATTAGACTCATGCGATTACAGAGTGGCTGCAAATTTATCTCTAAAATTATTATGAATCCTTAAATACCCACAAATGGAGTGCACAGAAAATAATTCTTTGAATGCTCGTGTGGCAATCTGTACACCCTCAAATGCAGATTCAAATCTAATGTGATCCTCTGAGTCTAATTTTTGTAGTTTCCAAGGCACGTGTACCGTTTATTTCTTCGATATTGTTTATTTATTAGATGCTAAGCACTATTGATTTTTCATAATTTTATGTTTTAATTTATTTAAATTTAAAAGATACGTAGTTAAATGAAGCAATAATCTGGCATATTTATTTTAAATATCAGTAAAATATATTAAAAAAATATTTATTATCATTGTGAAGTGATTTTAACAATTTTTTAAAAGATTTTAAATTTTTTTAATTTAAAAAATAAATATCTATATAATTACAATTTTAAAAAAATATATTGGTAATGCACTTTTGTGAAAACAGATATTATATCTATAATATAAAAGGATTCTTAACAATATATTCATTCAATATATATTTATAATTGGTAGAGAAAAAATTATACAAAATTATTCAAAATCAATTAAAATATTAAATGTATGTAACATACACCGTTAATTTTACATGGAAATGTAAGGAGTTAATTTTTTTTTTTAATACAAGTTACTCATGGGTAACTATTCATTCACTGTTAAATATTCCTTACTCATCATTACATAGAATGTTTACCAATTCATAGTGTAACTTTAGAATAATAATAGTAAGCTTCTTAACCATTAACAATCCTCCATTACAATACATTAACATAATACTGTATGATGTAACCTTCCATTTATTTCATCACTCTTATAGTCATCACATACTTGCCATTATGAACATCATAACAAGAAAGGAATCAACATCATAAACTTGACACAATAATCAATCACATCATTGAACACCAATATACCCTGGAAACCCTGTAGGGTGAAAACCAGCAAACGTTTAATTTTATTATTAAATGCTCGTGAGGGTGTTCAGCCCATCACTCAATGGCTTATAAGGGAGACCATCCCTTAACCATCGTTTATAAATCCTACAAGGAAATATACAAATATCTAGCTTAAAGCCATTACAATAAATATGATACCATTTACCCTCTGGTCTTCATATCTTCATAACTTCACATCTTGGTGGCATGGATGTACCTACAATGGATCATCGTACATTGGACCTTCCTGCAACTCGCACTAATCTGCATGAACATTAATCATTTACCTGCCACCAGGACAAGCATAATTTTCCTTTGTACATGACAAGCATAATATTCCTTTGTATCTATCACCATCATTCCCTGCTATGATTCTTTCAACTTAAAATGATGTCAGGAATTATAAAGTATTAATCAATCATTTCACATATCTGTACTATAGTAGTTTCTCCATCTACTTATGTATATTCATGACAAGCAAGTAAAGTACCTTGACATTCTTCCTTTAACAACACATACCTCATATGTGTTAGTTATAAGTCATCACAATAACTAATGTTTCTGTCGCATAAGCACACATTCCTGCAAGACAATGGCTACATCTCCCAAGCTTTTCTTTAAAATAAACTAATACATCAGTTAAGATATTTATGCATGTGACTTACATAAATTTAATCAAAATAGGTAACCCTTAAGATATTACTTTTAGTGCATGGAATGCAAGCTAACATAACAAATTTTGCTCCCATGCATGCAAAGGCATATAGATTCCAAAAGAGTCTCCAACAAAGCACGTGGCTTCCTTCACGAGTCTTCCCCAAGGAAACCTCAACACAAGTGAGCATGTAAACATATGTTTTCTTTTCTGTAAAACTATGCAATTAAGCATACAAATGCATGTCTTCTTTTTTCAAGATTATACTAACAATCATATTCAATGTAGTTTAATACTACAAGCTATCATTCTACATACAAATACATGTATATTATTTTTCAATAAAAGTTAATACACATATTGCATGCTTATGCATGATCTTCTTCCAAAAGGAATTAACATCATAATCATGATAATATAAAAGTAATCACTTAGTTTGTTCATCTAAAGAAATATAACTGATTAGTTCTGTTAACCATGAATTTATTAAATAACTTAACTTTACCAACAACATGGTAATCTATTCATGGAATTATGAATTAACTAATATTTACAAACACCATGGTAATCTACCCACGGTTTTATGAAATAATTAATCTCATCAACACCATGGAAAACTACCCATGGATTTACGAAACTCTCCATGGATTTATTGAATAATTACTATTTACAACATGGTTAATGAATATTAATCTGAGAAAACTTCTCTTTTCTTCTTCATTGTACATGAAGATATTTCAAGAGTCATTCTCTTTAATCTATTCAAAAAAAATACTTTAGACTTGTTATCACTTCATAAATTAAATGAGTACAAAATCTCTTTTAAAATAAGAGCATTCATCTTCTATTTTCTTGCTTATACAATATTATGTAAATATTTTTATTAAAGAGTTACCCTTTTTAATATAATCAAGAAAATCTCTTTTAAAAATCAAGTACCATAACCAACCCTTATTTGGGCATAAGAGCTAGGTAGACATTTTAAATAATAACAAGTTAACATGTAACCTTTGCTAACCCTTGCAAAGGAATAAACACAATGGACTTATCTTTTACTCTTAAGATAAATATATTCTTTCGAAAATAGCAAATATTATTTTCTTATCTCAAGAAATATGAGAAATATCATAAGTATTTTTTCTATTTTCTAATAATCTCTTCTTCTTCTTCGTTTTTTTTTTTTTTTTTAATCAGAAAAAACTATGTGATATATATAATATTTATTTATATATTTCATCTCACAAAGAGAAAGTCTATATAATAAAGAAAGTAAGCCAAAATCACTTATCTTGGCAGTTGAATTAAGTTTAGCATATTTGTTCTAATTCCCGACGCAGAATATGAGAAATCTAAACTTATTTATTTATACACATAAAAGTGCCAGTCCGTTTATAGAAAGTCACTGCAACTAAAAAAGAGATGCAGCTAATATTCTAAGGAATTCAAAACCAATATTCACTGAACCACGTAGATGATTTATTTAAGGCATACGTTTACAAAATCATTTGTACATTTGCTAAACATTGTAGTTAAAAGATAATAACGCACCTGGTATTAATGCACCTGGTATCATTCCTTCCACAAAGTATATGTTAGCAATTCATTCTGAACAGAAGGAGACTGCAATTCCTAATAAGTGGGCAGCTTCAATTTCAGACTATACCCACGAATTTTGTAGTGCAGAGAGTGAAGAAAGGCGAACCAGAGAATACGCAGAGTTCAAAGACGGTTCCCATTCCATTTTTATCATGCTGATGAGAAAGTTATTGGGTCGATATAAACTGCAGGTCATACCATCAAGACGCCACACATATCAGTTATCAAATGATTCAAGAATTCGTTCAACTGTTTCTGGATAACAATAGTTAAAAAAAACAGCAACTTAATTATTAGTTACGTGGCTATTTTTAGGGATGTTACATACTCCCCCCCTTAAGAGAACACCATCCTCGGTGTGCTTCTCTTGCTAAAACTTAAACTTATACTCATGATATAATAATATAAACAACCCAAAGGGGGTCATTCCCCTTCACAATGAAACACTTTCGTTTCCTTTCAATGCCATTAATTGAAACAATAGTGTTCTTATCCATATTCATAAGCATGTATAGTGCAAAGAAAATTTCATTTCCATCTCTAACTGCTTATCCCTTATTCAATTCATAAGAAATATAGAAAAATCTCTATACAAGCTTACCATCACTTACCAATTACTGTTGGAAGTAATCATGGCTTTTACACAAGTTCTCATAGAATGGTTGAACAACCATCAACACTTCCTGGAAAGAGCCTGTAAAATATGACTAACAATTCAATCACATTAGTCACATAGTTTTCAAAATGAAAATACTTGTAACTATCAAACATTATTGCAATATAAAGAGATGTTTTAATCAAAGTACTTCCATAAGTAATTAGAGAGAACCAACCCTCTCATCAATGCATCACGTGCACACTGTCTTAACTCCTACTAAAGACATCCATACAGTACTTCAAAAAGTACTCAGAGATAATATAGCTCTCTAATCGTACCAATGGTCAATCCATGCACCATAGGCATATCCTAGCATCTGCTAAGACATTAAAAAAATTAATAATAATATAAATGAACTTATACATTCAGTAATTCATTTTCCGAGCACTAAGCTCCTTTTCTCTTAATATCTATGTAGGATATTTACACAATCTTATAAAAATTCATTTTAATATAACATAAATTTTTACTTAACTTGTTCCACTATGAGAACCACAATGGTAAACAAAATGCTTCTCCTAACCCATAGGATCGAGTCATTTTTCACATCCAGGCAGTCAATCTTTCCACACTAAAAAGTCTTTATATTTATCTGGAAATTTAGTCTTTCAAGCTGTGGTCCTCCCAACCATCAAGTGAGGCTATTACATCCTCCACTTGCCCCCTAGCTCCAGAATTTGGACAGTGCCACGGGTTAACAGTGGATTCATCTACTATGACCTCGGGATGGCCAATCCAGTCACAATCAGATATTTTTGGCTTTACAAGGGTTGCTGTAAGCTATTTTCAACTGGTCCCAACCAGCTCTAGAAAATACTCCCCCTTTACCAATTTCACAGAACGCCTACTCCTCCCCTGGGATCCAGATTTATCCTCAGAGGAGTAGGTAACTGTCTTTCCAACTGTCCCCAACCACCTCCTATTCTTGGAAACATTTTTACCATCAGCTTAAAAATATTTTCTTTTCATTAATTAATTTCAGCAAATTAAATAACTTGCTTTATCAACAGTGACGATTTAATTTGTTCTTGCTCGATAAAAGAAAATTAAACAAATTGTCTTTAACTAGTTAATACTATTTAACTTTAATGAAGATGTCATAACTTTCCCCTGGAAGTAACATACATGTGTTGTACATTATAATTTACGAATTAACAAAATCATGCACCTTGAAAACATGATACTTTAACATTTATTGTTGCAATGTTTGCGATGTTTTATTTTCATAGATTTTCTGTTTCCATTAAGCTACCCATGCTACCCATGCTTACTATAAGGAACAATGCTAATCGTAAATATGTATTTCTCAAGCACATATTATCTTATGCAAACATTTCCAATTCCCATAAGGTTCTGTTCTAATAGACTGACATACAAAGTAATGATCATAATCACTTGTTCACAACTTTCAAATAGCTTTAGTCAAAATCAATTCGTGCATATAACTTTCCTTAGTTATTCATTCATAACTAGTCAATTCTATTAATAGTTTTAATGCATCCATGACGACTCATGCAAACACTAGTGAGTCAACTAGTCATTTAGCTAAGTTTCACAACTTGACCCATTAAGAGGTTTTATTCGATTTAATTCTAACACTATATCATCTTATATAAGGACTTTCCTCATATTTTTCATTCATGCATTAGTTTCACACACCATCACTATACGCGTTCATCTTTTTAAAGTAGTGCATGGTAACTTAGAAATTTTATTGCATGCAAAAATAATTGCTTCTTTTCAAGCTCAAATGAAAAGTAACTATTTTTCTTTCATGCTTTTATACTTTCTTTCCTAAAGAAATAAAGCATAATACACATATTAATCTCATATGCATATTCTTATGTAGAAAAAGTATGTTATAATAGCATGTACTTTTTAAAGAATTCTCTTAAATGGAAGCCAATCTCATGCAATGCCATGTATATAACAATTCATTTTTAAAGGAAATCAACATGCATATGCATAGACTTCTTAAAAAATAAAATACTTATCTTTATTTCATTTGAAGAACTTCTCTCCCTACTATAGTACTCATCCTCATCAGGAAATTCACATTTCTCCTCTACAAAAATGTTTTCTTTTACATCATTGACAAGATTTTATAGCATGATTAGATAAAGCCTTAATCAATAAATAATCAATCCTTAATCAATAAATAATCAATCTTTGAGTGATCCTTTAACACCTATTCATGTGCATATATAAGATGTGAATGCAATGTCACAACATGCTTTCTTCTAACATCTCTACATTAGTGTGAGTAACTAATTATCAATTCATGTCAAATAACTCCCACACTATTATGACATTTTTCACACATGTATCTGTTCAGAAATTCCTTTAATGGAAAATGACACAATGTGCATTTGCTTTACTTAAAATTTTACAAAAGACCCACCACTTTAGCTTTTGCCTTTGGAGCATGCAAATATAATAAAGCTAACAAATTGACGGTTGTTCCTATGCATACAATGCATAAAGATTAATTTCCCAATAGAGTACTTAACATAATCGAGTAGGAAAACTCATGATTCCTTTTCGAGGACATATAACATAATAGGCATGCAAAACATGGTTTTCTTTTCCATAAAACAAATGGAATAACATAAGAATACATACCTTATTCTCGAAATATCATACCCACATTAGCCATGTATATATTTCAAGGAAACCAAAACATTACTCTAGTTTTTTTACATGTAATTCATCTTCTTTGCCAATAAATCTTTTCGAAAGTATGATAACAAAACATGTTATCATTTCCACATATAGACTTATGTTCTTTCCGATGAAATCTAATACAACTATTGCATGCAAAGAACCTTGTTCCTCTATTATTCTACACGCAAGTTGCTCATGCTTTGCTTCCAGGAATTTACCATGGATAGCCTCTTTTATGCATAAAACTATTCAACACTAACAATGTTAACTTAACCTTTAATATACCTAAATCAAGAAGTTTACATAATCCATCTAGCAATGTAGTATATTCAAGAGGTTATTCTTTTCTGTAAAAACAACATAATATTTCCCCAAGAAGCAAGTGTTCTTTTCACACAAAATTCAACATAAAATTTCTCCAAGAAAGTATGATGAGAAACTAACATAGTTCTTCATGACTTGTTTTCCAAGAAAAAAAAAACTCATTAACCTATCTCTCAACCCATGATATATTTTTAAGAATTACCTTTTTTTTTCAAGAAGCTTTAGCTAAATAACCACATACTCTCTTTTTACATAAAATTCCTATGCATGCCTACATATCATGGCACAAGGACTATTGGTATGAAAATACACAAACTTACATATTAAGTAAAACCACGTTTTACTCTATATTTGTCTCTTTTAGTTGCAAGATTTACATGCAAGATTTATTTTCAAGATATACATATTTCTCTCAAGAAAAATCAAATGTATATTAGTTAATTTTCAAGCACACACATGTTTCTTTTTCAAGAAACCAAATTCCCAACTCCTTTCAAGGAAAATTCAATACAGTAATAGAAGTTTTACGTACATGGAAAATACATATCCCTTTTTGAAGAAACTCTAACTCAACAGGTATTTACTTTGTAAGCAGTGTATTTTCCATAAATGCAATAACTAGTGTTTCAAGAAAAGAAAGATAATAACACTTATCTCTTGAAACTCTTTATTCAACCTAGATTAGAGATGTGATGCCTTCCTTCACATACACGTTTTTCATCTAAGATCTATCAATTTCTTTTCGCTAAATCCCAAAGGCACCAATGCTGCAACCTTTAGCTCTGACACCACTTGTAACATACACCGTTAACTTCAAAATGTAAGGAGTTAAATTTTTTTTATACAAGTTACTCATGGGTAACTATCCATTCAATGTTAAATATTCCTTACTCATCATTACATAGAATGTTTACCAGTTCATAGTGTAACTTTAGAATAATAATAGTAAGCTTCTTAACCATTAACAATCCTCCATTACAATACATTAACATAATACTGTATGATGTAACCTTCCATTTATTTCATCACTCTTATAGTCATCACATACTTGCCATTATGAACATCATAACAAGAAAGGAATCAACATCATCAACTTGACACAATAATCAATCACATCATTGAACACCAATATACCCTGGAAACCCCGTAGGGTGAAAACCAGCAAACGTTTAATTTTATTATTAAACGCTCGTGAGGGTGTTTAGCCCATCACTCAATGGCTTATAAGGGAGACCATCCCTTAACCATCGTTTATAAATCCTACAAGGAAATATACAAATATCTAGCTTAAAGCCATTACAATAAATATGATACCATTTACCCTCTGGTCTTCATATCTTCATAACTTCACATCTTGGTGGCATGGATGTACCTACAATGGACCATCGTACATTAGACCTTCCTGCAACTCGCACTCATCTGCATGAACATTAATCATTTACCTGCCACCAGGACAAGCATAATTTTCCTTTGTACATGACAAGCATAATATTCCTTTGTACCTGTCACCATCATTCCCTGCTATGATGCTTTCAACATAAAATGATGTCAAGATTCATAAAGTATTAATCAATAATTTCACATATCCGTACTATAGTAGTTTCTCCATCTACTCATGTATATTCATGACAAGCAAGTAAATTACCTTGAAATTATCCCTTTAACAACACATACCTCATATGTGCTAGTTATAAGTCATCACAATAACTAATGTTTTCGTCGCATAAGCACACATTCCTGCAAGACAATGGCTACATCTCCCAAGATTTTCTTTAAAATAAACTGATACATCAGTTAAGATATTTATGCATGTGATTTACATAAATTTAATCAAAATAGCTAACCCTTAAGCTATTACTTTTAGTGCATGGAATGCAAGCTAACATAACAAATGTTGCTCCCATGCATGCAAAGGCATATAGATTCTAAAAGAGTCTCCAACAAAGCACGTGGCTTCCTTCACAAATCTTCCCCAAGGAAACCTCAACACAAGTGAGCATGTAAACATATGTTTTCTTTTCTGTAAAACTATGCAATTAAGCATACAAATGCATGTCTTCTTTTTTCAAGATTATACTAACAATCATATTCAATGTAGTTTAATACTACAAGCTATCTTTCTACATACAAATATGTATATTATTTTTCAATAAAAGTTAATACACATATTGCATGCTTATGCATGATCTTCTTCCAAAAGGAATTAACATTATAATCATGATAATATAAAAGTAATCACTTAGTTTGTTCATCTAAAGGAATATAACTGATTAGTTCCTTTAACCATGAATTTATTAAATAACTTAACTTTACCAACAACATGGTAATCTATTCATGGAATTATGAATTAACTAATATTTACAAACACCATGGTAATCTACCCATGGTTTTATGAAATAATTAATCTCTATCAACACCATGGAAAACTACCCATGAATTTATGAAACTCTCCATGGATTTATTGAATAATTACTATTTACAACATGGTTAATGAATATTAATCTAAGAAAACTTCTCTTTTCTTCTTCATTGTACATGAAGATATTTCAAGAGTCATTCTCTTTAATCTATTCAAGAAAAATACTTTGGACTTGTTATCAATTCATAAATTAAATGAGTACAAAATCTCTTTTAAAATAAGAGCATTCATCTTCTATTTTCTTGCTTATACAATATTATGTAAATATTTTTATTAAAGAGCTACCCTCTTTAATCTAATCAAGAAAATCTCTTTTAAAAATAAAGTACCATAACTAACCCTTATTTGGGCATAAGAGCTAGGTAGAACTTTTAAATAATAACAAGTTAACATGTAACCTTTGCTAACCCTTGCAAAGGAATAAACACAATGGACTTATCTTTTACTCTCAAGATAAATATATTCTTTCAAAAATATCAAATATTATTTTCATATCTCAAGAAATATGAGAAAGATCATTAGTATTCTTTCTATTTTCTAATAATATTTTTTTTTTCAGAAAAAACTATGTGATATATATAATCTTTATTTATATATTTCATCTCACAAAGAGAAAGTCTATATAATAAAGAAAGTAAGCCAAAATCACTTATCTTGGCAGTCGAATTAAGTTCAGCATATTTGTTCTAATTCCCAATGCAGAAGATGAGAACTCTAAACTTATTTATTTATACACATAAAAGTGCTAGTCCGTTTATAGAAAATCGCTGCAACTACAAAAGAGATGCAGCTAATATTCTAAGGAATTCAAAACCAAGATTCATTGAACCACGTAGATGATTTATTTAAGGAATACATTTACAGAATCATTTGTACATTTGCTAAACATTATAATTAAAGGCTAATAACGCACTTGGTATCGTTCCTTCCACAAAGTATATGTTAGCAATTCAGTCTGAACAGAAGGAGACTGCAACTCCTAATAAGCTGGCAGCTTCAACTTTTGACTGTACCCACGAATTTTGTAGTGCAGAGAGTGAAGAAAGGCGAACCAAAGAATACACAGTGTTCAAAGACGGTTCCCATTCCATTTTTATCATGCTAATGAGAAAGTTATTGGGCCGATATAAACTGCAGGTCATACCATCAAGACGCCACACATATCAGTTATCAAACGATTCAAGAATTCGTTCAACCGTTTCTGGATAACAATAGTTAAGAAAAACAACAACTTAATTATTAGTTACGTGGTTATTTTTAGGGATGTTACAATGTAATATTAAAAAATATATTTCTTTAATATCTAAAATAAAAAATAAATATATTAAAAATAAACAAATCATTCTAAATTATTAAATTAAATAAAAATAATGCTAATTAATTTATCTAGTGTAAAAATACTATATAAAAATAATACTACTTAATTTATATATGGTAAAAAAACTAAAATTGTTATATGTAACTATACTTTTCAGTTTTTTTTTTCAAAATTAAATCATAATTTTTTACTAGATTAATTCATTTTAATTTTTGAGATTTCTAAATTAATTTTAAGTGAAATAATGAACGGTGATTGAGTATTTTTGTTAAGATATTCTTTGATGTGAACTAGTCTATTCAATTTTCCACCCTAATCAAAATTATATATTGAACATAATAAAAATGTTGCCTTGTCAAACTTTTATGATGATGATGTTGATGATGATGGTTAACGTGCACTGAGACCAATATTTTGTCTATTGGACCTAAAGAAATGAATTATTTAGTTTGATTTAAGCTATTATTCCTATGCTCAAGAAGCTTGGAGAGAAGCCTCCCGAGCTCACTATAATTTTGACATCTTAAAAGGCTAGGAAGGTCAGTAATGCAACAAAGATTATGAAATTGAGATCTAATGTGGTTGTACACGGGGCACTCTAACAGGAAGTGATTTTCATCCTCGATGTTCATATTCGCACAGAGACGACAGATCCTTTCCATCCATGGTGTTTTAGGAACTATCCAACGACCTGTTTCACTATGGAGCTCATGAGAGTTCGTTCTAACCTTGGCTATATTAATTTTATTCTTTAAGCTAGTTAAAATAGAGAGATAATTTTGATCTTCGAGGGTGGGGTTGATGACCTCCTTATAATATCTTAAATTTCTTTTAGCTACTAGATCTTTCTCACACCACATTTTTTCTTTGAAATTAGAATTAACAATTTTTTTAATGTTATTAATGTTTTGCAATGCAACATTCTCGTTAATCTCCCAATGATTTAAGCAGGCCCTCGTGTCTTTATACCAACCTTGTTTTAGCCTTAGGTGGTTTTGGCTGGATTTTAAAACTAGCTTAGGAAGTCTATGGTCTCCTATGCTATTGAGCTTGTGCTTGTACAATAGAAGCCTAGTCATAGCTAAGCTCTCGATAGGGGAAATACCCACTTCTATAAGGATAATAGGATAGGGTGTATTTCTTTTAATTTTTAGGTTATACGTTATAAAACATTTTTGCATTTGCTCAATCTTTCTCCAGGATTCTCTAGAGATGCTGCAAACCCAAACCTCACATCCATATAAGATAACAGGAGTGACTAAAGTTTCAAAGAGGAACTTATTTCTATCCCACATTACGAGGTTTGTCATTTTACAATTAGTTTCAAGACCAAAATAAGCTTTCCACTCCCCATTAATCCTTTTCTCAATGTTCTAGTTCTAGTTGAGCTTGTGATGAATGTCAATTCCTAGGTGCTTGTAAGAAGACACTTCCTCCAAGTTACTATTGTAATACATAAAATTAGCATAAGTGTCCTTCTTGGATTTGATAATCATAAATTTTGTTTTGTTAGTGTTAATAGTCATACCCATGGTAGAGCAGAAATCCTTAAGAAGTCTAAGTTGCTTATCAAGATCACATGGGCACCTTGTGAGAAGAACAATATCGTGAGCATAGAGAAGAAGGATGATGACTATCCCAGCTAAGATCGTGCCAGCACATCCTGCTTCCTCTAAACAACCTTCTAGCTTGTCAATGTAAATGCCAAATAGGGTAGGGGAGGGGGGGCAACCCTGTTTAACTCCGATATTACACTTAATATCTTCCGACCACCCCTAATTTCTCTTTAACTTGGCAATTACATTCTTGTATAACCTTATAGTGGCTGCTCTTAGCTCGAAAGGAACATTTAGCTCTTCTAATCTATTCCATAGGTTGTTTCTAGGAACCGTATTGAAAGCCTTTCTAAAGTCCACAATGCAACAAAAGGGATTGGATTTATCATTGCATCATTCCTCCACAATGATCCTAAGCGTAACGAGGTGGTCCGTTGTTGAGTGTTGCCTTCTAAAACCCGCTTGGCCTTTAGCCAGCTTACCTTTACTTTCAAGCCATATGCTCAACTTATTTTCCAAAATAATACCATATAACTTGGCTAAGAGAGGGCTGATCATAATAGTCCAATAATTAGAGGGGTTATTTATATCCCCACTTTTAAAAATAGGGATAATGAGGCTCTGGGTCCATGGTTTAGGGAACCCTTGCTTGATCGCTTGATTGAAAAGCTTGTGGATGTGGGGGATGAGGACAGGACCTCCAATTTTTAAGATTTATGCCTGGTAACCTTCAATGTCTTTAGCTTTCCCATTTGCCAAGCGTTTAACCCCAAAGTCAATGTCTTCTAATGAGAAAAATTCTTTAGTTGTGAGAAAAGTTTCAAAGTTATCCCTGACATTTAGAGAATCAAAAATCTTTTTAAGATAGGAATTCCAGTCGTGTAAAGAAATTTTATTATTATCTTTAGTTTTCTTAGTTAGAATCTGCCTCTAGAATTTCTTAGGAGCCACCTTAGAGAGGTGTAAGAGTTTCTCTTGTCTTTTACGAATATATTGCCTTTTTTTCTATTTAGTTAGGGCTTTGTAGATTTTTATCTTGTCAATTTTAAGAGATTCATCAATAGCTTCCTTAATTTCTGTCCTCGCACTTTTAAAATCTTTGTCATACCATGGGTTGGTTTTGCTATTTCTTTTATTACTTGAAACTTCAATTGAGAACTTGTTAAAAGAGTATGAGAGGGTTGTAGTAAAATTATGATAGAGGTCATCTGTGTTGTCTATACTAGATAAAGGAAGAAAATTAGTTTTTAATTCATTTAGAAAGAGATCATTTTTATTTCTATCAAATATTAAGTACTTTTGGATATAAGGATTATCTTCTATGGGATCTCTATGCATGACAAAATTGAGAGTTATAAGTAAAGGCCTATGATCAGAGTCAGGCTCGTGGTCATCTAAGATCTCAAAATTTATTGTTTCGTTGTATAAAGGGAGATTGGAAATAACATAGTCTACCACATTGCTACCAAGTCCATGGATGCAGGTCATTTGGCTAGAATTCGGCCACTTCTTTAGACCGTTGCGAATTATGAGATCCTGAGCACTAAAGAGCTTGACTAGCTTCAACCTAAACAAATTATCCCCGAGGACTTTAGAGCTCCTTTTGTATCGGCTAGCCAGAGTAAGGTCTTCATCTAACCAAAGAGGATTGGGGTTGGAATGATTTCTTAGAAGAATCGCTTGGTTTCTTGAAGTTCGAGCTTTAAAGTCACCCATTAAAAGGATATTACCTTTGTTCCTTAGGCTAGAAATATCATTCTATAAACCATTGTAAGGACTATTTTTATCTAGTTTCTTTTTCTTATAGAAGTTAGAATTAATGGGGGGGAAATAACATATTTCTATGTAGGTCTTTTTATCATTAATGTCAGCAATCTCTATCCAACTATATTGGTCGTAAGGGTCGTTTTTACAAATCCTAGCATGGGGGGAGATGTTCTTCTTAGTGTAGAAAGCTATGCCTTAAATGCCTGTACGGAAGGATGGCTTGTTCCAGGTAGACCATAGTGCAAAGCCATCTATGTTAGGGACCTTAGTTTCTTCGTGCTCCCAAGTTTCAACAAGCAATATAATATCAACATCATTTGAGATCCAACTTAGCTTGGGGCCTTTGTTCAATGGAAAGCCCCGACAGTTCTAAGAAAGAATTAGGAGCATGTTGAATTGCTATTTATTACTATCTTTTTGGTTTCTATCTCGAATAATGACTTTCATATTTCTGATTATTGCCCATTTTCCTTCCTTCCTAGCTTCTTCTACCTTTCGAACCTCCTTTATTAATTCTTCTTGATCTTCTAGAATGTGACGTTAATTTATAAATATTCACGTTCCTTTTAGACTTGAGGTTTTACTAAGTATGTCATACTTATGGTTAGTAGAGCTCACCTTTATTCAGATCAACCTTCCTTTATTCTCAGTTAATTTCCCCAACCTTGTTGCTTCTGTGAGACACATGGTTTCAATTTGTAATCTATTATGTAATTTTGTCTGGGCTATGTCTAAAGTATCCTCGTCTATCTCCTCTTTTAAACCAAATATTATAAGGTTCAAGGCCCTTTTTTTACACTCATGGTCTAATTCGATCAATTTTTTCATTTCATCTTTAATTGGTTTGATATCTAATTTACCTGCCACACTATTTAGGGTGAGATGGTTGTTAACTTTTTCTTCTGGTTCTTTAATCATGTCCTTCATTTTAAGACTCTCTGTAGTATCATCATCTCCTTGCTGGGATGTTTGGTTCATATCTTGGTTTTGTTTTTCTATGACCTGCAACCTAGTCTCCATTGCCTCCATTTTATTCTCCAATAGTTCTATTTTATTTTCTAATTGTTTTTGGATCTTGTCTTCAAGAGATGTGAATTTTTTTTCCAGCATGGCTTCTAACTCGATTTGTAGCTTGACTTCTCTTTCTTCTCTACATTTCTCTAGACTCTATATACTCATAAAGGCTCTGTAGAGTAACTGTACTAGGTCTACCTTTGGTAATCTTTGGTAGTTGTGGTGAATTATTCATACTTGAGAATATATGAGAAGATATGTATTAGAAAAATATAAGGAATGTGTGCACTTGATACCAGCAAACCGGACAGTGCAGCCCATAGACCGGATTGGAGAAATCCACTGTAGATATGTGTTGATGCCACAGATTCAGGTTGTCACCGCAGAAACCGCCAAAGAGACCCACTGCAAAATCAATTCCAGACTTAAAATCTTCAGTGTTTAAATATGCCCTAGAGTTTTGATGAAAATCAGTTCGAGACAACAAATGAAAATCAAACCACGCAAATTAGTTTCAAGCAAAAGGCTTCGCTCCACCATTGTAGAGTTTGGTGTTTAAATATGCCGCAGAGTGCAGATGAATAAAGGCCATATTTCTCAATTCACATAAGTGTAACTAATACTAATAAAACCCACATTGTCAAATATAAATCTTTAATTGAGGGATTCTTCCATTCTCATTCAAAATTCTTAACACAAAATGTATTTGGTTCTTTTCTTCTATATATTTCTCATACCTAATGTTTATTTCCCCTTACACTAGGAGTTAACCACACAACAATTAAAGAACTTCAAAATAAAACAAAATGTAATGAAACTTAAAACCCTCCAAAGGTAACTTCCCTATCATATGATTCTTGAGAAAAAATGCCACATTGCCCAATTCAATGAAATGTAACTAATAGTAACAAAACCCACATTGTCAAATCCAAATCTTTAATTGATGTATTCTTTCATTCTCATTCAAAATTCTTAGCACAACACAGATATGGTTCTCTCATTTTGTATATTTCTCACACCTAATGTTTATTTTCCCTTAAAATATAGAGTTAACCACACAAAAACTAAAAATATTAAAAAAAAAAAACAAAATTTAATGAAACTTAAAACCCTCCAAAGCTAACCTCCCTACCATACCATTCTTGAGAATAAAATCCACATTGAAGTGTATCTAATTCTAATTATAATAGAACATACATTTTCAAATCCAAATCTAACTGAGAGATTATTATATTCTCATTCAAAATTCTTAATACCAAACAAATTTAGTTCTTTTCTTATATATATTTCTCATACCTAATGTTTATTTCCGTTAAATTGTGGAGTTAATCATAGACAATTAAAAATGGTAAAAATAAAACAGAATCTAAAAAAAATGTAATAAAACTTAAAGCCCTCCAAAGCTAACCTTCCTACCCTACCATTCTTGAGAATAAATGTCACATTATCCAATTCACATAAGTGTAACTAATAATAATAAATACCACATTGTAAAATCTAAATCCATTTAAGGTATTCTTCCATTCTCATTCAAAATTATTAACACAAAACATATTTGGTTGTCTACTTCCATATATTTCCCATACCTAATGTTTATTGCACTTTACCCCATGGAGTTAACCACACAATAATTAAAATTCTTCAAAAAAAAAAGAAAACACAAAATGTAATGAAACTTAAAACCCTCTAAAACCATTCTTGAGAATAAAGGCTCCAAGTCCAATTCATGGAATTTTATCTAATAATAATAGAACCCGCATTGTTAAATCCAAATATAATTGAGAGATTCTTCCATTTTCGTTCACAATCCTTAACACAACATATTTAATTTTATGCTTCTATATATTTCCTATACTTAATGTTTATTTCCCCTTAAAATGAGAAGTTAACCACAAAATAATTAAAATCTTCAAAATAAAGTAGAATCTAAACAACATATAAAAAACTCGTCAAAACTAGTCATCCTACCATATCATTCTTGAGAATAAACCTGCATTGTCTAATTCAAAAAAATGTAACTAATAATAATGAAAACCACATAATCAAATCCAAATCCAATTGAGAAATTTCTTCATTCTCATTTAGAGTTCTTCCCCAAAACCCACATTCTTGACAATAAAACCCACATTTTCCATTTCATATTATAATGCATAATAATAAAAGCCAGATTTAAAATCCAAATATAACAGAAAAATTCTTAACCCAACTTACACATTAAAATCCACATTTTCCAATTCACATTATAATGCATAATAATAAACCCCACACTTTTAAATAGTATAATGGTTAATAATAAAATCCACATTGTCAAATCCAACGGATTCTTCCATTCTCTTTGGAAGTTCCATTCTCTTTGGAAGTTTTTAACACACAAGTTCATGGTTCTATGCTTCAAACACCAAGTTTTAACCCAAAATGTTTTTTTGGGTTATTTTTTCAAATACACATCTGTGCTTGCTCACAATTTTAATAAAAACTCTAATCTGCAAACTCTGAGCTCTAAAAGGGCATTCTGACAAGTACAATGGACATCTTGACACATTCTATTTCAAAACCTATAAAAAATCTAATGCCTTATCCCTGCAATCAAACGGGCATGGAGACTAAGTAAATATCAGATTTTAAATTTCTTACTGGCGGACGTTTGGCTTTTCCTCATTCTTCCCGCTGGGGTCGCATGCACAGTCACTGCATTCGGCTTTGGCCCTGCTTCCTCCTTCCCAACGCCTTTCACAACTTTCTCACAATTACCACCGGCTCCATCAACGGGAGATGTCATAGAAGAGAACGAAAAAATCCTTTTTTCATTGATGGGCTTTCCTGCACCACGCCAAAAATCCAAATTGTATTACACAATAACAAAACCCACATTTTTAAATCCAAATATAACCCACGGATTCTGCTATTCTTTTTCAAAGTTTTTAACACATTCCGACACATTCTGGTATTTTTAAAGGCGCATTCTGACATGCACACATGGACATATTGACACATTCTATTTGAAAACCTACCAAAAACCTAATGCCTTATTCCTGCAATCAAACGAGCATAGAGACGAAGTAAATATCAGATTTTAAATTTCTTACGGGCTGACGATTGACTTTTCCTCTTTCTTCCCGTTGGGGGCTTATGCACAGTGACTGCATTCGCCTTTGGCCCTGCTTCCTCCTTCCCAACGCCTTTCACAACTTTCTCACAATTACCACCGGCTCCATCAAGGGGAGCTGTCACAGAAGAGAACGAAAAAATCCTTTTTTCAATGATGGGCTTTCTTGCACGAGGCCCGAAAGATCTGCCCTCTGAAATTTGAGTTGTTCCACTGTGTTGTTGATTCAGTAATGTCGTCTCCAAATCATATATTTGCTTGTTAATGGTGGAAATTTCATCGCGGAGAATGTTTGCATAATCACGGAATAACTGCAATCGCCTTTGCACACGATCAGCAAGAGGCTCAGACTTTCTATCCTCCGCCATTATAGCTCCAACACACAGAAAAGATCACAACTCACGAACAGAACACACAGAAAAGATCACAACTCACCAACAGAGAAGATCTCTAGTGACCAGAAATGAACCTTAAAGCCACCCACAATAGCTGGAATCTTTGGCTATGCGTTCCTCGGCTATTTAAAGAAAGTGAATGACAATTGGCCGCCAGCACCGCCCATTCATATGACCTGTGTAGTGGCGCCTCCCTGCAATAATTTAATTTTGTTGACTATGTGCTCTTCGCATGGGTAAAGGTGGTAAATAACTACCTGCTCAGCCGCATGCTATGGAATTTAAATGAAGCTCAAAGCCACCGACAATAGCTGGGCTCTTTTTGGCTGCGCGTTCCTCAGCTATTTAAAGAAAGGGAATGACCATTGGCCGCGGGCACCGCCCATTGATATGAGTTGTAGTGGCGCCTCCTGCAATAAATTAAAATTTTGTTGTCTATATGCTCTACGCACCGGTAATTAAAGGTGATAAATAACTACCTGCTCAGCGGCATGCTATGGAATTTAAATTTGATAATATTTCAAATGCTTTGGAATTGACACAAAATCTGCAGAGCATAAACTTTGCATTCATCCCAACGTCTCTATAAACTTTTCCATCTCATCCATGGCTGCCCTACTCAATTTTAGTCCGCATTTAAGGGTGTAGGGAATATTTTCACACAAAAGAGCATTTAAAGATTTATTTTTTCTATTTGTGAGATATTGAAAGCAGTGAGAGTTTTTTTTACTTTTTGGTGTATAGAAGAATTTGAAGTGAAATTTGTATTTGTGTTATTTAAATTTTTTTTTTTAATAGTATATATAGATTCAGCATTGTAAGACACTTTGATTATGAGAAAATCACTTATCAAACATATTATTTCAATAAATTCTTACTAGATTTTAAGAAAATTATATCAAAAAAAATTTATATTAATTTTGGAAATAAATTTGTCTATTCGTTCATTCCCAATATGAATCCACATTCACAATATGAATCCACTTTCTAATCGTTTGAGTTTAATTTTTGCAAGTTCCTTGTTACATTGGCTTTGTTTATAGTTGCTTTGTTATTTTTTTAAGGGATAATAATTTTCATAATATTTTTGTTTAATGCATTTAAATTTGAAATATTTATCTTTAAATGAATCAATAACTTTGCATATTTATTTATTTTAAATATTAAAAAGACTATTATTCCTTCATCTAATCAATATTCATGACCATTTTCAATATCAAGTTTTTAAAAACCAATTTCAAGATTATAAGCATCTTTTAATTTAAAACATATTTATATGAATAAAAATAATGTATTAAGGATTTTTTTAGTTGA
Organism: Pinus albicaulis; assembly: GCA_034641835.2. Taxonomy (NCBI): domain Eukaryota; kingdom Viridiplantae; phylum Streptophyta; class Pinopsida; order Pinales; family Pinaceae; genus Pinus; species Pinus albicaulis. Next base: position 1,169,604,845 of record CM076574.1, on the reverse strand, counting down.
GATAAATAAATGGAATGAAAGTGTTACATAGTAACTTCTTTGTCCTTTCATAAAAAAATTAGTGAAACTATATCATTATTGCCATATATTAAATGAAATTAACAACCATGATTTGTAAATATAATTGTAAAATGTATCTTTAAAATAGGATTTATTTACTTGGAATATATGGTTTGTTTTGGATGTGGAAAAATATTAAATGGTTTTTAAAATATTATTATGGAGATTGTAAAATTAGCTTACAAAATTATTATTACATATTTTTTTTTTAAGTTTTTAAAGCATGACATTTTGATGCCTTTTTGGATATATTTGGCATGAGAATTTGAGGTAGTTAATTAATATTAATTTAATTTTAACTCAATTTAAAGTTGTAAATTTAATGATCCATGATTAGATAATACATTACATATTAGAGAGATTTAATGCTTATTTATTTAATTTTTAATATAAAAAAGAAAATAATGACTTAAAATAACTTTTTTTTTTAAAAATCTCAATTTAAATAAATATTTTATTATAACAAATTAGTATAATAATATTATTAATTTTTTGTATTACCTAATAAAATATATATATATATATATATATATATAATGTGGCACATTTATGAAAGTCAAAAATAAAATAAAAATTCAACTTTTAAATAATACATGAGATGGTAGAAAAAAACAAAGGTAATGAACTTTTTATCATTCACATACTTATTAAATGATGTATGGTAAACAATAAATGTAATGAACTTTTTATCATTCACATACTTGATACACAATATACATACTTATTAAATAACAGATACTTGTTTTACGAAAATGAATATTAATTTCACCGATTCATTGATTTATAAAAGCCAAAGATATTTGGTTTATGGAAATTGATTTTATTATATGAGAATTTACAAAATGGAAAATTTTCAACATTTTATTATTTGAATTTTTTTATATTTATATAGTTTTTTTTTTAATTATAATTTTTGATAAACATATAAACAAATTAATATTTTTAAATTTTTAAAAATTAAATGATAATAATTTAAATATATAGATTAATAAAAATAAAAATAAAAAATATAACAAAATAAAACATTTAAAATATATCCAAATTGGAGTGGGTTAAACCCAAATTCATTTATATAAAATAATTTGAAAATATGGTGGTTCAAACATAATTTTATTTACAAACGAAACAATGATTATCCTCCTCACTTATTTTAAATATTTTATAATAAATGGAAAAGAAAACTATACTAATAACAGTTAGAAAAAAATATTAAAAATCAATTGACACATTATTACTTCATTTTAATTATAATTTTTTTTAAATTTAAATAGTTTAATATAAGTCTATGAAAAATAATTATGATTTAAAAATAAAGTATTTAAGAAATAAACATTTCCTGAAGAAATAAACATCACCTGTGCGTTGGAAGCTCCAAAAATTAGACTTATGTGATTATAGAGTGGATTCGTGCAAATTTTTACTGCTAACAAATTGGTTAAATTAGTTAAGTAATCTTTATTATTATTGTTAATGAAAACTATGGAGACAATTGTTATGTGGATGGAAAAGGTTTTTTCTAGTTTGTCATTTTTTTTTGTTTGAAATAATAAAAAGAATTTTGAAAGTGATAAAGGCTAATAATAATGCTGTTCCAAGAACTGGAAAGTGGTTTGGCAGTTAGAGCAGTTACCCACTCCACTCAGAATAAGAGAGTTATTCCAAGATGGAGAAGGGGTTCTGTGGATGAAGAGACATAAGGAGAGATTTTTCCTGAGCTGGGCACCAGTGGAAAAATACTCATAAAATCCTGAGGATTCTGGCTTCACTGGACCGTAGGTCTTGAGGTTATAGAAGAATAATGTCTTCTGCCAACTTGAGATTTCCAGTGGAAGCACAAGGGAAGAGCTGGGCGTAATTTCCACTCTTAAGGTTGGGAGGAATATCAGCCATACAAACATAAATTGCAGATAAGTGTTCATTTTAATATTTTCTGAATACTATAGCAAAATTACAGATAGACCAAAAGTTGTAAAATCTGTTAACCATTAACTTGAATGGAAATTATAAAGGTACAAGGAAAACAATTTTCATTTTGTGGTAAAGGTTAATACTCTGTAATATTAGTATGTAGAGGAAGATTGAAAATTCTGTTGTATATAAATTTTGATAAACTGCTGAAGAGTATTCACAAACACATAACCTAACAGTCGGAGTAGAACCATTAATTCCAGGTCATAAGGGAAACCAGGAATATATCGTTCAATTCTTGTCTAACTATACACGGAGCAATTCTGGGTGGTCCGGTCACCAATAACTAGGAGAGAACGATAATATTAACATTGATTGTCAAGGAAGTATCTTTAAACAAAATTGTTGAGGTAAGTTCAAGAGCAGAATATACTTTATTCTCTTTAAAAAAAAATAACACAATAGAGAGAATCGAATTCCGGGAATACCCATAATTATTGAATAACCAAATATAAATTGTTAATGTAAGCCAAACAAGAAACCTCAGAATTTACATTGCTAGTATTAAAAATGTTATTCTCAGAAAATTATGGGCTAAAGTCCGACATGAGGCTCCTTTCTTAATTTACATAATTTATCCTCTAATTACGATGAAGCAGAAGGCTTTAAATGTAATATATATATATATATCAACAGAAGTAAAAACCCATTTAGCAGATTCTGTTATGTGTAGGCTAGATGCTATCTCTACCATTACCACAAAGTAAAAACGCAGTAGATATAGAACTCTAAATAGAATAGAGAGGAATCTTTACAAAATTTGGGATTCCGAACCATAAGAGAAGAAAACTATGCCAAGAGTTTAAAATATCAACTAGACCTCTCTACCGATTTTCTTAAAGGAAGAGCTATGGGTAAAAACTCGAAAAACGATATGTATCAACCGTAACATTGAACCATCGTAAACATTATTCCAAAGGGAGAGACCCTATTAAACTGTTACAACCCGTTGAAAATAAAATTAAACAGTTCTTTTCTTTCACTTTTCATAATAAAAATAAGCCCTTATATAAATGGAAAAGAAAACTCCGATGAAATCTGAGTTATTCCAAAACAGGGTTTGTGAAGTATTGCTTGCAAAGGTGCCACAGAAGTCGTTGAATAAAATCCGCAGAACATACTTAGAGATTTCGAAGTTGGTTAAGTCGAGGCCAGATTTACAACCGAGTTCAACTGAGAAGAAATTGCCCTGTGGATTCGAGAGCATGCCTGCTAAAACATCTGTTGAGAGAGTAAGACTCGGGGATATAAACCATATGGTTATAATAGCATCCAAAGTCGGAAATAATAATTATAAACCTAAAGCATATACCTGAATAGGCCACCCAAGGGTTTACCAAGCACGTCCTCTTCATAACTAATGAGAAACATTAAAAGTATAAGCATAAGATATACGAAAATTACTGAGACTATATGAGCACCCAGACTTCTGGACTCAACGGCGAAGCTGGTAATAATAAACACACCACATAAGGTTGCATGTATAGGACTGTGACTGAGCAATGTGAAGAAAGAAACCCAAAAATCGATAAGCATAGAAGGAAATTTACTAACGCACCACCTTAACCTAATTAAACCAAATGTAAATCTTACCTCTAAAGCCGAACTACATTCACATCATGTTGCTTGACTTATAAACCTTCATAGAAATAGGGTTTTCGAGCTCGGAAAAATAAAAACTTAGAGTAGCAGAGGAGAGGTATGAAGACAAACAACAGTGCCAGAGAGTAAATTTTGGATCAGCGGTATTACTAGACCATTCCCGCTTGAACTCCTTTGCAATGATCCACACCGCACAAAACAACGGCTCAGATCTTCGAAGGACACATCGGGCACCCCTTGGAAGCCGTGAATGGATACAGCTATAGGGAAAATCAGTTTTTGGATCACGCAATAAAGCCATTAGTACAAAAACCCTAACTTCATTGAATTATGAATTGACAAGTGTATGCAGAGCCTTTGTCATTTTCATGTCAATTTGCTAACTTGGGTTTTGCGTCAGTTATATAGTTGAAATGGTAAATTTAATTACCAAGTATATGCATGATTTATTATGAGCGGTAATGTGAAAAATTTATATCGGAGTTTAGGTAATGTGTAAATGTTTTAAGATGTGGAGTTATATTGACTCTAGCGTATAAATTAAAGATAAAAAAAAAATAAAAAATTTATGTTTACTATATATGTGACAAGTGGTATCAGAGCGGCATTCATACGCTGCGACCTTAAGGGTCAACTAACAATGACGTTGTGTGTAAATGATTCACAGAGAGAGAAACCATTTAGCAGTTTAACAGGAACATTATGAGAAAAGGAACTTCGCAGCAACCCCCTCAAGACACTGGGGACCCTCCAGCACAACCAGTGATGAACCCAGAAATGTGGATCCATCTAAATGTCGAACAACAACAGAAAACTAGTAGGTTGTTAGAATAACAACAACACCAAACTAGTTTCATGTTAAATACAATTCAACAACTACAGGAAGAAATGGTACGTGTCCGAAAGGATAATGAGCGATTACTACAAGATCAGAAAAAGATACTAAAGAGTCCGCCAGACAAACAAAACCAGAAGATGGAACATCCAAGTACAGACAGAGGTATGCAAGATGAAGAATAACAGCAAACGAAAAATAACACCATAGATAGATTGGAAAGAAGCCCATCCCAACGAAGCAAAAACAAATATTTCAACGAAGCAGAATCTGGTAATGTACCAGATCAGCAAGCGATTAAGAAATGGAAAGTAGAACTGCAAGGGGAATTTCATAAGATTAAACTACCAACTTTCCATGGTGAGGAGAAAGAGGTGGTAGAAGCATGGTTAATAAATATGAACAAGTATTTTCAGGTGTATGAATATAATAGCAACTTGAAGGCTAGATTGGCTATATATCAGCTAAGGGAGAAATCCACCTTGTGGTGGGAGGAAGTGAAGACTGTACGTAGTATTGAAGAACAAGACGTCACCTGGGAATCATTCCAGCAATGTTTCAAGGACAAATACTTAACAGAGAGATTCTATGATGAAAAAGCTAAATAATTTCATGACTTAAGGCTGGGACAAATGACCATGGATGATTATATCACCAAGTTCACCTCCCTATTGCGATATCTCCCCTATCTTCGAGAGGAAAAGGCTAAGGTGCAAAGGTTCCTGAGTAGTTTACCAACACACATGAAGGAACGAATCGAATTCGTAAACCCTCAGACTATGAATGAAGCCATTCGTAAAGCATGAATGTGTTATTAGTAGTCCAAGGCCAAGGGGGAGGTTGGTAAAAATTGGCAGCCAAAGAAAGGTTAAAAAAGTAATTCAAATTTCAGAAGCAAAAAAAGTGGTAACTTTAAAAGTTCAGCACGAAATCCTACTAGTAAACAATTTGGTAGGAATCACCAAAGGACTAGATGGCCAACCGAAGAAAATCCTACGGAAGCATCCAATAAACCTGAGCAAGTTAAAACTACTAAACCACCTCTACAGTGCTGGGGATGTGGGGAGGCACATTATTACAAAAAATGTCCACATCGAATCCAAAATGATACAGTTGCAAATATATAAGAAGCCTCTACTGTGGGCGATATAGCATGGAATATACCTCGTACCAATGCAGCTTTGGAAGACCAGCAGGCCGATTATCAGCCCACAATGATTGAAATAGAAGGTAAATTAATAAATAAAACTGTTTCTATTTTGGTAGACCCTGGATAAAGTTTGAGCTATGTTAGTCCCAAAACAATGGAAAGGTGTAATTTGAAAGAACAAAAATTTAAGAGTTCATGGTTAGTACAACTAGCTACCGGAGCAAAACGAAAAGTCACTACCAAGATTCCAAATTGTATTCTGGAAATTTCTGAACAATAGTTACAAGTAGATCTGAATGTTTTGCCATTAGGGTCCTATGATGTTTTGTTAGGCATGGATTGGCTATAAAAGAATTGGACTCTAGTGGACTGTAAGGAGAAAGTTATCTATTACAGAATTCTCGATGGAACCCAGAAGGAAATACAAGGAATCAGAAAACCATTATAGTTACGCCCAATAACAACATCCCAAATGAATAAATGTATAAGGAAAGGGTGCCAATTGTATGCTATTCAGGTAGGATTTGCATATTCCAAGGAAAAATCACCTACAATAGAAGGTATACCGATAGTGCAAGAATTCCTAGATGTTTTTCCAGAAAACATCCCTGGATTACCACCAAAAAGAGATATTGAGTTTACTATAGAGTTAGTGCCTGGAGCTTCTCCTGTATCAAGAGCTCCCTATAGATTGAGTGTGCTGGAATTAACAGAGCTGAAGATGCAGTTACAGGAACTGTTGGATAAGGTTATATTCGCCCAAGTGTGTCACCTTGGGGAGCACTAGTTCTATTCGTGAAAAAGAAATATGGTACCATGCATATGTGCATGGATTATAGACAGCTCAACAAATTAACAGTAAAAAACAAATACCCTTTATGAAGGATTGATGATCTGTTTGACCAAGTAAAGGGGGCCATGGTGTTTTCCAAAGTAGATCTGAGGTCTGGATATCACCAGATTTGAATTAAGGAGGAAGACATTTGCAAGATAGCATTTCATACAAGACATGGTCATTATGAATTTGTGGTATTACCCTTTGGTTAACAAACACACCATCAACTTTCATGAGACTAATGCATAGGGTCTTCCATCCTTTCCTGGAAAATTTCGTACTTATTTTTATAGACGATATTCTGATCTATTCTAAGAATCAAGAAGAGCATAAGCAACATTTGAGATTGGTGCTGGAAGTGCCAAGAAAACACCAGTTATATGCAAAATTCAGCAAGTGTGATTTCTTCAAAACAAAAATCCAGTATCTGGGACACATTATTTCTGCTGAGGGGATCATTGTTGATCCAGAGAAGATTAAAACAATCATGGAATGGTGAGTACCCCGAAACATGGCAGATATTAGATCTTTTATGGGTCTAGCTGGGTACTACCGCAAATTTATCGAAGGATTTTCCAGAATTGATTTCCCCATTACTTCCTTGCAAAGGAAAGGAAAAGTTTTTGAATGGACCATGAAATGTCAAAGCAGTTTTGAAAAACTGAAATAGCTTTTGACCACTGCTCCTGTGTTAAGGGTGGTTTATCCCAACAAAGAATTTGAATTATGTATGGACACAAGTAAAGAAGGTGTAGGGGAAATCCTATCTCAGGAAGGAAAAGTGGTAGCATATGATTCTAGGAAGTTGAAGGATCATGAGCAAAGATATTCCATGTATGATTTGGAGTTGACAACAGTAGTTCATGCACTCCGGGTATGGAGACACTACCTGTTGGGCAAAAAGTTTGTATTAAAAATAGATCATAACAGCTTGACGAGTTGCTTCAAGCAAGCAAATTTAAACTCGAGACAGGCAAGATGGAATGCCTTCCTAAGTGAGTTTGACATTGATATCGAGCATGTCAAAGGAAAGGAAAACTGAGTAGCTGATGCTTTAAGTAAAAAACTACATGGTATATATGAGATATATTATAATCAGCTGGAAAGCAAATTTTCCGAGTAGGTAAAGGAAGAAGCTCAAAAAGATCCCGAGTATCAGTCTTTGTGGCAAAAAATGGAGGAAATCCGAAAACATGGTGGCACATCTGGGTATGGTATAAATGAAGATCAAATGTTAACCTTCAAGAGTAAAATATATGTACCTAACCCTGTGGAGTTGAAAAAACTAATAATTAACAAATACAATCGCAGCAATTATGTAGGTCATTCGGGGTATCAGAAGATGTTGACTGCGATTAGAAAGGTGCTTTTCTGGCCTGGTATGCGAAAGAATATTGTGGAATATTTAAGCAAGTGTTTAGAATGTCAATAAGTTAAGGTAGAGAATCAACATCCTGCAGGATTGTTGCAGCCCATACCCATACCCGAATGGAAGTGGGAAGTCATATCTCTAGACTTCATTACAGGATTACCATGAACAAAAAGAGAGAATGATTCTATAATGGTTGTAGTAGACAGATTGAGTAAATCTGCACATTTTCTGCCCGTATAGTCTACTTACAAGACTGTACAAATAGCTGATATTTTTATGAAGGAAATTTTTAGATTGCATGGCATTCCAAAGACTGTCATTTCAGATCGAGATGTTAATTTTACTTCTGCTTTTTGGAAAACCTTATTTACAGGATTAGGAACGAAGATAAACTTCAGTACTACCTATCACCCCAAGACTAATGGTCAAACGGAGTGAGTAAATCAAGTTCTGGAAGACATGTTGCGCATGTATGTGATGAAGCAACCAACTAAGTGGGAAGATTACCTGCACCTTGTTGAATTTGCTTACAACAATGGGTATCAGGAATCTCTAAAAATGAGTCCTTTTGAGGCTTTGTATGGGAGGCAATGTCATATGCCCATAAATTGGAACATCCCTGAGACAAAGCTAATGTTGGGACCTGAAATGCTGGGGGAAATGGAAGCAAAGGTGAGAAAAATAAGAAAAAATCTCAAGGCTGCACAAGATCGACAGAAGGTCTATGCAGATAATAAAAGGTCTTACCATGAGTTCACAACAGGAGATCATGTATACGTAAGGATCAAGCCAAAAAGGAGTACCTTACAATGGGCCTCTTGTGCCAAATTGGCTCCCAGATTTTGTGGACCCTTTGGGATTTTGGAGAGGGTAGGACCTGTAGCCTATCGACTAGCACTACCTAGCCATATCTGAGTACACAATGTATTTCATGTGTCTCTGTTAAATCGTTATGTATATGATTCGAAGCATGTAATTCATTGGCAGCATATAGAGGTCTGATAGTAATGAAATCCGAACTTGTAATGTGATCTTCTTTGCGAGAAATTGGCCTAGAAATTGTTTATTGTTTCAGGTAGAGCTGGACGGAGAATTCCTAGTTCAGCCGCAATGCATACTTGACCAAAGGGAAATCATGCTCCTAAAGCGAACTATCACCTAGGTGAAAGTGCAATGGAAGCACTTCAGCCGGATGAAGCCACTTGGGAAGATGAAAGGTTCATACAGAAGGCTTACCCAGAACTCTTTTCAGAGCCAAAGCGAAACACCAAGGATGGTGTTACTTCTAGGGGGGGAAGTTGTGACAGCTACATTTACTGCTAACTAATTGGTTAAATTAGTTAAGCAATCTTTATTATTATTGTTAATGAAAACTATGGAGACAATTGTTATGTGGATGGAAAAGTTGTTTTCCATCTTGTCATTTTGTTTTGTTTGAAATAATAAAAAGAATTTTGAAAGTGATAAAGGCTGATAATACTGTTGTTCCAAGAACTAGAAAGTGGTTGGGCAATTAGAGCAATTACCCACTCCACTCAGAATAAGAGAGTTATTCCAAGAGGGAGAAGGGGTTCTGTGGATGAAGCTACAGAAGGAGAGATTTTTCCTAAGCTGGGCACCACTGGAAAAATACTCATAAAATCCTGAGGATTCTGGCTTGACTGGACCACAGGTCTTGACGTTATAGCAGAATAGTGTCTTCTGCCAACTTGATTTTTCCAGTGGAAGCACAAGGGAAGAGTTGGATGTAATTTCCACTCTTAAGGTTGGGAGGAATATCAGCCCAACAAACGTAAATTGTAGATAAGTGTTCATTTTAATATTTTCTGAATACTATAGCAAAATTACAGATAGGCCAAAATTTGTAAAATCTGTTAACCATTAACTTGAATGGAAATTATAAAGGTACAAGGAAAACGGTTTTCATTTTGTGGTAAAGGTTAATACTCTGTAATATTAGTATGTAGAGGAAGATTGATAATTCTGTTGTATTTAAATTTTGATAAACTGCTGGAGAGTATTCTCAAACACATAACCTAACAGTTGGAGTAGAACCGTTAATTCCGGGTCACAAGGGAAACCCAGAATATATTGTTCAATTCCTGTCTAGCTATACACGGAGCAATTCTGGGTGGTCCGATCACCAATAAATAGGAGAGAACGGTAATATTAACAGTGATTGTCAAGGAAGTATCTTTAAATAAAATTGTTGAGGTAAGTTCAAGAGCAGAATAGACTTTATTCTCTTAAAAAAAAATAACATAATAGAGAGAATCAAATTCCAAGAATACCCATAATTATTAAATAACCAAATATAAACTGTGAATGTAAGCCGAACAAGAAACCTCAAAATTTACAATGCTAGTATTAGAAATGTTATTCTTAGAAAATTATGGGCTAAAGTCCGACGTGAGGCTCCTTTCTTAATTTACATAATTTATCCTCTAATTACAATGAAGCAGAAGACTGTAAATGTAATATATATATATATATATATAAACAGAAGTAAAAACCCATTTAGCAGATTCTGTTATGGGTAGGTTGGAAAATATCTCTACCATTACCACAAAGTAAAAACACAGCAGATATAGAACTGTAAATAGAACAAAGAGGAATCTTTAGAAAATTCAGGATTCTGAACCATAAGAGAAGAAAACTATGCCAAGAGTTTAAAATATCAACCAGACCTCTCTGTCGATTTTCTTAAAGGAAGAGCTATGGGTAAAAACTTGAAAAATGATATGTATCAATCGTAACATTGAACCATCGTAAACACTATTCCAAAGGGAGAAATCATATTAAATTGTTACAACCCATCAAAAATAAAATTACACAGTTCTTTTCTTTTGATTTTCATAATAAAATAAGTCCTTATATAAATGGAAAAGAAAACTCCGATGAAATCTGAGTTATTCCAAAATAGGTTTTGTGAAGTATTGCTTGCAGAGGTGCCACGGAAGCTGTTGAATAAAATCCGTAGAACATACCTGGAGATTTCGAAGTTGGTTAAGTCGAGGCTAGATTTACAACCGAGTTCAACCGAGAAGAAATTTCCCTGTGGATTCGAGAGCATACCTACTAAAATAGATGTCGAAAGAGTAAGACTCAAGGATATAAACCATATGGTTATAATAGCTGTGAAAGTCAGAAATAATAATTATAAAATTGAATTATATACCTGAATAGGCCACCCAAGGGTTTACCAAGTGCGTCCTCTTCATAACTAATGAGAAACATTAAAAGTATAAGCATAAGATATTTGAAAATTACTGAGACCGTTTGAGCAACCAGACCTCTGGACTCAACGGCGAAGCTGGTAATAATAAACACACCACATAAGGTTGAATGTATAGGACTGTGACCAAGTAGTGTGAAGAAAGAAACCCATAAATCGATAAGCAGAGAAGGAAATTTACGAACGCACATCCTTAACCTAATTAAACCAAATGTAAAAGCTTACCTCTAAAGCTGAACTATGTTCGCATCATGCTGCTCGGCTTATAAACCTTCATAGAAACAGGGTTTTCGAGCTCGGAGAAAGAAAAACTTAGAGTAGCAAAGGAGAGGTATGAAGACAAACAATAGTGCCAGAGAGTAAATTCTAGATCTGCGGTATTACTAGACCATTCCTGCCTGAACTCCTTTGCAACAATCCACACCGCACAAAACAACGGCTCAGATATTCGAAGGACACATCGGGTACCCCTTGGAAGTCGTGAATGGATACAGTTGTAGGGAAAATCAGTTTTTGGATCATGCAATAAAGCCATTAGTACAACAACCCTGACTTCATTGAATTCTGAATTGACAAGTGTATGTAGAGCCTTTGTCATTTTCATGTCAATTTGCTAACTTAGGTTTTGCGTCAGTTATATAGTTGAAATGGTAAATTTAATTACCAAGTATATGCATGATTTATTATGAGCGGTAATGTGAAAACTTTATATCGAAGTTTGGGTAATGTGTAAATGTTTTAAGATGTGGAGTTATATTGACTCGAGCGTATAAGTTAAAGATTAATATATATATATATATGACATTATCTCTCAAAGTATTATGAATCATCAAATTCCCACAAATGGAGTGCACAAAAAATAATTCTTTGTGGCAATCTATACACGCTTAAATCCAGAGTCAAATCTAATGTGATCCTTTGAGTTTAATTTTTATTTCCAAGGCACATGTACTGTTTATTTCTTCCCATAATGTTTATTTATTAGATGCTTTATTTTGAAAGCAGTACTGATTTTTCATAATTTTATGTTTTAACTTATTTGAATTTAAAAGATATGTAGTTAAATGAAGCAATAACCGCATATTTATTTTAAATATCAATAAAATATATTAAAAAATATTCATTATCATTTTGAAGTCTTTTAAACAATTTTTTTTTTTTAAATTTAAATATTTTTAATTTATATATATATATATATAATTACAATTTTTAAAAAATATATTGGTAATGCACTTTTGTGAAAAAAGAAATTATATCTATAATACAAAATGATTCTCAACAATATACCCATTCAATATATATGTATAAATGAGAGAAAAATTTATACAAAATTATTAAAAATCAATTAAAATATTAAATGTAATATTAAAAATTATTTTTCTTTAATATCTAAAATAAAAAATAAATATATTAAAACATAAAAAAATTATCTAAAATTATTAACTTAAATAATAATAATAATAATACTTAATTTATATATGGTAAAAAAACTAAAATTGTTATATATAACTATACTTTTAATTATTAATTTTTTCAAAATTAAATCATAATTTTATCTTATGTAAACTCTTTTAAAACTTCATATCATAATTTTAATAAATATATTTCATATAATTTTAATAAACTTATTTCATATTAACTTCAAATTAACTAACCATTACATGTTTCAATATATTTAACCCTTCATTTATTTGATAATTCATCCTAATTTTTGAGATTTACAATTAGTTTTATGTAAAATGATAGACAATGATTGAGCATTTTGCTCCACATAGATATGACTCCATATAATAAATCTATTTCATATAATTTTAATAAACTTATTTCATATTAACTTCAAATTAACTAACCATTACATGTTTCAATATATTTAACCCTTCATTTATTTGATAATTCATCTTAATTTTTGAGATTTACAATTAGTTTTAAGTAAAATGATAGACAATGATTGAGCATTTTGCTCCACATAGATATGACTCCATATAAAGAGCTTTCTTCGGATGCTAAACCTAGTAAGAGACAATATCTCTGCATATCAGAATGAGAACCACACATCTCCCCAAAAATAACCGTGTGTTTAGCTGCGTGTTCCTCGGCTATTTAGAGAAAGAGGATGACCATTGGCAGCCACTACCTTTAAATGGTCGTTCACTTTCTCTAAATAAACGAGAACGAATATTTTATTTAATCAAAAATAGTTTTGATTTTATATAAGTCAAGTTTGACTGTGTGAGATTTGGTTCGGGAAAAAAAAAGGTTAGTTCTTAAATTATCCTCTCTTTATTTTCTGAATCTAGTATGGATTCATTCAGAAATTCAGTGTCATTTAGAGAACTTGAAGAACAATATAGAGTCAGCCAAGACCGTCTTAGAGATATGTTTGCTAGTTCTAGTAGTCGAGTGTTAAACCAGTCAGAACATCTGTATGAAGAACAGAACCAACTGCTAAATGGGTTCTTCCAAAGATCAGTACTGATAAAGTCTATTTTGATCTAGGTGTCTGGAATCTTAGAGCAGGCACCCGAATTTCAATAAAAGAATCCATAAGTTCTGTTAGAGAAAACTCTGACTGTGTCATGTCTATTCCTCTCTTAGATCCTAAGTCTCTGCAAGAAGAAGCAGAAAAGTTAGGAACACAGTTTTTACATTTGGGATGTATTCGTGTCGGCATCCATGCCCTCACTCATCAAGGGTTGAATACATATGTGTTAGCAACAGTTCGGGATCTAACACATAACAAATATACAAATTCCTTGATAGGTGGTATTGTAGCTCCATTGTCAAATGGACCAATCTGGTTTGACTGTTATCCAAATTTTTCAGTCTATATCTATGATGAAACCTTGTCTGATATTCTCCAGCTTCAAATCCAAACCTGTGGATTTGATATGAATAGCAAAAGAAACAATATGTCTATACATACAAGAGGATGTTTCCGTCATACCAGCACCTTGTCAGCTGTAGTCTTCCATGCCCCCAGCAAAGATAGCAAAACCAGTGTCATGGTTATGACAGACCCAAAAAATTAGAAAGTTGAACATCAAGCAATAAAGTGGGAAGAACTTTCTTTTCCTGAACACTGGACCATTCCTAACCCGAAGCCCATCTCTGCCAGAGCCATCACTTCTGCCGATATTATAGAAGACCAGTCCAAAGCTGTTTTGTCTTTTCCTAGAAGGTCTATAATAGACAGAAGAAGGATCAATGAGATGTGTCAAAAGTCTCCATTGTATATACCACCCGATTGTACAGATTCCCCTTGTTCATCTATTGTTTCTAGTTGTAGTCATATTTCATTATTTGAATTTGCTCAGCTTGTAAATTTCTAGCCCCTGAAATTTGATTGTCCACAATGCCATCAGTCTGTGAATCTAAAACATCTTGCTGAAATGGTCATTAGACATCAGAACCATAATCCTAGAACAAGTGAAGCTCCTCCTTCTACATCAGTCACTCCCTGTCATAATCCCAAGTGTTCTGATATCCCTTTCCCTCATGAAGACGAACATGTCCTCATGATGCATTTAGTCCCTACTCTGCAAGATGAAGATCCTAGACTGACAGAAATATTCATGAATATGCAATCTCTCAGAGATAAGCATGGTGTGAGTTTTTACAATCAAATAGATGGATTGATTCCTGAATGCAGATTCAAAGAGTTGCCAGAATACATTAAAAGACCATCTATTCTTGAGATTAAAAAATTCTATACATTAATGGATGGTTGCAGTAAACATGTGATCCCAGAAAAATGGATGAAACTAATGTTGAATTGGGATCTCCATACTCATCCACAAGTAGATGAGTTTGTTGTTTCGTACAACATAGAGGAGAAAAGAAAATTAGCCTTGCAATGGAAGGAATATATGAATGAAAGAAATATTTGGATTTCTTTCTACTCATGGAAAAAGGCTAAAGAGTCAGAGGTAATTTTGATCACTGACTCTGCATCCTCCTTTGGACATGCTTGGACAGCTATTGATGGAAATAAAGTTGAAACCTCTTCCAGTTTTCCTCCTCTCAAAGGAATTGTCCTTGGAGATGGAAAAAACTCAGCCAATTCCTATCCCATATTTTAAAAAGAAAATGTTGTAGGGATAGAAAGGAGAGTTCAAACAGTTAGTGAAAAAATAAATTGGACAAACACTGTTGTTACTGGTTTAGAGAAGAATATGGCTAAAGCTGTCACTGTCAAAGATCAGATAGAACAATTCCAAGTGTCTATCAATAATGTAAATAGTGCATTGAATTCTGTACAGTAAAATGCTTTAGTTTCTAAAGATTTTTGTTTACAGTCTTTAAAGAAGATTGATGAAGTAGAAACTTGTATCATAGAAAATTTTGTTTCTACTCGGCAGTTAATTTCAAATTTTTCTGAGAAAATTGAGAATAAAGAAAAGAAGAATACAAACAAGCCTGTCCCTTCTGCATTTCTCCACAAAGGAAAAGATGTGTCTTTTCAAAAAGCTACTGAATGTTTTCCCCAGCTTCTTCCTAAAGAGTCTGCTCCTGAATCTCAAAAACTTAAAGTCACAGTTGCCTCTCTTTTTGAGACTGAGTCTGAAGAACATGCCTTGCCAGTTTATG
The DNA here is from genome assembly GCA_034641835.2 of Pinus albicaulis. Lineage (NCBI taxonomy): Eukaryota > Viridiplantae > Streptophyta > Pinopsida > Pinales > Pinaceae > Pinus > Pinus albicaulis. The sequence continues at coordinate 1,169,589,201 of CM076574.1, read as the reverse complement.
AACCCTTAGAAGCTCAGTACACAAGATATTCCCCTCCCGATCTTAATGGCCTTGGAAAGATTACTCCAAGAGAAACATTTTGGGAACAAAGCCATAAAGAGTGGAATATTGATAATTTGTCATCAGCCCAAATAAAGCAAACTCTGGATCGAATGATCATAGAATACAAACTGATGTGCATTGATGGAAAATCAGAGGTAAAGGCCTGTAAGACCCTCATTCCCTACTTCACAGGAACTCTAGCCCAATGGTGGGAACTAGAGTCATCTCCTGCTTTAATAAAGAAGATGGAAGAAGAGGTCGTTAAAGATGAAAATGGAGATGTGGAATTTCATCCAGATGGCAGACCCATCAAAAACATGATTGGTGCCCTCACAACACTAATCCAGCAAAAATTTTGTGGAGATGAACCAGCCATCTCAGACCAAAATGAGTTGATACTGATGAATTTAAAGTGTAGAAACATAAATCAACATGAAGATTTCCATCGTGATTGGATTCAACGAATCTTCCTGGTGAAGGACCCTAAGAATTTGATCTGGAAGCAAGTTTATCTGGCAGCCTTACATTCCAAGCTTGTAGATATTTTGAAGTTGCAAGAAGCATTCCGGTTGCCACTGGAGAGTTATTTATGGGGTTAGATGTATAGTATAATCACTAACGTTTTAATTTCTCTGTGTACCAGTTCAAAGATTCATAAGTCTATTGATAAGCTAAACATATTGCTTGGTACAAAGTCTTTTTGTAGTCAGCCTTACAAAGAAAAAGGCTAAAAAAACTTACAAAAGAAAGCCAGCCTTACACTTATCACATGTCTTCCAAGAAAATCTCTGAGTTGAAAGCTCAAAAAGCCAGAAGAAAGCCATACAAAAAGTCTGCTAGAAAGGGGTATTATAAATATACTCCTAAGACTCATTATTATGATGTTGATGATATCCGTCCCAAGGATAAGAAATTAGAACCAATGAAAAATATCACCTGCTGGATTTGTGGAAAGCCAGGACATACTTCAAATATGTGTCCTAAGGAAAAAGAATCTAAGAAAAACTTGGGAAAGAAATCCCAGCAGAAATACAAAGGAAAGGGTCAGACTTCATCTACCACAATCAAGACAGAACCTCAATGTGAGATCTGTAATTCCCCTTTCCATAAAACAGAAAATTGTCACAAACTGCTTATGCAACAAGCATAAGAGGATTCCCCTTCTGTCTCCTCTACTGAGTATTCTTCTTCTGAATCTGAAAATGAAGAAGTCCATGCTTATTGTCAGTGCAATGATTCTGAAAATTGTCATTGTGAATGTTCTTCTTCAGAATTTGGTTTTTCCTTTGACAATGATATTGTAGAAGAATTTTCAGGGAAACTAAAGCTTCTAATGTCCCAGACTGATGAAGATGAACTTAAAGTTTTTGCACAAATAAGAGCCATGGAAGATGGAGATTTGAAGACTCGCCTGCTTGATGCATATATGCAGTCATCCAATTCATCCTCCAGTTCTAAAATTTGTAAGAAGTCGTTGTTTGTTGATGCTTCTTAGGACAGAAACACACGCAGTTATCTCCGACAACAACAAGATTGCAAAGTTCGCGCACTCACTTTGGGGGAGGTGAGTAGGGAGATACACTACATGAAGACAGAAATATCTACCCTGAAATCAAGAATTGCAGAGCTTGAGAAAAGTAAACAAGTTCAAGCCTCTCCTATTTCTTCTCCTGTTTATTCAGGTAGAGTCACAAATTACACTCTGCATGGTACCCCAAAACATACTCAAGAAGTTGAAGTTGTAGAGGGACATCCTGATCCTACTATGGGTATAAGAGATATGCATTTACTTGCTATCCAATATCAGCAACATCATGTGAATGTTAAGGTCTGGATAAAAGGAAAGATGTTTGATTTGATAGCATTAATTGATTTAGGATCCGGTGTCAATATGTTCTCTAAAAAGGTTGTCCCGTCATAGTATTGGGTTGCTGCTACCTGCAAGCTCACCGGACTGGGTAAAATTACTCTTGAATATGAAGTACCCAAAGATGCAGTCTATTTTGAATCTAAATGTGTCACATTGAAATTTGCTGTTGGTGACATACCAGTTGACTGCATTCTTGGTAATGTGTTTCTTGCTGCAGTTGAGCCTCACGGATCAATGAGGTTCCCAAATAAGAAAGTTGGATACTTCATAACTGTCAAAGGTAAAAGATTTAATTTTCCTTATGTTTCTAACACCTGAATTTCTACCATGGTACAGGCCATGCAGTTGGAGCTGCAGAAAGCAGAAAATAGTCTTTCAGAACTCAAAGAACATAAGAGTATTCTTAGTATCGAGCAACAGTTGAGTTCTGCAGCAGTTCAGAAGCAGATCTCTGAACTTCAGAAACAATTTGGAGAACAATGTTGTTCAGAAGAACCAAATGCATTCTGGCATAGAAATCAGCATTGTGTTGAATTACCTACAAAGAAGATTATGAGGGTAAGCCTTGTAAATCTAGAGCCATTCCTATGAGCAAAGAATATCGCAGGCTTTGTGAAAAGGAGATTGATCAGCTTCTAAGCAGAAACCTGATAAGGGAGTCTAGCAGCCCTTGGAACTGCTATGGCTTCTATGTAAATAAAATAAGTGAACAAATTCGAGGCATTCCCATATTGGTTATCAATTACAAGCCTCTGAACTCTGTAATGGCTGACGATACCTACCCAATTCCTCATAAAGGAGATCTGCTAAGTAGGATTGCAGGAGCCAAGGTATTTTCCAAGTTCGACCTCAAGTGAGGATTTTGGCAAGTGGCCATAGCAGAAAAAGACAAATTCAAGACAACTTTTAGTGTCCCTGCTGGTCACTATGAATGGAACGTGATGCCCTTTGGCCTAAAGCATGCACCTTCAAAGTTCCAGAAGTTAATGGACTCTGTGTTTAAACCTTATGCTGAATGGTTGTTGGCTTACATAGATGATATCCTAATTTTCTCTAAAAATATTCAAGAACATTTCAGACATTTAAATATTTTTATGAGATTGGTCAAAAAGAATGGTCTGGTATTGAGTAAGAAGAAAATGGAGTTATGCCAAACAAAGATAAAGTTTTTAGGGCACACCATTGAGAATGGTCAAATTGCTTTACAGTCTCATGCACTTGAATTTGCAGATAAATTTCCTGATGAGATTTTAGATAAGACAGAGTTACAAATATTTTTAGGGTGTCTTAATTATGTAAGCAATTTCTATCCAAAATGTGCCATAGATAGATCTCTGTTAAATCAGAGACTGAGAAAGAATCCTCAGCCTTGGACAAAAGAACATTCAGAAGTAGTCCGACAAATCAAGGCTAAGGTAAAGAATCTCCCTATTATATATGTTGCAGAAGATTCTTATTTTAAAATTGTTGAATATGATGCCAGCAACATTGGTTGGGGAGGTGTGTTAAAACAAAGACCAAGTAAAGACAACAGCAAAAAGGAGGAACAAGTTGTTCAGTTTGCCTCTGGAATATGGATTAAAGATGAAAGAAACTACTCCACCATTGAACAAGAGGTAAAAGTAGCTTGGAACTGCATCTATAAGTTTTCAATTCACTTGGTCAATAGGAATTTTCTACTAAGAACTGATGCGCAAGCTTTGGCTAAGGTCTTAACTAAGACTATTAAAAATCCAGAAGACTCCAAGTTTGCAAGATGGCAGGCTTACTTTGCCAACTTTGATTTCAAAGTTGAGCATATTAAGGGGATTCATAACTGTGTGCCTGATTTCCTTAGTAGAGAATATATACAGCATATTCAGCAACAAGAACAAGATGATGATGATCCCGAAGAAGAAGAAGAAGAAGCCCATGTAATGGTCATTATTACTGAATGGGATCATGCCCATCAAAGAGAAACGCTCAGACATATATCTGATGATGAATCATGGGCAGTCTACAAAGAAAAGTGGAGGCCAACATGGCAGCTCCACAATACAAAAGTCCTAGATGCAGACTTGCAGAATCATTCAGATATCCAGCATCTAGTACCTGAGAGAAGAGTACACCCGAAAGGAAGAAGATGGATTCATGACATGATGTACTTCACTTCCATGTCAGCTTTAGAAGAGGCTGAAAGATCTTTATCACAAGATTTTTGTGATCTCACTGTTATCTGTACTAGCAGCAGTGATAGAAAAAAAATCTATTACAAATCTTATGCCATAAATAGAACACGGTGGCCAGGACATAATTGGTCAGAACACTTCCAAATGTGGCCAGGTAATAATCTTGACTTAAATTTCCCTTACACTGTGTATAATTTTGCAGGATATATAAGGCATTGGTGGAATCTGGTAAACAAAGATGGTCGTAATGAGACACATTACACCAAATTAAAGTTTGGTTCCACATGGATAAACCAACACAGCTTACAACCACCCTGGCTACATGATTGGTGGTTGGATTATGGATTAAGCGCATACAACATGGATCCTCATTATTATGAATCCTATTTCCATAACCGATGCAATGAATGTTTGGAAAGCAGAATAGGAGAATGTTTTCATTATCCTTGCCAGACTATTGGAGAATTAGGACAGTTGGATTATAAGCTATTTAATTCTGTCCTAGAATCTCACTTGAAGATGCATCATCAATGGTTGGTGTTAACAAAAATTAAACACCAAATAATCCTAAATAAGCCAATGATTGTACGCTGGATCTATACAAAGGTATGGGATGATCATATCTACCCAAGATTAAGATTCCCAGGTATTAAAATCTTGGATGATAATAATGAAGCCAGTACAAGTGGTTCACGAGAGCTCCACTAAACAAAAGCATTCTCTGTGTATTGATACCCAGTCACGGGTCTACAGTGACAGTTCTTTTCTCGAGGGCTTTTCACCTGTTTGAAAAAGCATCCTCCGTGTATGTAATAAGAGATGTCTCCTCGTGGGCCTTGTACATAAAAGGCATCCACAGTGTATTGTACACACACTTTCACATGAGTTGGTCGGACGGTAGAATCTCGGTGCAGATGTCACTTCCGTGTTACCCGAAAGCCATGATTCTCCTCCACGTGTCAATAATCCGACGGACAGAACGAATGTTTGTCCCCCCTCATTTCCTATATATAGAGGGTTAAGGCTCATTCTTCGGCATTCGCATTCAGAGAGTTTAGAGTCTAGAGTCATTTGTGTTTTGAGTTTGAGTCAAGCCGAAGCCCCCTGCTCTGCATCTGCGTGAAGTCTCGTGATCTGCTTGCATCACGGTGCCAAGACTCAAGTCCTTAGGGGATCTGACTAGCCTGCGTGTCTATGTGCTCGGCATAGGTAAGAATCTGAAGTGGCGAGATCCATAGTTCGAGTCTGTAAAGTTTTAATGTATTGTGTGTTCTATAAAGAACTCTGAGACAGAGTCTGCATCTAGACAGGAAGCCTCCAGTATTTCTTGCTCATTCACGGAGTAGCTAATCTGGTAAATGCCACTGCAGTCCATCTCTGGAAAGAGATCTTTCTAAGTCCATTGTAACCTGATCTCTATTGTAAAATCATTTCTGAAAATCAATAAAGAGAGAAAGTTTCATTCCGCATTTTGAGAACTGTAACTCTGAGCTTTATGAATGTCCACTGAGGTAGTATTGTGTTTTTAAGATCGCTGAAAGTTCACCAGAGGTTCGCTAAATCACCAAGAGACACGGAGTAGGCCAGAAAAGGCGAAGGTAAGCCGCAGAGGGAGCCGAAAGAAGTGTGAACGTGATATTAGGTTCGTGTATGGGTTCACATAGGGTCTCTTAAATAAACAAGAAGATACTCAGTGAGCTAGCCTGCCTATTGAGCAGTTTGCAGTGCAAACCTGTGTGAGAGGTCCCTGCAGTAAAATTGGTGTCAGAGCCAGAAGTCAAGTTTGACTGTGTGAGATCTGGTTCAGGAAAAAAAAGGTCAGTTCTTAAATTATCCTCTCTTTATTTTCTGAATCTAGTATGGATTCATTCAGAAAGTTAGTGTCATTTAGAGAACTTGAAGAATAAGATAGGGTCAGCCAAGACCCTCTTAGATATATGTTTGCTACTTCTAGTAGTCGAGTGTTAAACCAGTCAGAACATTTGTATGAAGAAACAGAACCAACTGCTAAATGGGTTCTTCCAAAGATCAGTCTTGATAAAGTCTATTCTGATCTAGGTGTCTGGCATCTTAGAGAAGCCACCTGAATTTCAATAAAAGAATCCATAAATTCTGTTAGAGAAAACAATGACTGTGTCATGTCTATTCCTCTCTTAGATCCTAAGTCTCTGCAAGCAGAAGCAGCAAAGTTAGGAACAAATTTTTTGCATCTGGGATGTATTCGTGTCGGCATCCATGCCCTCACTCATCAAGGGTTGAATACATATGATACCAATTTTACTGCAGGGACCTCTCACACAGGTTTGCACTGCAAACTGCTCAACAGGCAGGCTGGCTCACTGAGTATCTTCTTGTTTCTTTAAGAGACCCTATGCAAACCCATACACGAAACTACTATCACGTTCACACTTCTTTCGGCTCCCTCTGTAGCTTCCCTTTTCCTTTTCTAGCCTACTCCATGTCCCTCGGTGATTTCGTGAACCTCTGGTGAACTTTCGGCGATCTTAAGAACACAATACTACCTTAGTGGACATTCATAAAGCTCAGAGTTACAGTTCTCAAAATGCGGAATGAAACTTTCTCTCTTTATTGATTTTCAAAAACGATTTTACAATAGAGATCAGGTTACAATGGACTCAGAAAGATCTCTTTCCAGAGATGGACTGCAATGGAATTTACTAGATTAGCTACTCAGTGAATGAGCGAGCAATACTGGAGGCTTCCTGGCTAGATGCAGACTCTGTTTCAGAGTTCTTTATAGAACACACAATACATAAAAACTTTACAGACTCTAACTATGGATCTCGCCACTTCAAATTCTTTCCTATGCCGAGCACATAGACATGCAGGCTAGTCAAATCCCCTAAGGGCTTGAGTCTTGGCACCTTGATGCAAGCAGATCGCGAGACTTCGCGCAGATGCAGAGCAGGGGGCTTCGGCTCGACTCAGACTCAAAACACAAATGACTCTAGACTCTAAACTCTTCGAATGTGAATGCCGAAGAATGAGCCTTAACCCTCTATATATAGGAAATGAGGGGGGAAAAACATTCGATCAGTCCGTCGGATTATTGACACGTGGAGGAGAATCATGGCTTTTGGGTAACACCGAAGTGACATCCGCACCGAGATTCTACCGCCCGACCAACTCACGTGAAAGTGTGTGTACAATACACTGTGGATGCCTTTTATGTACAAGGCCCACGAGGAAACATCTCTTATTACATACACGGAGGATATTTTTTCAAACAGGTGAAAAGCCCTCGGGAAAAGACTTGTCACTGTAGACCCGTGACTGGGTATCAATACACAGAGAATGCTTTTGTTTTAGTGGAGCTCTCGTGAACCACTTGTACTGGCTTCATTATTATCATCCAAGATTTTAATACCTGGGAATCTTAATCTTGGGTAGATATGATCATCCCATGCCTTTGTATAGATCTGGCGTACAATCATTGGATTGTTTAGGATTATTTGGTGTTTAATTTTTGTTAACACCAACCATTGATGATGCATCTTCATGTGAGATTCCAGGACAGAATTAAATAGCTTATATTCCAGCTGTCCTAATTCTCCAACAGTCTGGCAAGGATAATGAAAACATTCTCCTATTTTGCTTTCCAAACATTCATTGCATCGATTATGGAAATAGGATTCATAATAATGAGGATCCATGCTGTATGAACTTAATCCATAATCCAACCACCAATCATGTAGCCAGGGCAGTTGTAAGCTGTGTTGGTTTATCCATGTGGAACCAAACTTTAATTTGGTGTAATGTGTCTCATTACGACCATCTTTGTTTACCAGATTCCACCAATGCCTTTTATATCCTGCAAAATTATACATAGTGTCAGGGAAAATTAAGTCAGGATTATTACCTGGCCACATTTGGAAGTGTTTTGACCAATTATGTCATGGCCACCGTGTTTTGTTTAAGGCATAAGATTTGTAATAGATTTTTTTTCTATCACTACCGCCAGTACAAATAACAGTGAGATCACAAAAATCTTGTGATAAAGATCTTTCAGCCTCTTCTGAAGCTGACATGGAAGTGGAGTACATCATGTCATGAATCCATCTGCTTCCTTTCGGATGTACTCTTCTCTCAGGTACTAGATGCTAGATATCTGAATGATTCTGCAAGTCTACATCTAGGACTTTTGTATTGCGGAGCTGCCATGTTGGCCTCCACTTTTCTTTATAGACTGCCCATGATTCATCATCAGATATATGTATGAGCGTTTCTCTTTGATGGGCATGATCCCATTCAGTAATAATGACCATGACATGGACTTCTTCTTCTTCTTCTTCTTCGAGATCATCATCATCTTGTTCTTGTTGCTGAATATGCTATATATATTCTCTACTAAGGAAATTAGGTAGATAGTTATGAATCCCCTTAATATGCTCAACTTTGAAATCAAAGTTGGTAAAGTAAGCCTGCCATCTTGCAAACTTGGCGTCTTCTGGATTTTTAATAGTCTTAGTCAAGACCTTAGCCAAAGCTTGCACATCAGTTCTTAGTAGAAAAAGCCTATTGACCAAGTGAATTGAAAACTTACAGATGCAGTTCCAAGCTGCTTTTACCTCTTGTTCAATGGTGGAGTAGTTTCTTTTAGCTTTACTCCATATTCTAGAGGCAAACTGAACAAATTTTTCCTCCTTTTTGCTGTTGTCTTTACTTGGTCTTTGTTTTAACACACCTCCCCAACCAATGTTGCTGGCATCAGATTCAACAATTTTAAAATAAGAATCTTCTGCAACATATAGAATAGGGAGATTCTTTACCTTAGCCTTGATTTGTTGTACTACTTCTAAATGTTCTTTTGTCCAAGGCTAAGGATTCTTTCTCAGTCTCTGATTTAACAGAGATATATCTATGGCACATTTTGGATAGAAATTGCTTACATAATTAAGACACCCTAAAAATCTTTGTAACTGTGTCTTATCTAAAATATCATCATGAAATTTATCTGCAAATTCAAGTGCATGAGACTGTAAAGCAATTTGACCATTCTCAATGGTGTGCCCTAAAAACTTTATCTTTGTCTGGCATAACTCCATTTTCTTCTTACTCAATACCAGACCATTCTTTTTGACCAATCTCATAAAAATCTTTAAATGTCTGAAATGTTCTTGAAGATTTTTAGAGAAAATCAGGATATCATCTATGTAAGCCAACAACCATTCAGCATAAGGTTTAAACGCAGAGTCCATTACCTTTTGGAACTTTGAAGGTGCATGCTTTAGGCCGAAGGGCATCACGTTCCATTCATAGTGACCAGCAGGGACACTAAAAGCTGTCTTGAATTTGTCTTTTTCTGCTATGGCCACTTGCCAAAATCCTAACTTGAGGTCGAACTTGGAAAATACCTTGGCTCCTGCAATCCTACTTAACATATCTCCTTTATGAGGAATTGGGTAGGTATCATCATCCAGTACAGAGTTCAGAGGCTTGTAATTAATAACCAATATGGGAATGCCTCGAATCTGTTCACTTCTTTTATTTACATAGAAGCCATAGCAGTTCCAAGGGCTGCTAGACTCCCTTATTAGGTTTCTGCTTAGAAGCTGATCAATCTCCTTTTCACAGAGCCTGCGATATTATTTGCTCATAGGAATGGCTCTAGATTTACAAGGCTTACCCTCATAATATTCTTTGTAGGGTAATTCAACACAATGCTACTTTCTGTGCCAGAATGCATTTGGTTCTTCTGAACAGCATTGTTCTTCAAACTATTTCTGAAGTTCAGAGATCTGCTTCTGAACTGCTGCAGAACTCAACTGTTGCTCGATACTAAGAATACTCTTATTTTCTTTGAGTTTTGAAATACTATTTTCTGCTTTCTGCAGCTCCAACTGCATGGCCTGTACAATGGTAGAAACTCGAGTGTTAGAAACATAAGGAAAATTAAATATTTTACCTTTGATAGTTATGAAGTATCCAGCTTTCTTATTTGGGAACCTCATTGATCCGTGAGGCTCAACTGCAGCAAGAAACACATTACCAAGAATGCAGTCAACTGGTATGTCACCAACAGCAAATTTCAATGTGACACATTTGGATTCAAAACAGACTGCAGCTTTGGGTACTTCATATTCAAGAGTAATTTTACCCAGTCCGGTGAGCTTGTGGGTAGCAGAAACCCAATACTGTGACGTCACAGCCTTTTTAGAGAACATATTGACATCAGATCCTGAATCAATTAATGCTATCAAATCAAACATCTTTCCTTTTATCTAGACCTTAACATTCACATGATGTTGTTGATATTGGATAGCAAGTAAATGCATATCTCTTATACCCATAGTAGGATCAGGATGTCCCTCTGCAACTTCAACTTCTTCAGTATATTTTGGGGTACCATGCAGAGTGTAATTTGTGACTCTAGTTGAATAAACAGGAGAAGAAACAAGAGAGGCTTGAACCTGTTTACTTTTCTCAAGCTCTGCAATTCTTGATTTCAGGGTAGAGATTTCTGTCTTCATGCAGTGTATCTCCCTACTCACCTCCCCCAAAGTGAGTGCGCGAACTTTGAAATCTTGTTTTTGGAGGAGATAACTGCGTGTGTTTCTGTCGTAAGAAGCATCAACAAACAACGGCTTCTTACCAATTTTAGAAATGGAGGATGAACTGGATGACTGCATATATGCATCAAGTAGGCGAGTCTTCAAATTTTCATCTTCCATGGCTCTTATTTTTGCAAAAAATTTAAGTTCATCTTCATCAGTCTGGGCCACGAGAACCTTTAGTTTCCCTGAAAATTCTTCTGCAATATCATTGTCAGAGGAAAAACCAGATTCTGAAGAATAACATTCACAATGACAATTTTCAGAATCACTGCACTGACAATAAGAATGGACTTCTTCATTTTCAGATTCAGAAGAAGAATACTCAGTAGAGGAGACAGAAGAGGAATCCTCTTGTGCTTGTTGCATAAGCAGTTTGTGACAATTTTCTATTTTATGGAAAGGGGAATTACAGATCTCACATTGAGGTTCTGTCTTGATTGTGGTAGATGAAGTCTGACCCTTTCCTTTGTATTTCTGTTGGGATTTCTTTCCCAAGTTTTTCTTAGATTCTTTTGCCTTAGGACACATATTTGAAGTATGTCCTGGCTTTCCACAAATCCAGCAAGTGATATTTTTCATCCGTTCTAATTTCTTATCCTTGGGACGGATATCATCAACATCATAATAATGAGTCTTAGGAGTATATTTATAATACCCCTTTCTAGCAGACTTTCTGTATGGCTTTCTTCTGGCTTTCTAAGCTTTCAACTCAGAGATTTTCTTGGAAGACATGTGATAAGTGTAAGGCTGACTTCTTTTGTAAGTCTTTTTAGCCTTTTTCTTTGACTTTCTCTTTCTTACCAAGGGATCATCAACTGTAATGCCATACTTATTGCAAAAAGACTTTTTAACAGGCAATATGTTTAGCTTATCAATATACTTATGAATCTTTGAACTGGTACACAGAGAAATAAAAATTTTAGTGATTATACTATGCATCTGACCCCATAAATAACTCTCCAGTGGCAACTGGAACGCTTCCTGCAACTTCAAAATATCTACAAGCTTAGAAGGTAAGGCTGCCAGATAAACTTGCTTCCAGAGAAAATTCTTAGGGTCCTTCACCAGGAAGATTCGTTGAATCCAATACCGATGGAAATCTTCATACTGATTTATGTTTCTACACTTTAAATTCATCAGTATCAACTCGTTTTGGTCTGAGATGGTTGGTTCATCTCCACAAAAATTTTGCTGGATTAGTGCTGTGAGGGAACCAATCATGTTGTTGATGGGTCTGCCATATGGATGAAATTATACATCTCCATTTTCATCTTTAACAACCTCTTCTTCCATCTTCTTTATTAAAGCAGGAGATGACTCTAGTTCCCACCATCGGGCTAGAGTTCCTGTGAAGCAGGGAATGAGGGTCTTACAGGCCTCTACCTCTGATTTGCCATCAATGCACATCAATTTGTATTTTGTGATCATTAGATCCAGATTTTGCTTTATTTGGGCTAATGAAAAATTATCAATATTCCACTCTTTATGGCTTCGTTCCCAAAATGTTTCTCTTGGAGTAATCTTTCCAAGGCCATTAAGATCAAGAGGGGAATATCTTGTGTACTGAGCTTCTAAGGGTTCATAAACTAGCAAGGCATGTTCTTCAGACTCAGTCTCAAAAACAAAGGCAACTGTGACTTTAAGTTTTGGAGATTCAGGAGCAGACTCTTTAGGAAGAAGCTGGGGAAAACGTTCAGTAGCTTTTTGAAAAGACACATCTTTTCCTTTGTGGAGAAATGCAGAAGGGACAGGCTTGTTTGTATTCTTCTTTTCTTTATTCTCAATTTTCTCAGAAAAATTTGAAATTAACTGCCGAGTAGAAACAAAATTTTCTATGATACAAGTTTCTACTTCATCAATCTTCTTTAAAGACTGTAAACAAAAATCTTTAGAAACTAAAGCATTTTACTGTACAGAATTCAATGCACTATAAAAAATGATGATTTTTATATTTATAAAAATTGATTTAATAAAGGAAAAGTATATAATAATATTCATAAAATAAAAATAAAAATAAAAATAAATTGGATTTGAATTTAAACTGAAAATAAACTGGATTTGAATTTAAAGGAAATATTTAAATTTTTTGTAAAGTTCAATTTTCATACAACACAATGTTGTTGTTAGATGAATTGATGAAAGGCTAATTATATTGAATTATTTAATGATTATTTTAATACGAATTAAGTTTATTTTAATTATATTGAACTACATAATGATTATTTTAATATGTACTTTGAACTCTTTATGTGGCCAAATAATTTGAATTCACTCTGCTTCGAGTGATTTGTGTGGCAGATCCAGAAACCAAGTATTATGAATTCACTCTGCATCTAAATGATATTAATTTGATCTAGACCTTCACTTTCCTTCTAGATCTGAAATACATTGATTCGTCTCTCTGGTGAAGGCGATCTAAAACAATTTCTAAAACAGTTATATTAGTTGCACACATTCCTTAACTTTTTTTTTTTCCTAATACATATCTACTGCTCATATATTTTCTCACAAGTATGAATAATTCACCACATCTACCAAAGATTAGCAAAGGTAGATCTAGCACAGTTACTCTATAGAGCCTTTATGAGTATATAGAGTCTTTAGAGAAACGTAGAGAAGAAAGAGAAGTCAAGCTACAAACATAGTTAGAAGCCATGTTAGAAAATAAATTTACATCTCTTGAAGACAAGATCCAAAAACAAATAGAAAATCAAATAGAACTATTGGAGAATAAAATGGAGACAATGGAGATTAGATTACATGTAATAGAAAAACAAAGCCAAGATACAACCAAACATCCCAACAAAAAAATGTTGATACTTTAGAAAGTCTTAAAATTAAGGACATGATTAAAGAACTAGAAGACAATGTTAATAACATTCTCATCCTAAATTAGATATCAAACCCATTAAAGAAGAAATGCAAAAATTCATAGAATTAGACCATGAGCATAACAAAAGGGCCTTGAACCTTATAATATTCAGTTTGAAAGAGGAGGTAGATGAGGATACGTTAGCCATAGCCCATACATAATTACATAATATATTACAAATTGAAACAACGTGTCTCCCAGAAGAAACAAGGTTGGGGAACTTAACTGAGAATAAAGGAAGGCTGATCTGGACAAAGGTGAGCTCTATTGACCATAAGTATGGCATATTTAGTAAAACCTCAAGTCTAAAAGGAACGAGAATGTTTATAAATGAATATATCATTTCAAAAGATCAATAAGAATTAAGAAAGGAGGTTCAAAAGGTAAAAGAAGCTAGGAAGGAAGTAAAATGGGTAATAATCAGAAACAGAAAATTCTTTATTCGAGATAGAAACCAGAAAGATAGTAATAAATAGTAATTCAACATGCTTCAGATTCTTTCTTGGAACTGTCAGGACTTTCCATGGAACAAAGGCCCCAAGCTAAGTTGGATCTCGAATGAAGTAGATATTATATTTCTAGTTGAAACTTGGGAGCATGAAGAATCTAAAGTCCCTAACATAGATGGCTTTGTACTATGGTCAATCTGGAACAAGCAATCCTACCGTAGAGGCATTGGGGGTATAGCTTTTTACATTAGGAAGAACGTCTCCCCCCATGCTAGGATTTATAAAAAAAACCCTTACAACCAATATATTTGGATAGAGATTACTAACATTCATGATAAAAAAAGCCTACATAGAAATCTATTATTTTTCCCTTATCAACTCTAACTTCTAAAAAAAAAACAATTTAGATAAAAATGGTCCTTACAATGGTTTAGACAATGATATTTCTAGCCTAAGGATTGAAGGTAATATCCTCTTAATGGGTGACTTTAATGCTCAAACTTCAATAAACCATGTTATTCTTGTAAGCAATTATTCCAACCCTAATCCTCTTTGGTTAGACAAACACCTTACTCTAGCTAGCCGGTACAAAAGAAGCTCTAAAGATCTAGGGAAAAATTTGTTTTGGTCTGAGCTATTCAAGCTTTGCAGTGCTCAAGATCTCATTATTTGAAACGGTCTAAAGAAGTGGCCCAATTCTAGCCAGATGACTTGTATCCATGGGCTCGGTAGCAGCGTGGTAGACTATGTTATTTCTGATATCCTTTTATACAACGAAATAATAAATTTTGACATCTTAAACGACCACAAGCCTAACTCAGATCATATACCTTTAATTATAACTCTGAATTTTGTCATATATAGAGATCCCATAGAAGATAATTCTTATAACCAAAAGAACTTAATCTTTGATAGAAATAAAAATGATCTTTTTCTAAATGAACTAAAAATTAATTTTCTTCCTTTATCTAGTATAGAAAACATAGAAGACCTCTATCCTAATTTTACTAAAACCCTCTTATATTCTATTAACAAGTTCTCAATTGAAGTTTCAAGTAATAAAAGAAATATCAAAACCAACCCTAGGTATGATAAGTATTGTAAAAATGTGAGGAGAGAAATTAAGGAAGTTGTTGATGAGTCTATTAAAATTGGCAAGATAAAAATATACAAAGCCCTAACTAAAAGGGAAAAAATGCAGATAATTCATAAAAGACAAGAAAATCTCTTACACCTATCTAAAGTAGCTCCTAGGAAATTCCAGAGGCAGATTCTAACTAGAAAAACTAAAGATAATAATAGAGTTGCTTTACACGACTCAAATTCCTATCTTGAAAAGCTTTATGAATCTCCAAATGTCATAGATAACTTTGAAACTCTACTCACAATGGAAGAGGTTTTCTCATTAGAAGACTTTGATTTTGGGGTTAAGTGTGCTTGGAAAATGGAAAAGCTAAGGACATTGAAGGTTACCAAGCAGAAATCTTAAAAATTGGAGGCCATGTCCACATCCCTCACATCCACAAGCTTTTCAATCAAGCAGTCAAGCAAGGGTTCCCTAAAAAATGGACTCAAAGCCTCATTATTCCTATTTTTAAAAGTGGGGATATAAATAACCCCTCTAATTATCAGAAAACTGTGATTAGCCCTCTCTTAGCCAAGTTATATGGTATTATTTTGGACAAGAAGATGAGAATATGGCTTGAAAGTGAAGGTAAGTGGGCTAAAGGCCAAGTGGGTTTTAGAAGGCAACACTCAACAACAGTCCACCTCATTGTGGTTAGGATCATTGTGGAGGAATTTAGTAATGATAAATCCAATCTCTTTTGTTTCTTTGTGGACTTTAGAAAGGCTTTCGATACGGTTCCTAGAAATAACCTATGGAATAGATTAGAAGAGCTAAAGGTTCCTTTCGAGTTGAGAGCTATCGCTATAAGGTTATACAAGAATGTAATTGCCGATTTTAAGAGCAACCAGGGGTGGTCGAAAGATATTAAGTGTAATATTGGAGTTAAACAAGGTTTCCCCCTCTCCCCTACCCTATTTGGCATTAACATCGACAAGATAGAAGGTTGTTTAGAGGAAGAAGGTTATGCTGGCACCGTCTTAGATGGAATAGTCATCATCCTTATTTTCTATGGTGATGATATTTTTCTTCTGGCAAGGTGCCCATCTGATCTTGATAAGAAACTAAGACTTCTTAAGGATTTCTTCTCTACCATGGGTATGACTATTAACACTGACAAAATAAAAGTTATGATTATCAAATCCAGGAAGGACACTTACACTAATTTTGTGTATGATAATAGCAACTTGCAGGAAGTGTCTTCTTACAAGTACCTTCGAATTTATATTCATCACAAGCTCAAATGGAACTATAGCATTGAGAGAAGTATTAATGGAGGGTGGAAAGCTTATTTTAGTATTGAAAATAATTTTAAAGAAGCAAACCTTGTGATGTGGGATAAAAATAAGCTAGTCTTTGAAACTTTAGTCACTCATGTTATGTTGTATGGATGTGAGGTTTGGGGTTGTAGCATATCTAGAGAATCCTAGAGAAATATTGAGCAAATCAAGAAGCATTTTATAACGTATAACCTCAAAATTTAAAACAATACACCCTATCTTATTCTCCTTATAGAAGTGGGTCTTTCCCCTATCGAGATCCTAGCTATGACTAGGCTCTTGTTGTATAAGCACAAAATCAATAACATGGGAGAACATAGAATTCCTAGGCTAGCTTTAAATTCCAGCCAAAACCACCTGAGGCTCAAACGAGGTTGGTATAAATATACCAGGGCCTGATTAAACCATTAGGAGATCGACGAAAATGTTGCATTGAAAAATATTAACAACATTAAAAATATTATTACTTCTAAGTTCAAAGAGAAAATGTGGTGTGATAAAGATTTAGAGGCTAAAATAAAATTAAGATACTATAAGGAGGTCATCAACCCTACTCTAGAAGATCAAAAGTATCTCTTTGTTTTAACTATATCAAAGAAAAAAATTAATATAGCCAAGATAAGAACGAACTCTCATGAGCTCCATAGTGAAACAGGTCATTGTGCAGTTCCTAAAACACCATGGGTGGAAAGGATCTGCCATCTCTGTGAGAATAAGAACGTTGAGGATGAAAATCACTTCCCCTTAGAGTGCCTTACGTACACCCACATTAGATCTCAGTTTCATAATATTTGTCTCAATACCAACCTTTCTATCCTTTTAACATGTCAAAATTATAGTGAGCTTGGGACTCTTCTCTACAAACTCTTTTAGCATAGGAGTACAATTTAAAAAAAAAAACTAAGTAATTCGTTTCTTTAGGTCCGCTAGACCAAATTTTGGTATCAGTGGACGTTAACCATCATAATAATCATAAGAAAAAAAGTATAATTTAATTTTAACAAAATTTCAAAAATATAGTTAAATTTTATAATTTTAGTATTTTTTTTTAACAAAGTTAGTTACTATTTATATTCAAAAAAAGGTGAGGAATGAAATCCCCATTACATCCAATTTGTTATGTAGAATGTCTAGGAGGGGTGATATGGAAAAAAATGAACCTCCTGCATTCTGACTATTTTTATTATGCTGCACATACGATTCTTTGTAAATTCTAGCAAACTGAAATAACATAACTGCAAATTTAAAAGACATGGAATTAGATGTGATAGATGGAGGATTGGAGACTAGTTCCTACTACCTTGTCGAGCATTTGAATTTTTTGTGGTGCCATGGTTGCTATCTACTTTGGCATTGGGAACATTGTTGGAGCTTGAGCTCTGGACAGTTAGTTTGTCCACCATGTAGTGCACGATCTCGAAGGATTCTTCATTGTGTGTGCAAATGTTAGCTCCCCTCAGCTGCTCTGAGAGGGATTTTTCTTGGAGTTGGAGGAAGCTGGCATCCGCTTGGTGTTTATCTTGCATTATCTTCATCTGTGCTTTTATAAAATACATCTCTACTTGTGGATTAGAGCAGTGGAAGCAGTTCTCGTTCATCATATTGACTGAAGAGGGGAAGGGAAAGAAAACAGTTGTGGAGGTAAAGAGTCGAGGAAGCAAAGGGGGTATTGATAAGCAATGAATATTGGAAGCATAGGGATCAAGGGATAGAGAGCTTTGGGGAAGCTAAGAGGCTGAATGAGCACAATGCAACAATGGATGGAGAGCTTCGAAGGAGGAGAAAGAAATTTAAATAGGAGGGGAGGGAGAGGAAGGTTGGCTAAGGGTGAGTGGAGGGCAGGTATCACGGGGGGACAGGTTCACGAGAAAATTGTAGGGGAGGAGATGGGCATGGCAGACCTGCAAGAAAAAAATCTGTGAGGCACAGAAGATCATGATGGCAGAGATCATGTAGTGGGAACAATTCATGGAATAGGGAAGTGGGTGGTACAATATTGGGAATAGAGTTGACTAGGGGGTTTGAGGCATGCCTTATTGGCCAGAGAGTCAGTTGTCTTGTTTTTTGACTTGATGATGTGGTAGAAAGAAATATATCCAATTTCCTTACTCAAATTATGACACCTGATTATATGTTTGTTGAGGGCGATGTCGGGAGACAAAGCTGTGTTCAACATCATGTTGATAACTATTGCCGAATCCCCGAAAATCACAGCCTTTCTAATATTCATTATCTTGATAATTTGAATGCCTTACATTAAGGCATATGCTTCCTCTCTATTGTTTAACAGTCGACCCAATCCCCATTTGAAGGTGGCAATGTTGTTGCCCTGCTCATCCACAATGTGACCTCCAGCTCCTACTATTCCAGGATTTGACTTTGAATCTCCATCGAAGAGGAGTGTGGGTCTTTTTATTCCATCAAGCCATTCAATGAAATTCTTTTATTTAAGCCTTATTTTCCACTAATCTTTGTGAAGAGGTTGAAGAGCGAGAGGTTTGTTACACTTCGGGATGATGTCAAGCACTCTTTCAAAGAGAAGTATTTCCTCAACCTGCAAGTCATTGATGTTAAATTGATTGTTGTTTTTGGCTAGGACAGTCTCTACAGTCAGGCTCCAGGTCTTTCTCTGCACTTTCCTAAAGCATGGTTTTTGTTCTTGGAAAGTGACTTTGATCCGCATGAGCCATATGTTCTAGAGGAGTACATATGGTAGAGTGTCCCAAATCCTTTTGACAACACTCTTCCTTTTTTTTCCGCAGGGGTAGATCCTTTTCCAATTGGAAATCAAATCAGAAATTGAGGTGTTAGCAACCATCTCTATTTGTAGGGGATCAAAGAGGGATTTCCAGCATTTTTTTGCAAAGGATCATTCAATGAAAAGATGTTGTATTGTCTCCTCAACAGAGGAGCATAGAGGGCATCTAGAAGCTCTTGAATGCCTCTTTTTTTCAAATTATCATGTCAAAATATTTCCCTTTACCAGGGTCCAGATGAAGATTTTTATTTTAGGGAGAGCTTCAGATTTCCAAACCTGCTTCCAGGTTGCCCACGGAGAAGAAGGAAATTGCTCATTGTGAAGAGCCTCGTAACCTGCTTTTAAGATGTAAGCAGACCCAAAGGGGTCCCATCTATAGCTATAATTTTATTATTTTTACAATATATGAAATTTAAAATTAAATATTATTGTTTTTACTTAATTTGATATTTTTTAATAATTTATTTATGTTTTAATAATATATTTATCTTTAAGTTTAGATATTAAATACAAACATTTTCTAATATTAAAATTAATATATCAATTTATTTTTGGTAGCGAATATTAATATATTTATTATATGATTAGTTTTAAACAATATTGAGATTAAATAAAGATATTGTATTATTTTTATATCTAATAAATATGGTTAGAAATTTTTATACATTATTGTTATATAAGTTTTTTTTTTGGTAAGCTTAGCAGGACACCCTTGGGTAGAGAATTGAATGGGTGACTTTACATCGAGAAGTGTGATAACAAAGAACCAATTTTTTAATTAAAAGATATTAAAAAAATAGTTTTAAGAACTAATATTGAAAATTGTAATGAATAGATCAAAGAATAATTGACTTTTTGAATATTTGAAGTAATTATGTAAATTTATTGCTTCATAACTCATTTGCTATAATATTTTTTAAATTTAAATGGGTTAAATCTAAGTTTATGAAAAATCTTTATTGAAAAAAAACAAAAAACTTAGAAATTAACACGGCGAAAGTGGCTCAGAACCTGCAAAATTAGAATCAAGATGATTATAGAGTGGTTGCATTTTGTGAATGAACAAGCATGCAAATTTACCTATAAAATTAATGTGTTGTTCAATGTCCCACGAATGGAGTGCATAGAAAATTCTCTTTTGTGAAATGCAGATTCAAATCGAGTAGAGCACTTAGCGGCAGTGGTTGAGATGGAAAAGTTTATAGAGACGTTGACGGTATGCTCTTCAGATTTTGTGTCAATTCCAAAGCATTTGAAATAATATCACTTTAAATAACTTCAACTCAAGAATGTTTCCATTGAGCGGATAGTTATTTACCACTTTTCCTGATGAGTAGAGTAGAGTGTAGGGACAATAAAATTAATTTATTATAGGGAGATTTACCATGCTATCAATATTTTTGGAGTTATATAGGTCCATTAATGTATTGGGACAATATATGCCAGTTGTATAAAAATCTAATGGGTAGCATATACTGCCCCAACACATTAATAAACTATAGCTTCACAAATATTGGTTTCCCACTACGAGCCTTATGAATGGGGATTTAAATAGATGAGGAATGGGAAGCCAAAGAGCCAACTATTGTGGGTGGCTTTGAGGTTCATTTCTAGTCATTAGAAATATTGGATGTTAGTGAGTTGAGATGTTATATGTCTCTTCGAGTTACAATGGTGGAGGATCAAAAGTCTGTGCCTCTTTTTGATTGTCTGCAGAGCCGATTGCACTTATTCCATGATTATGAAAACATTATTTGTGATTAAAATTACATTTTTGACAAGCAAATATATGATATGGAAATGAAATTGTTGAGTGAACATAGTGGAACAACTCAAATATCTGAGGGGAGATGTTTTTGGCCTCGTGGAAAGCCCATCAATGAAAAAAGGAATTTTTCGTTCTCTTCTTTGACATCTCCCCTTTATGAAGCCGGTGGTAATTGTGAGAAGGTTTTGAAAGACGTTGAGAAGGAGGAGGCAGGGCCAAAGCCGAATGCAATGACTTTGCATGCACCTACACCAACATCAAGGAGGAAAAGGCAATCGTCACCTCGTAAGAAGTTTAAAATGTGATTTGATTGCAGGAATAAATCATTAGGTTTTTGATAGGTTATCAAATAGAAAGTGTCAGGATTTCCATGTGTGCTTGTCAGAATGTGCCTTTGTAGCTCTGAGCATGAAGATTAGGGTTTCTATTAAAAAAAGTAGGCAAATAGTTTTTTAAGTTTATTATCGAACTAACATCATTGATTTGCAGGTTGTTCAAATTATTTTAACTGTTTGCAGGCTTAGTTATGTTTCAAAGCTAACTTCCATATCATACCATTTTTGAGAAAAAATGCCACATTGCCCAATTCAATGAAATGTAACTAATAATAACAAAACCCACATTGTCAAATCCAAATCTTTAATTGATGTATTCTTTCATTCTCATTCAAAATTCTTAACAAAACACAGATATGGTTCTCTCATTTTGTATATTTCTCACACCTAATGTTTATTTTTCCTTAAACTATAGAGTTAACCACACAACAACTAAAAATCTTCAAAATAAACCAAAATGTAATGAAACTTAAAACCCTCCAAAGCTAATCTCCCTACCATACCGTTCTTGAGAGTAAAAGCCACATTGAAGTGTATCAAATTCTAATTATAATAGAACATACATTTTCAAATCTAAATCTAACTAAGAGATTTTTATATTCTCATTCAAAATTCTTAATACCAAACAAATTTAGTTCTTTGCTTATATATATTTCTCATACCTAATGTTTATTTCCCTCAAACTGTGGAGTGAATCATAGACAATTAAAAATGGTCAAAATAAAACAGAATCTAAACAAAATGTAATAAAACTTAAAGCCCTCCAAAGCTAACCTTCCTACCCTACCATTCTTGAAAATAAAGGTCACTTATCCAATTCACATAAGTGTAACTACTAATTACAAATAGCACACTGTAAAATATAAATCTATTTAAGGTATTCTTCCATTCTCATTCAAAATTATTAACACAAAACATATTTGGTTGTCTACTTCCATATATTTCCCATACCTAATGTTTATTGCACTTTACCCCATGGAGTTAACCACACAATAATTAAAATTCTTCAGAAAAAAAAAGAAAACACAAAATGTAATAAAACTTAAAACCCTCTAAAACCATTCTTGAGAATAAAGGCTCCAAGTCCAATTCATGGAATTTTATTTAATAATAATAGAACCGGCATTGTTAAATTCAAATATAAATGAGAGATTCTTCCTTAACACAACATATTTGATTTTATGCTCTATATATTTCCTATACTTAATGTTTATTTCCCCTTAAAATGAGAAGTTAACCACAAAAATGATTCTTAGTTTTGAAGTTAACACTTCAAAACTAGCCATCCTAAGATATCATCCTTGAGAATAAACCTTGCATTGTCCAATTCAAAAAAATGTAACTAATAATAATAAAACCCACATTATCAAATCCAAATCCAATTGAGGAATTTCTCCATTCTCATTTAAAATTCTTCCCCAAAACCCACATTCTTAACAATAAAATCCACATTTTCCATTTCACATTATAATGCATAATAATAAAACCCAGATTTAAAATCCAAATATGGCAGAAAAATTCTTCATTCTCATTCAAAATTCTTAACCCAACTTACACAAGAAAATCCACATTTTCCAATTCACATTATAATGCATAATAATAAACCCCACACTTTTAAATAGTATAATGCGTAATAATAAAATCCACGTTGTCAAATCCAACGAATTCTTCCATTCTCTTTCAAAGTTTTTAACACACAAATTCTTGGTTCTATGCTCAAACACCAAGTTTTAACCCAAAACGTTTTTTTGGTTATTTCTTCAAATACTCATCTTAAGAAAGTGTTTGCTCACCATTTTAATAAAACCCCTAATCTGCAAGCTCTGAGCTATAAAAGCGCATTCTGACAAGCACACATGGATATCTTGATACATTCTATTTGAAAACCTACCAAAAATCTAATGCCTTATCCCTGCAATCAAACTGGCATGGAGACTAAGTAAATATCAGATTTTAAATTTCTTACTGGCGGACGCTTGGTTTTTCCTCATTCTTCCCGCTGGGGTCGCATGCACAGTCACTGCATTCGGCTTTGGCCCTGCTTCCTCCTTCTCAGCGCCTTTCACAACCTTCTCACAATTACCACCCGCTCCATCAACGGGAGATGCCACATAAGAGAACAAAAAAATCCCTTTTTCATTGATGGGCTTTCCTGCACCACGCCAAATAGATCCCCCCTCATAAATTTGAGATGTTCCTCTTAATAATAAAATCCACGTTTTCCAATTCACATAATAATAAAACCCACATTTAAAATCCAATTCTCATTCAAAATTTTTAAAGCAACTTACACAATAAAACGCACATTTTCCAATTGTAATGCATAATAATAAAACCCACATGTTAAATCCAAATTGTAATACACAATAACAAAACCCACATTTTAAAATCCAAATATAACCCACGGATTCTGTTATTCTCTTTCAAAGTTTTTAACACACAAGTTCTTGGTTCTATGCTTCAAATACAAAGTTTGAACACAAAACGTTTTTTTTGGGTTATCTCTTCAAAAACTCAACTTCAGAAAGTGCTGGCCCACCATTTTAATAAAAACCCTAATCTGCAAGCTCTAAGCTATAAAGGCGCATTCTGACACGCACAGATGGACATTCTATTTGAAAACCTACCAAAAACCTAATGCCTTATTCTTGCAATCAAAAGGGCATGGAGACGAAGTAAATATCAGATTCTAAATTTCTTACAGGCTGACGATTGGCTTTTCCTCTTTCTTGGGGGCTTATGCACAGTGACTGCATTCGGCTTTGGCCCTGCTTCCTCCTTCCCAACGCCTTTCACAACTTTCTCACAATTACCACCTGCTCCATCAAGGGGAGATGTCACAGAAGAGAACGAAAAAATCCTTTTTTCAATGATGGTCTTTCTTGCACGAGGCTCGAAAGATCTGCCCTCAGAAATTTGAGTTGTTCCGCTGTGTTGTTGACTCAGTAATGTGGTCTCCAAATCCCATATTTGCTTGTTAATGGTGGAAATTTCATCACGGAGAATGTTTTCATAATCACGGAATAACCGCAATCCGCTCAGCAGACGATCAGCAAGAGGCTAAGACTTTCGATCCTCCGCCATTGTAACTCTAACACACAGAAAATATCACAACTCACCAACAGAGAAGATCTCTAGTGACCAGAAATGAAGCTCAAAGCCACCCACAATAGCTGGGCTCTTTGGCTGTGCGTTCCTCGGCTATTTAAAGAAAGGGAATGACCATTGGCCGCGGGCACCGCCCATTGATATGAGCTGTAGTGGCGCCTCCCTGCAATAAATTAAAATTTTGTTGTCTATGTGCTCTACGCACTGGTAAAGGTGGTAAATAACTACCATGTTGGAATATTTAAAATTCCAGAACAACAATGGAGAATAAAATTCCTCCTCTTCAACACAGAGAAAATATAAAAAATTTCTTCACTGGAAACAGAGTTTTCACTGTAAAAACTATTTCATTAAACTTCAAAACACAGTTCAAAACACAACTCACACTCTCTAAAATTTCACTCTGGAAAAATACTCTGTCTCTTCAAAAATGAATGCACTACTGTGTCATTCAAAATCTATTACACTTTTGCTGTGTGTAAAATTCCAACTTACAATGCTGAGCAATGCACTGGTGTGCTATACAAGTCTTTTTACTTCTGCTGTGTAAAAATTTAAAACTTACAACACTTAAGTGCACACAGGCCTTTTCTTCTTTTTTATATGCTACAGCACTTTTTACAATATATAAAAACTATATTAAAATAAAACTATTTTTAAATTTAAAAACTAAAATAAAAAAACTACTTAACCATGGCATGGCCCACGGCCTCCCTTTTGAAAACGTTCATTTCATATGATATATGTCTAGCACATATATATATGTTGACTGCACGTACATAGTTTTTAAAAAAGAACAAACATTAAAAAGAACTTTGACCACGCCGTAGAGCCCGGACGTTAAACAAAAATTTAACCAAATTGCATAAAAATTCCGGGTGCCAAAAAAATTTGCAGACGTCAGCAAAGTTGTGATGCGGAATTTTTATTAAATCCGCTTTATAAGTTTTCCCGGGTCCGATTTTTTTGCAATGGTATGGCAGAAAGTTGTGATGCGGAATTTTTCACAAATCCGCTTCAATAAAATTCAGGTCCGGGCTGCTGTTAAATTTCTCCATTTCAAAAAATGCTGCACTGAAGTTCACTGATCCATAAAAATGGAACGCGGCTTCAGTACACTATTTTGCAAACAAAAACGGAAGGTGGCTGCCTGTACGTTGCAGAGCTGAGAGTAATTTCAACACTCCCCCTTACTTTCAGCTGCTGGGTTATTAGTCATACCCAGACATTTCCTCAAAAACTCAAAACTCTTCTGCCCCAATGGCTTAGTCAGAATGTCTGCAAACTGCTCCTGAGTTCTGCAGTGTTCCAAAACAATTTCACCATTGTTTACCAATTCTCTGATGTAATGAAACTTTGTGTCAATGTGTTTCGTTCTCTTGTGAAACACAGAATTCTTTGATAATGCAATAGCTGAGCTATTGTCACAATAAATCACTGTTCCTTTTACCTGCTCTTGGCACAAACTTCTTAACATCCTCCTCATCCAAATTGCTTGACAAGCTGCTACTGTGGCTGCCACATATTCCGCCTCTGCTGTAGACAATGCTACAATGGGTTGTTTTTTAGAAGCCCATGAAATGACTCCTGAACCCATGTGAAAAACATAACCAGAAGTGCTTTTCCGATCATCTACACTTCCAGCCCAATCACTGTCAGTGTATCCAACTAAATCTGAATTTTCTGAAGCACTATATAAAATACCAAACCTTTTTGTACCTTTAACATATCTCAGAATTCTCTTCGCTGCCTGCCAATGTGCATCCTTTGGCTTCTCCATAAATCTGGAAATTAAGCTAACAGCATGCATTATGTCGGGCCTAGTTGCAGTCAAATACATGAGGCTGCCAACTATGCTCTTATACAAGCTAGGATCAAAATCCTTGCTGTTGTCCTCTCTGTTGAGTTTTAATCCCATCACTGTGGGAGTGATCGCTGCTTTGCTCTCCTGCATATTAAATCTTTCAAGCACTTCATTAACATATTTTGCCTGTGAGATAAAAATCCCATTTTCATCTTGTTCTACTTCTATTCCTAAGAAGTATTTCAACAAACCCATATCAGTCATTTCAAATTCTTCTTTCATGACTGTTTTAAAATTTTCAATAAGATAATCATCATTACCTGTGAAAATAACATCATCAACATATAAAACTACAATCAACATTTTTCCATCTTTTTCTTTGATGTAGAGGGTGGGTTCTCTCTCACACTTTTCAAATCCATTTTCCAGTAGATAGGAATCTATCCTACTGTACCATGCTCTTGGCGCTTGCTTCAGCCCATAAAGAGCTTTCTTCAACTTACACACTTTGTGCTCTTGGCCTTTCTTCTCATAGCCTAGAGGTTGTTCAATGTAAACCTCTTCCATTAACACTCCATTTAGGAATGCTGACTTCACGTCCATTTGGTAAACTTTCCACTTGTTTTGTGCTGCTATGGACAACACTGCTCTCACGGTTTCCATTCTAGCAACCGGTGCGAAAGTTTCCTCATAATCTATCCCATGCTTCTGCTTATACCCTTTGACGACAAGTCTTGCCTTGTGTCTCTCTATTTTGCCTTCAGCATTACTCTTGGTATTGTAGACCCATTTAACTCCAATGACATCTTTACCTTTTGGGAGTTCAACCAAATCCCAAGTCTTGTTTCTTTCTATGGCATTAATCTCCTCATCCATAGCTTCTATCCATTTCTTATCCTTAATAGCTTCTTCGAAATGAACAGGATCATCAACATGACAATATAAAGCAAACAAAGAATTGATACCTTCATTTGGTGCCTCTTGTGCATAAATGTCATTCAAATTTCTGAACTTCTTACCTCTTTCACTTGATGTACAAATGCTTGAAGAAGCATTTGAATTTCCTCCTTGTGGTGTGCTTGGAGAAGAACTCTCATTTCTCCTCAAGGGTGTCTCTTGCTGCTCTTGTGTTGGTGCTGCTGTTTGGGGATGTATTTCAGCCAATTCATCATCATCTTCATCATGAAATAAACAGTGTTTAACATTCACTGTTTTCTCTATGCTTCCATCCCAAGCTTCCTTCTCAATAAACTGAACATCTCTGCTCACAATAAACTTCTTGGTGGATGGGTTGTATAACCTGTAGGCCTTGGATTCCTCACTGTATCCAATGAAAATACATTTCTCCCCCTTGCTGTCCAACTTCTTTCTTAACTGATCCAGAATGTGTGCATAAGCCACACATCCAAAAACTTTCATGTGTGTGACACTTTGCTTTGTGCCACTCCATGCCTCTTCCGGCACTTTGTTCATCACTGCTTTTGTAGGGCACCTATTCAAAATGTATGTTGCACAATGTACAGCTTCAGCCCAATAATCATTAGGCAAGTGCTT
Source organism: Pinus albicaulis (assembly GCA_034641835.2). Classification (NCBI taxonomy): domain Eukaryota; kingdom Viridiplantae; phylum Streptophyta; class Pinopsida; order Pinales; family Pinaceae; genus Pinus; species Pinus albicaulis. The sequence continues at coordinate 1,169,561,492 of CM076574.1, read as the reverse complement.
TGCCCTTAACATACTCCTCACCATGTCCATTATGGTTCTATTCTTCCTTTCGGCTACTCCATTTTGCTGCGGAGTATATCTAGTTGTAAACTGCTTTTGAATACCATTTTCTCTACAAAAACGTAGAAAATCTTTAGAGATATACTCACCTCCTCTATCAGTCCTTAGGACTTTGATGTGCAGCCCACTTTGGTTTTCCACAAGTGCTTTGAAATTGTAGAAATTTTCAAACACTTCACTTTTATTTTTCAAAAAGTAAACCCAAGTTTTTTCTTGTAAAATCATCTATGAATGTTAACATGTAGTGGCTGCTAGCAAGCGATGGAGTTTGCATCGGTCCACACAAATCTGAGTGGACAATCTCTAAGGGTGCCTTTGCCCTTATGCTTTTCCCGGAAGAAAAACTTTCTCTGTGTTGTTTCCCCAAGATACAACCTTCACAAAGGCTATCCGGCTTCTCTATCAATGGTAAACCTCTTACCATTCCTTTTCTGTTCAACAAATTAAGACCTCCAAAGTTGAGATGTCCAAATCTCAAGTGCCACAACCAATTTTCATCTTTTGGTTCGCTTTGGATAGCCTCTTTTGCCACTGCTGCTATCTTTTCTTCATTCTTCAAATCTACTCTCATTCTAAGAGGGAACATCCTGTTCCTTGTCATCTTCACTTCAGCAATACATTGTTTGCTGGGTGGTTTGTCCATGATGGTACAAACATCATCCTCAAAAAATACATTGTACCCCTTTTGAACAAGCTGTCTAATACTTAAGAGGTTACACTTCATTCCGGGAACATAATAAACATCTGCTATGGATTTCTTTGCTCCTTTCTTTGTTAAGACATTTACATTTCCTTTTCCCATAACAGACACTTTACTATCAGTCCCTAGTGTGACTTGTGACTTCACACTCTCATCTAGCATAGAAAACATTGCTAAGTTTCCTGTCATATGGTTACTGCAACCGGAGTCTAGAAACCATAAGTCTTCATTATTTTTTTCAGCCATATTACAAGCTAAAAACAAATTATCTTGACTCATATTTTCTCTAGTGAAATTTGCACTAGTTCTACTTCCCATGTCATGCTGCTTCTTTCTACATTCATTAGCATAATGACCATATTTTTTACAATAGTGACATTGGACATTGGACTTATCATACCTCTGTCCTTGAGCATTCTGCTGACCACTCTGCTGGCTGCTGCCTTGGCCTTGATGCTGATTTGGATTGCTGCCCCTTCCTTGAGCATTTGCTGTACTGTTCCTTCCACCTATGTTTTGGCTTCTGCCTCTTCCTCTTTTGTTTCCTCTACCTTGCCCTTTTCCTCTTCCGAAAGACATCTGGGTCTTAAAGGCATGTTCTAGAGATGAGTTTTCACTCCTACCCAATCTTTTCTCATGAGTCATCAGTGATGCAAGTAGCTCATCCACTGTGAACTTTGTGAGATCCTTAGTCTCTTCTATGGTGGTGACAATCACATCGAATCTTGAGGGTAGACTCCTCAAGAGTTTTTCCACAATCCTCTTCTCTTCAAGAGTCTCTCCATGAGATCTTATTTGTGTGACCATTCCAATCACATGAGTGAAGAATGAGTCAATAGTATCTGACTCTTTCATGCAGAGAGTTTCAAAGTCTCTCCTCAGCAACTGAAGTTTTGCTGTCTTCACTTTTTCCATGCCCTGATAGGCTGTCTTGAGAGTTTCCCATGCTTCTCTGGATCTCTTGGCTGTTGCTATCCTTGGAAACACACTCTCATGCACTGCCTGATACAATAATAAGAGAGCCTTGGATTCTTTCTTCCTATTGCTCTTCAGCAACTCTCTTTCTGCCTGAGTTAAATCTTCAAACTCTTCTTCATTTGCTGGCTCTTCAAAGCCATCCTCAACAAATTCCCATAAGTCTTGGGAGACAAATAGAGCTCTCATAGTTATTGACCAATAGTCATAATTTTTCCCATTAAACATTGGGAGATGGACATTTCCCATACCCATACCAGTGCTGGCTCCAGCCATTCTGCACTCTTAACTATGATTAAAAAAAACTTGATTGTGTATGTAAAACAGCTCACTGTTCTGCAACAGTGACTCAAAAAACTGTATAGAGAAATACCTTTGGATTCTTTGGTTGAGTCTTCACACTGCTGGAGAAGCTGCTGCAACTAAGAACTCCTTTCTTTCAGCTTCTTTGATCTTCAAAGAGCCTGGACTAGCTCCGATACCATGTTGGAATATTTAAAATTCCAGAACAACAATGGAGAATAAAATTCCCCCTCTTCAACACAGAGAAAATATAAAAATTTCTTCACTGGAAACAGAGTTTTCACTATAAAAAATATTTCATTGAACTTCAAAACTTGGTTACAAAATCACCTATGACTGAGGGAATACAAAAGGCTTTGACTGCTTCAAAACACAGTTCAAAACACAACTCACACTCTCTAAAATTTCACTATGACAAATACTCTGTCTCTTCAAAAATGAATGCACTGCTGTGCCATTCAAAATCTATTACACTTCTGCTGTGTGTAAAATTCCAACTTACAATCTGAACAATGCACTGCTGTGCTATTCAAATTTTTACTTCTGCTGTGTAAAAATTTAAAACTTACAACTCTTAAGTGTACACAGGCCTTTTCTTTTTTATATGCTACAACACCTTTTACAATATATAAAAACTATATTAAAATAAAACTATTTTAAAACTTAAAATAAAATTTAAAAACTAAAATCAAAAAACTACTTAACCATGGCATGGCCCACGGCCTCGCTTTTGAAAACGTTCATTTCATATGATATATGTGTAGCACATATATAAATGTTTATTGCACGTACATAGTTTTTTAAAAAATAACAAACATTAAAAAGAACTTTGACCACGCCGTAGAGCCCGGACGTTAAACAAAAATTTAACCAAACTACATAAAAATTCCGGGTGCCAAAAAAATTTGCAGACGTCAACAAAGTTGTGATGCGGAATTTTTATTAAATCCACTTTATAAGTTTTCCCGGGTCCGATTTTTTTGCAATGGTACGGCAGAAAGTTGTGATGCGGAATTTTTCACAAATCCGCTTCAATAAAATTCAGGTTCGGGCTGCTGTTAAATTTCTCCATTTCAAAAAAACGTTGCGCTAAAGTTGACTGATCCATAAAAATGGAAAGCGGCTTCAGTACACTGTTTTGCAAACGAAAACGGAAGGTGGCTGCCTGTACGTTGCAGAGCTGAGAGTAATTTCAACATACCAGCACCGCCCATTCATATGACCTATGTAGTGGCGCCTCCCTGCAATAATTTAATTTTGTTGACTATGTGCTCTTCGCATGGGTAAAGTTGGTAAATAACTACCTGCTCAGCCGCATGCTATGGAATTTAAATTTGATAATATTTCAAATGCTTTGGAATTGACACAAAATCTGCAGAGCATAAACTTTGCATTCATCCCAACGTCTCTATAAACTTTTCCATCTCATCCATGGCTGTCCTACTCAATTTGAGTCGACATTTAAGGGTGTATGGAATATTGCCACACAAAAGGGCATTTAAAGATTTATTTTTTCGAGTTGGTTTTAGTGGGATTGCCTTCACTTTTTGGTGTCTCAGAATTTGAAGTGAAATTTTTATTTGCGTTATTTAAACTGTTTTTTTTTACAATATATATGGATTCAGTACTGTAAGACCATTCGATTATGAAAAAATTACTCATCAAACATATTATTTCAATAAATTCTTACTAAAATTTAAGAAAATTAGACCGAAAAAAGATTTATATTAATTTTGAAAATAAATTTGTCTATTCGTTCATTCACAATATGAATCCACTTTCTAATCGTTTGAATCTAATTTTTGCAAGTTCCGAAGTACATTCGTTCTGTTTATAGTTGAAGTTGAGTTGTTATTTTTTTAAGAGATACTAATTTTTTCATAATATTTTTGTTTAATGTATTTAAATTTGAAATGTTTATGTTTAAACTAATCAATAACTTTGCATACTTATTCTAAATATAAAAAAGACTATTATTCCTTCATCTAATCAATATTCATGACCATTTTCAATATCAAGTTTTTAAAAACCAATTTCAAGATTATAGGTATCTTTTAATTTAAAAAGTATTTATATGAATAAAAATAATGTATAAGGATTTTCTTAATTAATATAAATAAATGGAATGGAAATGTTACATAGTAACTTCTCTTTCCTTTCATAAAAAAAAAATTAGTGAAACTATATCATTATTGTCATATATTAAAATAAATTAACAACTATGATTTGTAAATATACTTGTAAAATGTATTTTTAATATAGGATTTATTTATTTGTAATATATGGTTTGTTTTGAATGTGGAAAAATTATTAAATAATCTTTGAAATATTATTATCGAGATTGCAAAATTAGCTTAGGAAATTATTATTAAACATTTTTCTTAAAAAAGTTTTTAAAGCATGACATTTTGATGCCTTTTGGAAGTGGATATACTTGGCATGAGATTTTGAAGTAGTTATTTAATATTAATTTAATTTTAATTTAATTTAAAGTTGTAAATTTAATAATCCAGATAATATATTAATAATTAAAAAATAATGCATTCTATATTAGAGAGATTCAATGCCTTGTAATGATATTTTATTTATTTATTTAATTTTTAATATAAAAAAATAATGATTTTAAAGTAAAATTGTTTTTTAAATTTTAAATCTCAATTTAAATAAATATTTTATTATAACATATTAGTATAATAATAATATTATTAATTTATATCATCTAATAAATTAATTATATATATATATATATATATATATATATATATATATAATTTTTATAGAGAATGTGGAGGCATTTATGAAAATCGAAAATAAAATAAAAATTTAACTTTCAATACATGATATGGTACACAAAAACAAAGGTAATGAACTTTTTATCATATACTTGTTTTAAGGAAATGATTACTAATTTCACGGATTCATTTATAAAAGCCAGAGATGTTTGGTTTACGGAAATTGATTTTATTATATGAGAATTTATAAAATGGAAAATTCTAAACATTTTATTATTTGAATTTTTTTTATATTAATATAGTTTTGTTTTGTTTTTTTAATAATTATTTTTGATAAATATATAAAAAAATTAATATTTTTAAAAATTAAATGATAATAATTTAAATATATTAATTAATAAAAATAAAAATATAAAAATATAAAAAAATAAAATATTTAGAATATATATTCCAAATTGGAGTAGATTAAACACAAATTCATTTATATAAAATAATTTGAAAATAAGGTAGTTCAAACATAATTTTATTTACACAGGAAACATTGTTTATCCTCCTCACTTATTTTAAATATTTTAACAAATATATAAAATATTGTGCTTTCCAAAATCTGATTCACAAACCTTATCACAAATCAGATGGTTTAGAATACATATTACAAATTGAGGTGTGTTAAACACAAATTCATTTATATAAAATAATTTGAAAATATGGTAGTTCAAACATAATTTTATTTACACATGGAACAATGTTTATCCTCCTCACTTATTTTAAATATTTTATAACAAGTGAAAAAGAAAACTATACACATTATTGCTTCATTTTAGAATAAGTATGCAAACTTATTGCTTCATTTTAATTATATTTTTTTTTAAATTTAAATTAATTAATATAAATTTATGAAAAATAATTATGATTTAAAAATAAGCATCTCAGAAATAAACATCACCCGAAGAAATAAACATCACCTGTGCGTTGGAAGCTCAAAAAATTCGACTTATGCGATTACAGAGTGGATTAGTTTCACGAATGGACGGGGCAGCAAATTTATCTCTAAAATTATTATGAATCATTAAATTCCCACATAAAATAATTCTTTGAATGCTCTTTTGTGGCAATCTATACACGCTTGCAGACTCAAATCTAATGTGATCCTCTGAGTCTAATTTTTGTAGTTTCCAAGGCACATGTACTGTTTATTTCTTCTGATACTTTATTTTTAAAGCAGTATTGATTTTTCATAATTTTATGTTTTAACTTATTTGAATTTAAAAGATATGCAGTTAAATCAAGCAATAACCTGACATTTTTATTTTAAATATCAATAAAATATATTAAAAAAAATTCATTGTCATTTTGAAGTGTTTTAAGCAAAGTTTTAAAAGAATTTTAATTTTTTTTAATTTAAAATATATATATATATATATATATATATATAATTTTGTAATTTTCAAAAAAATTATTGGTAATGCACTTTTGTGAAAACAGAAATTATATCTATAAATTTTTAACAATATACCTATTCAATATATATGTATAAATGGTGGAGAAAAAATTATATAAAATTATACAAAATTAATTAAAATATGAAATGTATCAAGAAACATTTGTGGTTTTGAATTCCAACAAAGATCCATCTTCAGAAAATGATAACCACAGAAACTTAAAAACCAAAATTAAATATAATATTAAAAAATATATTTCTTTAATATCTAAAATAAAAGATAAATATATTAAAACATAAACCAATTATCTAAAATTATTAACTTAAATAAAAAGTATACTATGACGTTTGGAACCAGCTAGTGTGGCTCATCATGACAAGATGAGAAATTTGAACAAAAAAACCACATTAAATAGACAAGAAAGCTCCAACTAGTTGTTAGTAATATAACCGCTAGTTTGACTAAATTAATGAAATAATTTAAATTTCATCAATAAAACTATATTTTATTATGTATGATTTCCAATAAAAAAAATTTATTAAAAGTTTTTAATTTAAATTTAATTCAATATTAATGATTTCTAATAAATATAATGTTAAAATAATTTATTTATTTTTTATTTTAATAATTTGGAAAAAAAAATTCCCAATATAAAAATTATACTACTTAATTTATATATGGTAAAAAAACTAAAATTATTATATATAACTATACTTTTAATTATTTATTTTTTCAAAATTAAATCATAATTTTATCTTATGAAAATCCTTTTAAAACTTCATATCATAGCTTTAATAAATCTATTACATAAAATTTTAATAAACTTATTTCATATTAACTAAGCATTACATGTTTCAATATATTCAACTCTTCATTTATTTGATCAATTCATCTTAATTTTTGAGATTTTATCTAAAATGATAGACAATGATTGAGTATTTTGCTCCACATAAAGAACTTTCTTCGGATTCTCAACCCAATATCTCTGCATATCAGAATGAGAACCACATAGCTACCCAAAATAACCGTGTGTTTAGCTGCGCGTTCCTCGGCTATTAAGAGAAAGAGGATGACCATTGGCTGCCACCACCTCTAAACGGTCGTTCACTTTTTCTAAATAAACGAGAACGAATATTTTTATTTAATCAAAAATAGTTTTGATTTTATATATATTCTTAAATAAAAAATGATGGTTTTTATACTTATAAAAATTGATAAATGAAAAGTATATAATAATATTCATAAAAATAAAAATAAAAATAAATTGGATTTGAAAATATATAATTTTTTTTTTAAAGTTCAATCTGCATACAATACAATGTTATTGTTAGATGAATTGATGAAAGGCTAATTATATTGAATTACTTAATGATTATTTTAATATGAACTTTGAACTTTCTATGTGGCCAAACAATTTGAACTCACTCTCCTTCTAGTGATTTGTGTGGAAGATCTAAGAACCAAGTATTATGAATTTGCTCTTTATCCAAATGATCTGAATTCGATCTAGACGTTCGCTCTCCTTTTAGATCTGCAACACATTGATTCATCTCTTTGGTGAAGGCGATCTAAAACGGTTATATCAGGTGCACACATTCCATATCTTTTTTTTCTCTAATACATATTTACTGCTCATATATTTTCTCACAAGTATGAATAATGCACCGTATCTACCAAAGATTGGCAAAGGTAGACCTAGCACAGTTATTGTACAGAGCCTTTATGAGTATATAGAGTCTTTAGAGAAACATAGAGAAGAAAGAGAAGTCAAGCTACAAATAGAGTTAGAAGCCATGTTAGAAAATAAATTTACATCTCTTGAAGACAAGATCCAAAAACAAATAGAAAATAAAATAAAACTATTGGAGAATAAAATTGAGAAAATGGAGATTAGATTACTTGTAATAGAAAAACAAAGCCAAGATACGAACCAAACATTGCAACAAGGAAATGCTAATACTTTAGAAAGTCTAAAAATGAAGGACATGATTAAAGAAAGAAGAAATGAAAAAATTGATAAAATTAGACCATGAGCACAACAAAAGGGCCTTGAACCTTATAATATTCAGTTTGAAAGAGGAGGTAGATGAGGATACGTTAGCCATAGCCCAGACATAATTACATAATAGATTACAAATTGAAACAACATGTCTCACAGAAGCAACAAGGGGGGAAATTAACTGAGAATAAATGAAGGCTGATCTGGATAAAGGTGAGCTCTACTGACCGTAAGTATGACATACTTAGTAAAACCTCAAGTCTAAAAGGAACGAGAATATTTTTAAATGAAGATCTCATTCGCGAAATTAAGAAAGGAGGTTCAAAAGATAAAAGAAGTTAGGAAGGAAGTAAAATGGGAAATAATTAGAAATAGAAAAGTCATTATTCAAGATAGAAACCAAAAATATAGTAATAAATAACAATTCAACATGCTTCGGATTCTTTCTTGGAACTGTCGGGGCTTTCCATGGAACAAAGGCCCCACGCTAAGTTGGATCTCGAATGAATTTGATATCATATTTCTAGTTGAAACTTGGAAGCACGAAGAATCTAAGGTCCCTAACAAAGATGTCTTTGTACTATGGTCAATCTGGAAAAGTGATCCTATCGTAGAGGCATTGGGGGTATAGCTTGTTACATTAGGAAGAACATCTCCCCCCATGCTAGGCTTTATAAAAAGACCCTTACAACCAATATATTTGGATAGAGATTACTAACATTCATGATAAAAAATAAATACATATAAATCTGTTATTTTGCCCCTATTAATTCTAACTTCTATAAGAAAAACAATTTAGATAAAAACGGTCTTTACAATGGTTTAGAGAATGATATTTCTAGCCTAAGGATTGAAGGTAATATCCTTTTAATGGGTGAATTTAATGCTCTGAATTCAAGCAACCAAGCTATTCTTCTAAGCAATTATTCCAACCCTAATCCTCTTTGGTTAGACAAAGACCTTACTCTAGCTAGCCAGTACAAAAGAAGCTCTGAAGATCTAGGGGAAAATTTGTTTTGGTCTGAGCTATTCAAGCTCTGCAGTGCTCAAGATCTCATTATTTGCAATGGTCTAAAGAAGTGGCCTAATTCTATCCAGATGACTTGTATCCATGGGCTTGGTAGCAACATGGTAGACTATGTTATTTCCGATATCCTTTTATACAACGAAATAATAAAATTTGACATCTTAAACAACCATGAGCCTGACTCGGATCATATACCTTTAATTATAACTCTGAATTTTGTCATGTATAGAGATCTCATAGAAGATAATCCTTATAGGAAGAAAAACTTAATCTTTGATAGAAATAAAAATGATTTGTTTCTAAATGAATTAAAAATTAATTTGATTCCTTTATCTAGTATAGATAACATAAAAGACCTTTATCATAATTTTACTACAACCCTCTCATATTCTATTAACAAGTTCTCAATTGAAGTTTCATAAAATAAATATCAAAACCAACCGTTGGTATGATAAAGATTGTAAAAGTAAGAGGAGAGAAATTAAGGAAGTTGTTAATGAGTCTCTTAAAATTGGCAAGATAAAAATATACAAAGCCCTAACTAAAAGGGAAAAAATGTAGTATATTCATAAAAGACAAGAAAATCTCTTACACCTCTCTAAGGTAGCTCCTAAGAAATTCTAGAGGTAGATTCTAACTAGAAAAACTAAAGATAATAATAGAATTGCTTTACGCGACTCTAATTCCTATCTTGAAAAGCTTTATGAATCTCCAAATGTCATAGATAAATTTGAAACCTTGCTCACAACGCAACAGGTTTTCTCATTATAAGACTTTGATTTTGGGGTTAAGTGCCTGGCAAATGGAAAAGCTAAGGACATTGAAGTTTACCAGGCAGAAATCTTAAAAATTTGGAGGTCTTGTCCTCATCCCTCACATTCACAAGATTTTCAATCAAGCAGTCAAGAAGGGGTTCCCTAAACCATGGAATCAGAGCCTCAGTATTCCTATTTTTAAAAGTGGGGATACAAATAACCCCTCTAATTATCAAAAAATTATGATTAGCCCTCTCTTAGCCAAGTTATATTGTATTATTTTGTAAAAGAAGATAATAATATGGCTTCAAAGTGAAGGTAAGTGGGCTAAAGGCCAAGTGGGTTTTAGAAGGCAACACTCAACAACGAGCCACCTCGTTACGCTTAGGATCATTGTGGAGGAATGTCGTAATGATAAATCCAATATTTTTTGTTGCTTTGTGGACTTTAGAAAGGCTTTCGATATGGTTCCTAGAAATAACCTATGGAATAGATTAGAAGAGCTAAAGGTTCCTTTCAAGTTGAGAGCCATCAATATAAGGTTAAATGAGAATGTAATTTCTAATTTTAAGATTAATGAGGGGTGGTCGAAAGATATTAAGTGTAATATTGGAGTTAAATAAGGTTGCCCCCTCTCCCCTACCCTATTTGGCATTTACATCGACAAGCTAGAAGGTTGTTTAGAGGAAGCAGGTTGTGCTGGCATGATCTTAGCTGGAATAGTCATCATCCTTCTTCTCTATTGTGATGATATTTTTCTTCTGGCAAGGTTCCAATCTGATCTTGATAAGAAACTAAGACTTCTTAAGGATTTTTTCTCTACCATGGGTATGACTGTTAACACTGACAAAACAAAAGTTATGATCATCAAATTCAAGAAGGACACTTACGCTAATTGTTTGTATGACAATAGAAAATTGGAGGAAGTGTCTTCTTACAAGTACCTTCGAATTGATATTCATCACAAGCTCAAATGGAACTATAGCATTGAGAAAAACATTAATGGAGGGTGGAAAGCTTATTTTGGTCTTGAAAATAATTGTAAAGCATCAAACCTTGTGATGTGGGATGAAAAGAAGCTCCTCTTTGAAACTTTAGTCGCTCTTTTTATCTTGTATGGATGTGAGGTTTGGGTTGAAGCATCTCTGGAGAATCTTGGAGAAATATTTAGCAAATCCAGAAGCATTTTATAACGTATAACCTCAAAATTAAAAACAATACACCCTATCTTATTCTTCTTATAGAAGTGGGTCTTTCCCCTATCGAGAACCTAGCTATGACTAGGCTCCTGTTGTATAAGCACAAAATCAATAACATGGGAGACCATAGACTTTCTAAGATAGTTTTAAATTCCAGCCAAAACAAAATGAGGCTCAAACGAGGTTGGTATAAAGATACAAGGGCATGGTTAAACCATTGGGAGATCAACACAAATGTTGCATTGAAAAATATTAATAACATTAAAGATATTATTATTTCTAAGCTGAAAGAGAAAATATGGTGTGAGAAAGATTTAGAGGCTAAAAGAAAATTAGGATATTATAAGGAGGTCATGAACCCTACTCTAGAAGACCAAAAGTATATCTCTATTTTAACTAGATCACAAAAAAAAATTAATATAGCCAATATAAAAATGAACTCTCATGAGCTCCATAGTGAAACAGGTCGTTGGGCAGTTCCTAAAACACCATGAGTGGAAAGGATTTTCCATCTCTATAAGAATAGGATCATTGAGGATGAAAATCACTTCCCCTTAGAGTGCCCTACATACACCCACATTAGATCTCAGTTTCATAATCTTTGTTGCAATACCAACCTTCCTAGCCTTTTAACATGTCAAAATGATAAAGCTCATTGAGCATAAGAGTATAATTTTTAAACAAACAAAATAATTCATTTCTTTAGGTCCGATAGACCAAAGTTTGGTATCAATGGATGTTAATCATCATCATCATCATAAGATAAAAATTATAATTTAATTTTAACAAAATTTCAAAAATATAGTTAAATTTTATAATTTTAGTAATTGTTTTTTTTTAACAAAGTCAGTTACTATTTATATTCCAAAAAAGGTGAGGAATGAAATCCCCATTACATCCGAGTTGTTAAGTACAATTTCCAAGAGGGGTGATGTAGCAAAAACTGAACCTCTTGCATGCTGAATATTGCTATTATGCTACACATCTGATTCTTTGTAAATTCTAACAAACTAAAATAACATAAATACAAATTTAAAAGACATCAAATTAGATGTGATAGGTGGAGGATTGGAGACTAGTTCCTGTTGCCTTGTCGAGAATTTTAATTGTCTGTGGTGCCATGGTTGCTGTCTAGGTTGGTATTGGAACATTGTTGGAGCTTGAGCTCTCGACAGTTCGTTTGTCCACCATGTAGCGTAGGATCTCAAAGGATTCTTCAATGTGTGTGCAACGATTGTTAGCTCCCTTTAGATTCTCTGAGAGGGATTTTTCTTGGTGTTGGAGGAAGTTGGTCTATTCTTGGTGTTTATCCTGCATTATCTTCAGTTGTGCTTTTATCAAATCTGTCTCCGCTTGCAGATCAAAGTAGTGGAAGTAGTTCTCGTTCCTCATATTCACTGAAGAGGGGAAGGGCAAGAACACAGTTATGGAGGTAAAGAGTCGAGGACACAGAGGGGGCAATGATAGGTAGATAATATCAGAAGCACATGGATCAAGGGACAGAGAGATTTGAGGAAGCTGAGAGGTTGATTGAGCACATCACTACAATGGATGGAGAGTTGTGAGGGAGGGGGAAGTAGGATAACTAGGAAGGGATGGAGAGGAAGGTGGGCTGAGGGTGAGTGGAGGGCGGGTATCATGGGGGGACAGGTTCACGAGAAAATTGCAGCTAGGGGATGGGTATGGCAGACCTGCAAGAAATAAATCTGGGAGGCACAGAAGATCGTGATGGTAGAGATCATGCAGTGGGGAGAATTCATGGCATAGGGAAGTGGGTGGTGTAATATTTGGAACGGAGTTAACCAGGGGGTATGAGGCATGCCTTGTTGGCCAGAGAGTCAGTTTTCTTGTTGTTGGACCTAAGGATGTGGGAGAAAGAAATATCTCCATTTTCCTTACTCAAATTATGACACTTGATTATATGTTTGTTGAGGGTGATGTTGGGAGACAAGGTTGTGTTCAACATCATGTTGATAACTATTTCCGAATCCCCGAAAATCATAGCCTTTCTAATCTTCATTCTCTTGATAATTTGAAGGCCTTGCATTAAGGCATATGCTTCCACTATATTGTTTGACAATCGACCCAATCCCCATTCGAAGGTGGCAACGTTGTTTCCCTGCTCATCCAAAATGTGACCTCCAGCTCCTGTTATTCCAGGATTTGACTTTGAAGCTCCATCGAAGAAGAGTGTGGGTATTTTTATTCCATCAAGAAATTAAATGAACTCCTTTTCTTTAAGCCTTACTTTCCACTGATCTTTGTGAAGAGGTTGAAGAGCGAGAGGTTTGTTACACTTTTGGATGATGTCGAGCACTCTTCCGAAGAGAAGTATTTCCTCAACCTACAAGTCATTGATGTTGAATTGACTGTTGTTTTTGGCTAGGATGGTCTCTACAGTCAAGCTCTAGGTCTTGATCTACACTTTCCTAAAGCATGGTTTTTTCTCCTGGAAATTGACTTCGTTCTGCATGAACCATATGTTTCAGAGGAGAACATATGGTAGAGTGTTCTAAATCCTTTTGACAACACTCTTCCTTTTTTTTCCATAGGGGTATATCCTTTTCCAATTGGCAATCAAATCAGAAATTGAGGTATTAGCAACCATCTCTATTTGTAGGGGATCAGAGAGGGAGTTACAACAGTTTTTTTGCAAAGGAGAATTCGATGAAGAGATGTTGTATTGTCTCCTTAGCAGAGGAGCATAGAGGGCATCTAGAGGCTCCCTTAATGCCTTTTTTCTACAAATTATCAACTGCCAAAATCTTTCCCTTTACCAGGGTCCAAATGAAGATTTTGATTTTAGGGAGAGCTTTAGATTTCCAAACCTTCTTCCAGGTTGCCCACAGAGGAGAAGGAAAGTGTCATTGTGAAGAGTCTCGTAACCTGCTTTAAGGTGTAAGAAGACCCAGAGGGGTCCCACCTATAGCTATAATTTAAGTATTTTTACAATATATGAAATTTAAAATTAATATTATTGTTTTTATTCAATTTGATATTCTTTAATAATTTATTTATGTTTTAATAATATATTTATATTTAAGTTTAGATATTAAATACAAATATTTTCTAATATTAAAACTAATATATCAATTTATTTTTGGTAGTTTTTTTTTCTAGAAAATATTAATATATTGATTATATGATTCGTTTTAAATAATATTGAGATTAAATAATAATATTGGAATATTTTTATATCTAATAAAGATGGTTAGGAATTTTTATACATTATTGTTGTATAAGTTTTTTTTTTTTGTAAGCTTAGCAGGACTACATCTTCAACGTGTCTAATATACACCCTTGAGTGGAGAATTGAATGGGTGACTTCACATCGAGGAGTGAGATAAGAAAGAACATAATTTTTAATTAAAAGATATTTGTAATTAAAAAAAAAGGGTTAAAAAACTGATATTGAAAATTGTAATGAATAGATCAAAGAATAATTGTCTTTTTTAATATTTAAAGTAAGTATGTAAAGTTATTGCTTCATAACTCATTTAACTATAATTTTTTTAAATTTAAATGGGTTGAATCTAAGTATATGAAAAAACATTATTGAAAAAAAAAACCAAACAACTTAGAAATTTACAGGGCGAAAGTGGCTATGAACGTGCAAAAATTAGACTTAGGACGATTACAGAGTGGCTTCATTTTGTGAATGAACAGGCATGCAAATTTACCTCTAAAATTAATAGGGGTTGTTAAATGTCCCAAAAAATTAGTGCACAGAAAATTCTCTTTTGTGAAATGCAGATTCAAATCGAGTAGAGCACTCGGCGGTAGTGGTTAACATGGAAAAGTTTATAGAGACGTTGAGATGAATGCAAATTGTATGCTCTTCAGATTTTGTGCCAATTCCAAAGCATTTGAAATAATATCACATTTAAATAACTTCAACTCAAGCATGTTTCCACTGAGCGGATAGTTATTTACCAGTTTTACCGATAAGTAGAGTAGAGCGTAGGGACAATAAAATTAATTTATTACAGGGAGATTTACCATGTTATCAATATTTATGGATCTATATAGGTCCATTAATGTATTGGGGCAGTATATTCCAGTTGTATAAAAATCCAATGGGTAGCATATACTGCCACAATACATTAATGAAATATAGATTCACAAATATTGTTTGCCCACTACAAGCCTTATGAATGGGAGTATTAGCTACCAATGATCATTCCCTTTCTTAATTTAAATAGACGAGGAATGTGCAGCCAAAGAGACAACTATTGTGGGAGGCTTTGAGGTTCATTTCTAGTCACTAGAGATCTTTATGTTGGTGAGTTGAGATCTTCATATGTCTCTTGGAGTTACAATGGCGGAGGATCAAAAGTTTGTGCCTCTTGCTGATTGTCTACAGAGCCGATTTCCCTTATTCCATGATTATGAAAACATTCTCTGTGATGAAAATTACATTGTTGATAAGAAAATATATGATTTGGAGATGAAATTTTTGAGTGAACACAGTGGAACAACTCAAATATCCAAGGGGAGATCTTTTTGGCCTCGTGGAAATCCCATCAATGAAAAAAGGAATTTTTCATTCTATTCTCTGACATCTCCCCTTTATGAAGTTGGTGGTAATTGTAAGAAGGTTGTGAAAGGTGTTTAGAAGGAGGAAGCAGGGCCAAAGCCGAATGCAGTGACTGTGCATTCACCTACACAAAAAGCAAAGAGGAAAAGGAAATCGTCAGCCCGTAAGAAGTTTAAAATGTGATATTCACTTCGTCTCCATGCCCGTTTGATTGCAGGAATAAGTCATTAGGGTTTTGATAGGTTATCAAATAGAAAGTGTTAGGATTTACATGTGTGCTTGTCAGAATGCGCCTTTGTAGGTCTAAGCATGAATATTAGGGTTTCTATTAAAAAAAGTGGGAAAACACTTTTTTAAGTTAATTATCAAACTAACTTCAATGATTTGCAGGTTGTTCATATTAGTTTAACTATTTGCAGGCTTAGTTATTATTGTTTCCATGTATGTCAGAACGTGCTTCAATTCAATTCAATTTCCCTTGTGGTTGTAATGTGGATAATCAAGAAATTCACAGCAATTGAATTTTTTATTTGGATGTTTATACAATTTTGGATCTATGGATTGCAAAAATGCAAAATGTCACAATTGCATTTTTCCTTAACCATGTACAAAAGGAAAATAATGGTTGATATATAATTTATATTTGTTAGCTTGTAGCCAAGGGTATCTCACATAATTTTTCATTGAAGGGGCTTCTTTAAGAATTCAAGTTCATTAGAAGTTTATTAGAGATTTGTATAAATTTTGCATTTGCTACGCATGGATAATGAACGAATGAATGTTCCTAGAAGTTGGAAATTTGAAGATGTATTGAAGGCATTCTAAGGTCTCGTTTTGTAACATATTTTGGAGCCTCTATTTGATAATAAAAATATTATTTTATTGTTCATTTTTGGGTTATGCTTAAAGTGATTTTAATTGATAAAATAAAATTTGTAAAATGAAACAGTGATTCTCCCCCACCCTTAATTTTAACCAACATTAATTTTCACCAACTCTTTACATTTGACAAAATAATCATACAAGATGCAACCAAAACATAGTGACCAAATAATTCGCTCAATAAAAATAACTTTTGGCCAGATTCAATCTCTATATTAAAGACCCATTCTAGTTTGTAATAGTTTAACCAACAAAAAGTCTGAACAGATTTGTTAGGGATAAAGATATATTTTATAAGTATTGATTTCTGGAATGAATTCTTTAATTCAGATTGGAAGCCTTTGGCCAAATTTAATCTCTATATTAAAGATCTAAATCCAGTTTGTAATCATTTTTAATCATGTTAAAGTATGATTTGATCTTCTATGTATTAAAATATATTAAATTACTTGTATATATCACTATATATAGGTATATGATTTATTGATTTATGTTTCATAGCTATATGCATGGATGGAATGTATTATTTAACTCAGACATCTTAGGATAAGTAAGTATGTTTTATATATATTAGAATTAGAGCCATCACCTTTCCTATAAAATAATTAGAGTAAAAGTGAACAAAAATAGAGCGAATGGTACAGTTTATAATCAAAGGCTATATATTTTCTTTTAGTTTTTATTGGTTAGATAATGTAGTTATTAATAACATAGAATTATACTTTATTACCAGGCAAAGCAGATAGACAAAACTGAATTGTAATGAAAATGACACAATTGAACTGTAATAAAAATTAGACATCTGAATTGTAATCACAATATAACTCCATTAATAGCATACTGAAAATACATTTTTTACATACATGTTATGTTGAGTTATAAAAAAAGCACCAAAAAATAAAGTGAGCCCATCTATAAAAAAACACAACTCATATAAACACATAAAAAATCATGATGGACATAATGATGCTACAATTTATCACAAGAAATAGGAACACCATAATAGAAATCTCACCATAATAACCCCAATAACAATCCCAAAAAAAATCCATTAATTAACAGACCACATATATTGATGCTTGTCATTGATAATTGGTGGAGCACATGCTTACTCCTCCACATATCTTGCAGATACATGTCCATTGGATGCTACTGCAGTGAGTATATCATCAACAAAACTTTGTACATATGATTAGTAAATTAATTTAAAACTTTGTTCAAACTGTGTAGAAATGTTTTTTTCTTGTTAGTAGAGGGGTTTCAAATTTTATTTTCTAACTTGGTAAATTCCAATAATTTGATTGGTTATCAATTCAAAATTGGTGTAAGTGACAATATCACTTGCACCATAATTATTTGTTTCTCTTAGCCCATTGTTATAGGTTAATTTGGGCATCATCCCAAAACACAGATCAGTATCCATTAGGGTCTATCATACTCTAAATTAGTTGCTACATGCCCTAAAAAAGGTCATTCCATTGATGTTTTTCCTTCATGAAAGTTTCACTTCTTAGTTGCTAGTTGAAGTGCCCCATTAAGCCATCAACGCACCCATAAACTGCAGTAACTGCTTTGCAGAGCATCTACTCCCATGCAAGGCTGTGTTGTAGAGAATCTAGGCCCACTTTAGAGTGCATTGGTCAACTATGAGAGAATTTTTCATTGGATTCTGGGAATCTTCCCAATCTCTAGTCGCTTCTAGAAGTTGTTCCAGCTTTCACCTCATCTGATACCTTTGAATATGGACACCATGAAGCCATTAAACCTCTTATCCTCCTATTTCCATGAACAAAGAAACCTCTTCATCCATTTTTGGAAAATCCATTCAATGTTTCATTAATGTCAAAATACCTTCATCTACTTATAAATATAGCACTGATCATAGTGCACAAGAGAGAAAGAATTTGTATTAAGTAGAGCTATGTCGGTGAGATCACATCTCTTGGAGGTATCATGCATGTAATGTTATGCTTCTGGATTGATGATGTTGGTGTGATGATGATGGGACTGAAGCTGGAGTGAGTGAAATTGAATCGATCAACTGGTTGTACTTCTCCTTTTACTTCATAATAAAGAAATTTATTCCTTTCCTAATGCATGTGTCAATGATGTTATATGTGTATTTACAAATACAATCAATTAGATTTGTTTAACTTGAATAGATCATATTGCCTTTATGTCATTTTCTGTGTTATGTTTTCCATTGCAAGTACCAATCAAGCGAGTTCAGTTCGATTGAGAGTGACAGAGCGACGAAGGGAGGTGAGGAAAAGAGAACATATTACAAGTAGGTTTTCTTCCCTTTATCTATTAATTTTAAGGAAAAGGTCAGATATATTTCTTTCTATTGTTCTAAGGGCACCACCACACTTAGGTAAAGCATACTTATCCATAGGTTTAATTTCCATAAAACAAAATGGCGACCATACTGGGGATCGACGGATCGTCCCTGGTGGTTTTATCCTTATCCATCAACCTCTAGTAGACTTTTCTTGCTTAATTTTAGTCATTTGAATGTGTTTTAGCAAAAGTAGTGTTGTTGATTATTTTTTTAGAGAGTCCTCTGGCACCAACGCACTATTGGTCTTGACAAAGTGCTCTATATATCATTGTTGGATTAGGGGCAATGCTCTGCAACGCACTATCTCCCACTCAGATGTGCTTTTCCCCTGTGACCAACCAAAATATATCATATTTTGTCTTTTGCAATTCATTTCAGTGTCTTGCTTGTTGAAGTTTCAAGTGATTGATTCCCTCTAGAGACCAGATTACCTCTGTTGTTCTTGCCTCACTTTGGATTTTTTTGCTCAATTTTTCTTTTTGTTTTCTTTGTCACTGTCGAATAACTCCAAAGTTAAATTTTACATTTGATCAATTCATTATTTTTGGAAAGAGGAATTTTCTTTTTAGTATTTTTTTCTCTTGAAATTTTGAGTGATTTATTGTGCATCATAGTTTCTTTTTCATTCATCTAAACTTAAAAGAAATTGAAAAAAACATGCATTTGCATATAGGGATTGTGAGTGCTGCATAGGAATAGTTTAGGGAAATTTCATTTAGATGTGCTCACTTTTGATTGCATACAATCTGATTGCATTATCCCTTGTAGCTAGTTTTTCATTTTCGAAAATCAAATAAAAAATAATGCTTATAATTTTAATTGCATTCTAGGAATGTTCAATACATCCTGCGGTGAATCTCAAAGATAAACTGATAAGCAAGATCAACATAAAATTTATCTAAATTTATCTAAGGAAGCATCGTAACATTAACGATAACATTTAGAGGTCTAGGCTGAAGATGTGTTCTGGTGTCGTTAAACATAGCAGTTGTCATTAATTGTCTAGTATATATTTCAAGTGGGATACCTCATTCCACGTACCTAAGTATCGGAGCTAGTCCACGTACTTTTGGGTATATTGGGCGGTGTTATAGTATGAAAAGTATAAGGGGATGCTCTCATTGTGTGGTTTCACATTAGACAATGCTAATAGGGATTGGGCCTCCACATACCTTCGAGTATATTTTGGATGAAAACTTTAGGTTGCTTACCATCCATAGGTAACCGAGTCATTCGCCTTGTACACTATGATACACCAACACAACATTCAGGGAGATTTCATGCACGTACATAAGTTCTTGGTTTACTGGGGCAGTATATTGCAATTCACAATTGCTTGGTAAATATTTTTCCTAGCATTACCCTCTTTTTGTTTATTTATTTTTATTAAAATCAATCAGCAATCGTGGAAGAATATCAACCCTTTCCCCATCATTCACATAGGACAATGAATAAACCACCTTTACTGCCAGAAGCTACCCCTAGTAGGTGAAGGCACGCTCGTCTTACCAAGTTTGTTACCTTTTATTAAAAAACTTCCTGGATTATCCACATTGCTAGCAATGTGGATAATCCGGGAAGTTTTTTAATAAATGATCACCACATGAGTCTAAAAACCAAAAAAGTTTGTTACCTTTGGAACCTTTGGTTCTACTTCATTTGATATACCAGAGACATCTGATCCTTTGAGTACTGAGTCTCAAGTCATTTCAACCGATCTTGGTTTATCTACTACTATTGAGACGAAACCCTCACAGTTACATGAGGACACTGAAATTCAATTCAGTGAAACGGTAAATCCAGAACCCGATCTTGTTAAACGAGAAGTCAATCTGGAACCCATTTTTTTCACCAGAACATCTTGATCCCGAAGTTGAACAACAAGAAGTTTTTCCCGTGCAACCGTTTTATCCTTAGTCATCCGTAACCATTAAGTCTTCCTCTTTACAACAAAATTTACCGCCTAAAATTTATCTCGGGCCTGACTGTGAATTACTTCCACCTGGTTTGATTTCAAGAGAGGAAGAGCTTCAGGAAGAGACAACCCCTTCATCTCCCACTCATTTTGGGTCGGGGCTTCATTTATATCCGTCTTTTCCTCATTTGACCTACTTTTCTCCTGTTGATCCTTTTCACTCTCAAGTTTTCGTAGATTTGTTAGAGTATTTTTTGGGTTATTTAACCATGGCTGAGACAACATCCTAGACTGTACCATTTGTTACAGTTGAAACAACATCTATTGTTGCTTCATCTTTGATGTTTTCTACGACATCTGAGTATCATCTTTATGGTGGTCTGTCTGTCCCACTGGGTTACCAGGCTTTAAATGGAACCTAATCTGGTGTCTCCTCTAGTCCATGGAATTCTCCCATGTCATCATCTGAAATTTTATCTGGTTCATCTTTCATGAGTACTAAATGGCCTGATCCTTTATTGACATCATTAACTCAATATCAGGTTGGTCCATCCAATTACCTTCCATCTTATCCAGTACCTGCTGAATACCCATCTTATGAAATTAAATATGTGTAATATCCTTATACTTCATATGTTGGGGGGCACATATGTTCGGGCCATATGGCAGTACTCCATCGTTTTTAGGTCAATCATATGCTAGAATGCTTATTTATCATTGTTAACCTACTTTTCTTGTTCAACCACAAATGGTTGTGTATCAATATCAACCAGTTCAATCTGTTGCATTTGTACCTACTACACATGTTATATCTTCTATGGTTGTTGCTCAGTCTGCTCAAGTGGGTCCTTGATTTAAACTGGCTCACCAACGATCCCATTCGATATCGTTCTTCTAACCTTCATGATCAAGAGTTTGGCTCAGTAGATCCAGCACCTGCAGCAGATGTAGAGCTAGCAGTAGTGGAATAGGCACCACGAGCAATTCCATACCCATAATCTAGTAGCATAGCATATCCTATTCCAAGTGTATAAGCACTCTTGTTTTGCTCGAGAGGGGAACTTACCGATTTTGATACGTGGTTAATAGCTTATTTACCTTGGTGACCGGTGATTCCTCATAAATTACCCTTTGACATTCGAAAATTCAATGGAAATTCTAGAGAAGACCCGTCTACGCACGTAATGGCTTATCATTTATGGTGTTCATCAAATTCCTTAAATGATGATTCTGTTAGATTGCGCCTTTTCCAGTGAACACTTACTGGTTCGACTGTGAATTGGTACATTGAATTACCACAAGCTTCTTTCGATAACTTTACAGCTTTAGCCACTAATTTTTTAACCCACTTCTAGTTACCCATCAGATATGAAACTGGAACGGTAATTTTGACCAGCTTTAAACAGACCACTGCTACTCATATATCAGATCATATACATGAGTGGTGTCATCGTCGTTGAATGGTTACACGTTTCAATATATTAAGGAACAATATTATCCTGTGGGGAGCTATGAGGACAAGTACATACAATGGACTATGCTGTAGCAGCAAAGGGATCAAGATGTGCATGAGCTTATTAATCTGTTCCATACCCTATGCACAAAGTTGGGAATCAAAGATTTAGAGAAACATTTGGTGTTGAAGTGTTTGCACAGATACATTCAAGAGGAAATGGAGTCCCTCAACATATCCTCGCTTGGTAAAAAATACCAGTATGCTGCCAAGATTGAGCAGAAATTCAAACAAAAGAAGAAAGACTTTGGATCTGGGAATCAAAAGCAAAGGAAAAGTGCCCCCAAACCGCAGAACAAAGGACAAAGCCAAGGCATGGTGCCCAAGATAACCTACTAAAGCCACAAGAAAAGAAAAACACCGTGAATCTGAATAAGGACATGGGAAAGTGGTGTGAGTTCCATAAGAGCTCCACTCACAACACAAGTAAGTATTGGGCTAAGCAGTCACTGGTGTCCGAGATGAGGGCTTTTGAATTAGATGCATGCTCCAAATCTGAATCAGAACACAACAAAGAGAATGACAAATGGAAGTAGATTATTGATGTCGAGCCCAATGCCACTGTTTCCACTGAAAATATCCAGAAGGAGGAACCGGAAGATCTAAAGGAGGAGGAGCGCCTCTTTGTAGCAACGGAAGTTGTAGATTTGAATATTGTAGCAGTAAGACTTTTATGCTTGTTGACTTTGATAGCAGAATAGCTTTAATTATAAAAATACACAAGGTATTTATAATAATAATATTTTATTGATAAGATATGACATGATTAAATGATTACAATGAGGTCCCGCTTTTATACCCATGCAGGTACCTTTTCACGAATGGGCATGTCTTTTAGACATGCCTTTTCATTAACCTAGTGATTATTTAACATAATCCTAATTGATTAGTTAGTAATTACATTTATTCTCTTTTATTCTATTAATAACTATATTTATTACTTTAGTTATGAATTAGATTCATAACATTGCCTCCGTCTTCGAAAAGCTTTGTTCTCAAAGCTTAACTTTTCGACAATTTCCTTTACTTTAGATTATTTGCTAGAAGTCCTTATTGATACTTCGCTTTTTTTTTTTTTTTTTTTTTTAGACTTCACGACTTTTCTGATTCTAAACCTTGAGTACTTCGTTGACCTTCCAAAATTTAATCCTTATACGTTGGTCCACTTATATTTTAAATTCCATTTAAGCTATAAACTTTTTTTTTCCTTCTTAAAAATGGAACTAGAATATATAGTATTTAACTCCTTTATATGTAGAATTTAACTTCCTTCTCTTTTTTCTTTTCTTTTTTTCACTAATTTAATTAATTAAATAGTAATTTTAATTAATTAAATTAATAATTGTCTTTTTATAATATATATATATATTATTTTTTTGATTAATTTAATTAATTAAACTGTAATTTTAATTAATTAAATTAATAGTATATATACATATAATTAGTAATAATCGAATCTAACTCGAAAGGTCATGCCGATTTGACACAACGCCAGTTCGAACCTTAATACACCATTGCTATAAGCCTCCATCTGGAAGATTGACGGACTTGCTACGTCGCTTGGCGGTGGAGGAGATGACAGTGTTTTTAGTGACTGGTTCTGTCAGGGCAACGAGGACGCAGACAACCCATCGGACGACAGAGTTTACACCGCGGGGACTGTCAAGGATGAGGATTCCAGCATAGTAGATTATCGACACGGCAATCAATGAACGATAATAGCTCAGAAAGTTAAATTTGGTGGTCGGATTACTGAAATCCTCAGCCTTTTCGATGTCAGCGGAGCTGAATCCAGCTATCGGTGCAACATATGTAATATTTTGTGAGACGATAGCCAAGAAACTTCGCTCAATGTCCCATCTGTTATCAAGGGTTTCTGGTGAAGGTGGAGAGAATAACAATTCCTGGTGTTTGGAAACAGAACCATCAACCGGATATTTATATTCAAATTCACCGGCATTCACGACATCCGTCACCTTTTCTAGTTTTAGTTCAGAGGGGTCTTGCGATAATATCTGCTGGTTGAGTGCTATGGCTCTTTCTGAGTTGTCCAACTTTGACTTCAACTACTTTGCACAAACAGTGAACGCGTTACATGCCTTCAAATTTGATGCATCCCTGTCAGAACCTTCCTTTTCAGCCTCCATTACTAAGTCTGATAACTGATGCGCCTGCTGAAGAATATTCTTCCTAGGGACAACTTCATCATGCAGTCTAGCACAGAATTCCCAGGATAATATCTTTAGAGAACTATTGAATGTGACTCTTAACTTTCCATACCACACCACCCTCAGCTCTGGAAATATAGACTCATGAACTGCATGTGGAAACTCTAATACCCATTTTCCTGGTGGAACCATGTAGCTCTCTTCAGCTATATCAAGACATAAAAGTTCCTCCAACAGCCCACTGTCGTACTTGATCTTGAAAAGTCTCGGCAGGACGTATGTACTATATTCAAATCCTTGCCCAGGCTGCATTCCACATATGTTGCAGAACCAATAATCCATCAGAAACAGACCTTGCGCATTCTTGCTCATTTGAGAAGAGCTGTAGCTTGATAAGCACCACCGCTCCGTTGCTCCCGGAGCAAAATACTCCTTAACAAGATTCCTCCAAAATCCTATGCCATTATCCTCTGGTTTATTTATCTGATCTTGAATATAAAGCATAATAATCTCAAGACAGCGGGAGGCAATAGCTGCTGGCATTTGACTTCGTACTCCTGCATTAACACTGTTGCCAACATAGTTTACAGGGGCACTGGGTGATCCATGCAATAAGTGTCGCCCTCCAATCTTTAGGCCCTGGAATAATGGGTTCTGTGCTCTTACCTGAATTTGGCCAAGATGTTGGATCCCTACCAAATGTGATCCAGGGTTACCACCATGCTGGTGCACTTGGTTTACC
Organism: Pinus albicaulis; assembly: GCA_034641835.2. Classification (NCBI taxonomy): domain Eukaryota; kingdom Viridiplantae; phylum Streptophyta; class Pinopsida; order Pinales; family Pinaceae; genus Pinus; species Pinus albicaulis. The sequence goes on along the minus strand of CM076574.1, from coordinate 1,169,536,202 downwards.
TGAGGTTGACCCAAATGAAAAGAATCCTGCTGGTTAGTTTGAAATGGGGATTGATGTGACCCAGACTGCAAATGTCGAGTTTGATAAACTGCCTGTTGATTTACTGCAGCTTGCTGATTTGCCACTTGGCCTTGGGCATGAGGCTGATTTTGAAGAATAACTGATAACGGATGACCGTTTGCATTTAAGTACTGCTCTTGAAACTGGCCTTGCAAAGTGTTCTGTGGGTTGATCCCCTGCATTGGAAATCCTAGACTTTGCATGGTCTGCATGAAAGGATCTTTATCTTGATTGATATCATAATTATCTATTACATCTTCTCCAGCTTCATGTTGTTCCGCTTCTTCACCATCTTGATTGGTAATAATTTTTTTATAGTCATTATTCTGATCAACATTTTCTTCTTCAACTTCTTCACCCTTATCCACATCAGCTTCATCTTTTTGTGTTTTTTTATTATTGCTGGCAATGGTATTTCTCGTATAAGGTACACATTTATGTCTTGTGAAGTATATGTCTCCACATTTCCAACATTTCCCTTCTTCTTTACTTTTATTATGCATTGGTGGGGGAATATATTTAGTTGAATTTTCCATGGGTGTTTTAACTGATTTCCCTTTATCATAACTAACTGCTTTCTCATTTTTACAGCATTTTTCATTTTTTTGTTTCTCATGATTTTCTTTTCTATTACGAGAAATTTTTTTAAGATCTGCAGAAATTTTTTTAAACTCATTTGTGATTTCTGCCCAAGAATTCTCTACTTGCTGAAGTTTTTCTTGAACTTTTTTAATTATTTCAATTCTTTTGGGATCTTCACGTAATGGCACATTATATAGTAAATAATGTGCTCGAGCTTGTAAGCTACGTTCGTAGGCTTGTAGAACGACGCTGTGTGCCATTCCTTCAACCTGTCCTCAATATGGCTCCGATAAGACTGTAGCAACAGAAGCTGTAGATTTGAATATTGTAGCAGTAAGACTTTTATGCTTGTTGACTTTGATAGAAGAATAGCTTTAATTATAAAAATACACAAGGTATTTATAATAATAATATTTTATTGATAAGATATGACATGATTAAATGATTACAATGAGGTCCAGATTTTATACCCATGCAGGTACCTTATCACGAATGGGCATGTCTTTTAGACATGCCTTTTCATTAACCTAGTGACTATTTAACATAATCCTAATTGATTAGTTAGTAATTACATTTATTCTATTTTATTCTATTAATAACTATATTTATTACTTTAGTTATGAATTAGATTCATAACACTCTTCCACTCCCAGATGTGGGTAAAGGGTTCCCCGCTATTATTCATTATCGAGAATGGGAGCCAAAAGAACCTCATTTCAGCAGAGGTCATGAAGCGGCTGGGCTTGCCCACCACAACACACCCACATCCGTACAACATCGGGTGGCTTCAACAAGGATGAGATCTCCGCGTCAGCCGGCAATGTCGCCTTCCCTACAACAACAAGCCTTTCATGTATGAGGTATTATGTAACATTTATCCTCTTGATGTTTGTGATGTATTATTAGTCCAACCATACTTGTGGAAATGACATGTTGTTTATGAGTCTCGGCCTCACGTTGTTATTGTTACTTTGGGAAATAAGTTGTATAGGATACCAAAGGTACCACCGCATGTGGCTATCTCTTTGGTTACTGCAAAAAAATGCAGTAAGCTCATTTCCAAAACTTGGAAATTTGTTTTCCTGATGATCTTCCCCCAAGGCAATAAGAATACTATGGCCACGACCTCTAGACAATGATCCTCTGCATGACAACAAAAAATGGACAAGGTCATGGAGGAGTACGAGGACATATTCACCTCACCCACAGGGGTGCCTCTGCACTGTCAGGTCAAGAACCCCATTGATCCGACCCTAGGTGTATCACTTCCGAATGGACTGATCTATCGGTGCTCTATTATGGAGAATGATGAAATCAAGAGTCAAATTCAAGACCTGCTGCAGAAAGGTCACATCTGACTGAGTTCATTTCCCTGTGGGAGCTCGATCGTGTTGGTGCAAAAGAAGGATGGGACTTGGAGACTTTGTATTGACTATCGGGTGCTGAACAATATCACTATTCAGAATAGGTACCTGATCCCATGGATTGATGACCCTCTAGATCAACTCAAAGGGGAAAAATATTTCAGCAAGATTGACTTGAATTCCATGTATCAGTAGGAACCAATCGAACCCTTCGATGTGTGGAAGATTGCCTTCAAAGCCAAGGAGGGCCTTTTCGAATGGCTGGTCATGCATTAAGGGTTGATGAATTCTCCCATAATATTCATGAGTCTAATGGATGACATCTTGTGGCCATTCACCAACTCATTTGTAGTAGTGTACTTGGATGGCATCCTGATCTTCAGCCAGACTTGGGAAGAGCACGTCCATGACATCTCACAGGTCCTCCAAACATGACAACAACTGGGATACATTATTGATGAGTGGGGGGTGCATGTGGATCCAACCAAGATTCAAATTATTAGGGATTGGCTGGCCCCAACCACTCTAACAAAGCTTCGCAACTTTATTGGTCGTGCTAATTTCTATCGCAGGTTCATGTTGGGATTCTCTCATATCACTTGGCCCTTGTGTCAAGTCACCAAGGGAGGAGCGAAAGAAAAATTCTTTTGGTCAGAATATCAACAAAAGGCTTTCACAGAATTGAAACATCACCTCTGCTCAACCCTTGTGGTCACATTACCAGACTTGCAACAACCATTTGAGATCGAGATAAATGCCTCTGACTATGCTATTGGGGCAGTATGATACCAAGTAGGAGAGATTACAAAACTGTCATAATCCACCCCTATATCACATGAATATAATACCAACCAATTCTAAATTCCTCTAAAAACACAAATCAAATACAAATTCCTCTAAACAATAACTAAATAAATAATTATATAAAAAAACCGTCACTCCACTTCCACTTCCATTTTCTTATCCTGCAAAACGTGCTTCTATAAATTTTAGGCAATCGATAAGCATCCACTCCAAGTGTCAGGTACTATCTTAATTTAAAAACACTCAGTACAACGTTTATTGCAAAATATACACCATACAAAGTGGGATGCTCCAGAGTCTAGTTCTGTGCAGTAGTATGCAGTGTTTAATGGCAGCATTCCTTTTATACGTTTGGATTTCATGTGAAAATATTGAGAAATATTAATGGGAACCTTGTAAAGGCATGTGGTAATGTCATGCAGAAACAATTAGAAGCTATGTTACATGGTTCTAGCTTGAGTTTTGGTTTTACAATGATTATGCTCGTTGAACCTAAAAAAATCAGCCTATTGGAATTTTAGTTGAAGCTCGATTAACTTCTGGCCAAGATACATTAAAATAAACTTGAAATTATTGGCATCAATTTGTTCAAAAGTTGTTCATGTTATTGTGTTATCAAACTTGCAACAACCATTTGAGATCGAGACAAATGCCTCTGACTATGCCTATGTTCCCACCCTGGTCGTTTCTTCTTCACCATCAATAGTCACAATTGATTTTCTGGTGAAATATTCCTCCTCAAGAGAAATGGAATCTTAGTTAATGGATATTTATAACAAATCCTTGTGAAGTGTTGAGGATGGAGAACATTGTACATCAAGATGGGCTCCATTTATGTATTATCACACTTGATATGTAAGCCCTTTCAGGCCCATGTATTCATGTTTTTTTTTTATATTGTAGAAAATATATTTTAAACAAGGAGGACAGCATTTGAAATTATCTTCCTTTCTTGGTTCAATCATGTCAAAATTTTCAAATACATGTGAATGAATCTGGACCCCAAGAAATATCCATGTTGAACTAGAAAGTCTTGTGGTTTCCTTTATGTTCTTTTGCGTTTACATGCTGCTCTGTTCTCTTTTTCTCATCCAGTATAAAGGACTTACATTCCTAGTCTGTTATGTCTCCTAGATATTTTACTCTATTTCAGATTTAATAAGATATACAATATCAATAGCAACTCAAAAGGTAGGCCAACAAGCAGTGCAGACTCCAAATATCACGGAGGTTCTATCAACCTATATTGTGAGTTATCTAGTGCATTATACCTATTGACTAGCAAAAAACAATAACTAGAATCCTATTATGTACTGGCATTTTGTTTCTTTTGATTCAAAAGTTTAAAATTCAACTTGCCATAAAATCTTATCTAATTCAACTTCAACTTTCCAACATGATGAAAAATAAGACATGAGGGTATATTTATAGAAGTGAGGTGACTGTTCATCTACCATGAACTTTCACCTACGCTTATGACACTTGAAATTCTTCACGAATCTCTGATTTCTAATGACTCTCACATGTGCAATCAATCTTAACATTTCTATTGAGATTATTATAAAAAGGGTTTACACTATGAGAGAAGAGAAATTATGAGGAAAGTAGAGATGATTATTTTAAATCCTAAATTATTTGTTTCCAATGTTGTTTCAAAATTATGGAGGATTTCATGAGATGATGAATAGAGTTTTTATGTTCATTTGTTTTATTGAATGTACATTTTCCTGCTACTACATTTTTCATCAAGTAGACGAGTTTTAAGACCAATATCGACATTCCCCAACTTGGTAGACATAATTCCTTGGGAATCTATATGGATTCATTATATGACAATTGATCTCAACCCTTGCAGAATGTGTGGCAATTGACTTTGTGCCTTATTTGCATTAAAGTGATCATACAACCAACTTGTAATGTTGTTCCTTTGGTATTTCTAAATTGTCTTAGAAGCATGTATGAAGATAATGTCCTCGCTTGTGAAAACCCTAGTTGCACAACCTTCGTGATAAACCCTTAGCTAACATTGATGCCCCACAAGATTATTATATTGGAAGAGGTGCATTGCAAGGAATTTTTTTGGTTAGTTGGCAATCAGAGGTTGATGCTTTCAACTTGATCCCATTCTCCTCCACATAGGTTAATATTCTCTCTCCCTCTCTTCTTCTTGCAAAAAAATTATATTGATCATACATATTTGTAGCCTAAGGATACTATTAGAAACATAAAAAATGGACTGAAAGAGAGATACTACGGTGGACCCCTATATAATCCATTTATGCACCACAATATTGTCATTTTATGTTGTCTGTGCAGGATCATTATGAGTAGAAATGGATATAGTTATATTCCATGATGAAGCACTGAAGGCTACATTTCTTGACTACGACCAATGATTTAAGCATTAATTTGAGGCCAAATTGATGAATACACTTGAACACATTTTACATGCATGCCATAAAATAAGGTTTTCAATCTACCAATGGGCATGATACAAATAAACTATGTGCGTGTTTCTCTGCTAGTATGTTGAGCCTCTATTAGTTCTTGAAATTCTATTTCAAACATGTGATTTCACATATACATGCATATTAGTCCTATATTTCTTCTGATGTTCACCTTCTTGTGACATTTTTTTTATCTAAGAAAATGTTGGTACAGGTTATTTTGTATCCTTTGTGACCCATACCAACATATGTCATGAAAATTTTGGGTTTATTTTTTCCCTCAAGGTTTTCCTTTAGGTAGTAATAGGTGTGATCTATAGTTTTTCTCGTGAGTATGAGTACCAGACTCTACAATAACACCTATTATAGGGTTTTATTACTACCTAATTAACCTTGATTCCCCTTGGATTTCCTCCAATACATTTCCATTATGCATTCAAAATTTTCACTGTGAGGCAGGTGTTTAATGTGGATTATGACAAGGGATGGTTCCTAGATCAGGAGGAATCACTGGTTGATACAACAACAAGCAATGAAAAAATGAAATATTCAAATTCTTTATAGGCATATCATATCTCAAGTATTTTCTAGTTCATATATGTTTTAATTGAATCAACTCATTTGTTGATCACACAAGCCTTATTTGATATTTTATTAAAGATAGTTCCTCCTTGGGGGAATGAATTTTAATGGGCTCATGGTCCTTGATTGATCCAATTTAATATTGTTCCCTTTTTCAATTGAGAAGGTAATAATTTCAAAATTTAACTTTACATGCCTCATATTTCATAGAAATGGTTTTTGGTTATTTGACCACTTTCAATTATAAACACTCAATAACAACATCCTCCATTTTTTATCATAGAGGCTTATAATTTATATATTTCAACCTCGGAAATAGGAATTTGAATTATACTATTATTTTTTGGTCATCTTGTCCAAATGAATCCAAAATTGGTTATTTTTTGTTGTACCTATGAGCCTCACTGTATTTAACTGAGTCAACAAGAAACTCTTTGACTTACCAATTATTGACCTCTGTAATTTTCAAAATGGCTTCTTGACATGAGTGTCAAGAGAAAAAACATTTCAACTCAATGAAATAATTATTGTCCTATTTATTTCTTGCGATGTACTTCAGTGTTTGTCATGATATTAAATATTATACCATGTTAATATATGTTGTACAATTCAATATTATAGTTCAGCGTTATACTAGCATTGTAGATGGCCCTCCTTCGCAATGTTATTTTTCCTCTTCTTAAGACAATATAAAATACTACTTGGATCCTATATGCAATTTACAATCCTACATTCATATGAAAAATTAAGAATTCATTTTTAAAGAAGTTGCAAGTCAACTAAAGCACAATGTTATCCTGGATCATGTTTCAAAAGAAGGTCAAGAAAATTCAAGGGATCTGTCACATGTTAATCTCATTATTGGAATTTTTATTTCTTATCATGTACTTCAGTGTTTGTCATGATATTAAATATTATACCATGTTCATCTATTCTACACAATTCAATAATATAGTTCAGGGTTATAATAGCATTGTAGATGGACCTCCTTCGCAATGTGCTTTTTCCTCTTCTTAAGACAATAATAAAATACTACTTGGATCCTCTAATGTAATTTAAAATCTTACATTCATATGAAAACTTAAGGATTCCTTTATAAAGAAGTTGCAAGATAAATAAAGCACAACGTTAGATCATATCATGTTTCAAAAGAAGGTAAATAAAATTTAAGGGATATGTCAATTCTAATCTCATTAGGTAAGAAATTATACCCAAATATACATGCACCACCACATGTCTTTACAATTGTGCAAGAATTTCTTAATGAGTAATAAATTACCAGTTGAAAACTAGGCATTTCATTCTCTCTCATGAAATCCAAGAATACTTTCTGAGCATTGTAATGGGACCACAAGAATGAACTACAATGTTAGAGTGATTGTCCATAAAATTATTTAAATGGGACTTTCTTGATCCAGAATATTCAAAGTATCACATTCGCATGCAATATGTTGTTATGAAGATGCAAATGTTATAATTCCTTCTCCAAGTCCACCTTTGTTTGACCTATCTTCCAAGTGCACAGGGTGATAGTATTCAAACCATTAAGGACAGTTTTATCCAAAAAATTGAAACCTTCCCTCAAAGTATGCATTGAAGGTGTTATAGTAAATCATAGAAACTAATATACTTGCTTGCTATTGCAAAGTCAATAAATGTTCTCAAAGTGTGGTCAATAATATATACATAATCATTGTCCATCCATTGGTGAGAAATTTTATATTGTTCCATTTCATAGATTCATTATGGAAGAAGATGTATCTTCTACAGAGTTGGCTTGTAATACTCGATAAATAAGTTGGCTATCTCTAACCTTATTTTTAAAGTCGCATTAAGAGAGGGAGTCATATGTTACATATTCAGGTCTAGTGCCATATTATAGTTCGTATTCAACCACAGATCATGATTTTATCTCGATGAAGATAATATATTCGACATACGACCTTAAGGCCCAATAATGAATCTTAGTTACAGTGTAAGTCACACTTTTTAGTTTCAATCTCACTGTAAGCTAGAAGTGTAATATTTGACCTACTCATAGTCACAAATTAAATCTCTAACACAGATCCCAATTTAATTCCTAAGACCAGTACAAATTGTCAGTGTTATTTGCAACTTGGAGGCAGAGTATGCAGGACCAATCACACGTTGGAAATGCACACTGTATTGTTCACACGCGATAGAGGTGGCATTGATCACAATTTAGGGGTCTTGAATCGTAGGTCACAATGAGATTCTAATGTAACTTCAACTTGTGGGTGTGTTGTGTGATTGAAGGATGGAGACCTCTACTACTATCAAAATTTTGACCTCTAATAATTTGACTTGTATATACTTTGAAATAATGTTTGTTATTAACCTTTCTCAATGCCTTTTTCATTACCTTGCATTTCACCCGAACATATATTAACATGCCCTTTTCCCTCCATCATTACTTTTATGGATTTATCAGTGTTTCCCCTTTCAATGGTACTCAATGCATCATTACCCTAGTATTTAATGCTACTTGAAATAATATGTGCATTGAACTTAAATGTTCATTTACCACTGCTATGGTATCACATATGTGTAATGCTTCAATTCTATTACTTACTAGCCTGAAACTCCACATAGAAGCTCCAAGTGAACCAAATATCCTCCATGCAAGAGGCATACAAGAAACGACAAGGGTACTTACCAACCTGAAACTTCACACAGAAGCTCCTGAAGGAAATTGCTTCAAAGTGTTCCAAAAACCTCTCCTCAACTGAAAATGCCAAGGAGCAAAAGTGGAGGCGTTTTCTTGAAAAATCATGCTTCACTACACTCAGAATTGTTGTTACACTACTTGGGATAAGCTCTCTAACACCTTACCCTTGATGTAAGTTTCCAATATCCCTATCATATAACAGGCTTTGCGGGCACATACCTCTAGAGGTGGGAGGCCTTGTAAATTTGTCTATAGGTTTCATAATTACAAACAATTTATTGAATGACACAATACCTTCAGAAAGAAACTCAAAATGCTCATATATTTAAATGTTTCTTTCAATGAAGGATGTAATACATAGCATATAATGCAAAAAGCACCTGTAGATCTGGTTGCGTTCGTTTTTTGTATTCTGTGATTGAGAACATAGCCCACAGAATAAAATTTACCTTAAAAAAAAAGTCGTTTTTGAGACTTACCTGGCTAGATATCCAATTTGTCACTAGTGCTCATGGTGGCTCAAAAACGTCACTGCTCCAGTGTACAGGTTTGCAGAATGTCAGAGGAGACAAGATTTTGGGGTTTTTTTGTAAGAACAAAACTCTCGGATGAGAGTTAAAACAACTATAGGCCGAGAGTTTTACAACTCTCATCCGAGATTTTACCCAAGATTTTATGTCAATAAAACTCTCAGACGATAAAATACTTAACTCTCATCTGATAGTATTTTAACTCTCGTCAAGCCCAATCTAAATTTTGGGCGAAACATTAAAAATCTCTTGGACGAGAGTTCTAAAAACTCTTGGTCAATAAATTGAGTTGACTATTTTCTCAAACGAGAAATTAAAAATTTCACCCAAATTTTGGTCATCTGCTAAAAAGTGTTTCTCAACTTCGGAATTTCACCCTTCAAACACCAAGTTTTAATAAAAAACGTTTTTTTGGGTTATCTCTTCAAAAACTCAGCTTAAGAAAGTGTTTGATCACCATTTAATAGAAACCCTAATCTACAAGCTTCTGAGCTATAAAGGCACATTCTGATAAGCACACATGGACATCTTGACACATTCTATTTGAAAACCTCTCAAAAACCTAATGACTTATTCCTGCAATCAAACAGGCATGGAGACGAAGTAAATATCACATTTTAAATTTGTTACGAGCTAACGATTGGTTTTTCCTCTTTCTTCTGGCTGGGGGTGTATGCATAGTCACTGTATTTGGCTTTGGCCTTGATTCCTCCTTCCCAATGCCTTTCACAACCTTGTCACAATTACCACCAGCTTCATAAATGGGAGATTTCACAAAAGAGAATGAAAAAATCCTTATTAACATTGAAGGGCTTTCCATGAGGCCAAAAAGAGCTACCCTCAGAAATTTGAGTTGTTCCACTGTGTTGTTGACTCAGTAATGTCGTCTCCAAATCATATATTTCTTGTCAATGGTGATAATTTCATCACGGAGCATGTTTTCAAAATCATGGAATAACCGCAATCGAATTTTCAAACGATTAGCAAGGGGCATAGACTTTCGATATTCTGCCATTGTATCTCCAAAAGACAGAAAAGATCACAACTCACCAACAAAGAAGATATATAGTGACCAGAAATGAACCTCAAAGCCACCCACAATAATTGGGCTCTTTGTTTGCACATTCCTCAGCTATTTAAAGAAAGGGAATGACCATTGGCTACTGGTACCACCCATTCATATGACCCATAGTGGCGCCTCCCTGCAATAAATTAATTTTATTGTCCCTGTGCTCTACGCATGGGTAAATGTGGTAAATAACTACCTGCTTAGCTGCATGGTTTGGAATTTAAATTTGATAGTATTTCAAATGCTCTGGAACTAACACAAAATCTGTAGAACATAAAATTTGCATTCATCCCAACGTCTCTATAAAATTTTCCATCTCTTCCATGGCTGCCCAACTAGATTTCAGTCCAAATTTAAGTGTATATGGATTGCCACAAAAGAGCAGTCAAAGAGTTGTGGAGCGATTTTTTGGACTTTTTTGGTGTTGGAATGAATCTGGCTGACTATGTATTCCCTTAAATTGAAGCATTGAGAGCATTAACATCCAATATAATCTAAGAAAGTGGATGAATCCAAATGTGATTGGGTTAGTGGATAAATTTTTTACATTCCAAACTATTGAGCCTCCATGTAGTCCAAGAGATCTAGAAGCCTTGCATTCATCCTAAGTCACTTAATTGTCAAATAATTTTTGAGTGAGTTGGTGGAGCAATGTTATGAATTCTAGCCTATTGAACCTCCATGTAATCCATGAACTGAGATGAAGAGCTTTGCATTCATCTTGAATTTTCTAAATGAAATGTCCATATTGAAGGATAATTTCTATTTCTATAAATAATGACTTCTAAATTAGGGAAACAAATTTGCAATTTTTGAAGGGAAAAAACAAACTACTCAAATTATTGATGAAGAAAGTCATACATTTTTTCCAAACATCAATCTATCAACTTACCATAACATTAAAAACAAAAATTTTATTTAATAATTAAAATTAAAGTTGAAGTCATTAAATGTGAATCAATTATCAGCATTTATTAAATTAAATAAAAATAATACTATCTTTCATTGCCTAAATACTTGGGAGAAAGTGAATCCCTTCACATGATAATTATTGTGTTAATGAATAAAATATATTTGGCTATAATCCCTTAATTTTATTTACATTTGATGATGATGTTAAATACTGCAAAGAATTAAATATTTTTTAAATAGAATTAAAACAAATTTAATAAAACTGGTTCAAAACCAACTAATATTAATTTTTGTAAAAGTGGAATCTTTTCTTCATTCAAATATTCAATATAATTTTATTAAAACTATTAAATTCAACTAATTTTTTAAATTACATTTTTTTGTCAATGGAAAATCTTACAATATTTATTTACATAAACTTATTAGTTTATAACTATAATTTTTGAAACAAACTTAATTCGTATCAAATAATTAAATCATTAACTAAAATTTATATATTTCTCATACCTAACTTTCATTCACCCTTAAATTGCTAAATTAATCAAATAACAATTGAATTTTTCAAAATAAAATAAAGTCTAAACAAAATGTAATGAAATTTAAAAACCTTCAAATCTAACCTTCCTACCATACCATTCTTGAGAATAAGGGCCATATTTTTCAATTCACAGAAGTGTAACTAATAATAATAAAACCCACATTGTCAAATCTAAATCTTTAATTGAGGGATTCTTCCATTCTCATTCAAAATTCTTAACAGAAAATGTATTTGGTTCTTTGCTTCTATATATTTCTCATACCTAATGTTTATTTCCCCTTACACTAGGAGTTAACCACACAAAAATTAAAAAAATTCAAAATAAAATAAAATGTAATGAAACTTAAAACCCTCCAAAGCTAACTTCCCTATCATACCATTCTTGAGAAAAAATGCCACATTTCCCAATTCAATGAAATGTAACTAATAATAACAAAACCCACATTGTCGAATCCAAATCTTTAATTGATTTATTCTTTTATTTTCATTCAAAATTCTTAACACAACACAGATATGGTTCTCTCATTTTGTATATTTCTCACACCTAATGTTTATTTTCCCTTAAACTACAAAGTTAACCACACAACAACTAAAAATTTTCAAAATAAAACAAAATGTAATGAAACTTAAAACCCTCCAAAGCTAACCTCCCTACCATACCATTCTTGAGAATAAAAGCCACATTGAAGTGTATCTAATTCTAATTATAATAGAACATACATTTTCAAATCCAAATCTAACTGAGAGATTATTATATTCTCATTCAAAATTCTTAATACCAAACAGATTTAGTTATTTGCTTATATATATATATATATATATATATTTCTCATACCTAATGTTTATTTCCCTTAAACTGTGGAGTTAATCATAGACAATTAAAAATGGTCAAAATAAAACATAATCTAAACAAAATGTAATAAAACTTAAAGCACTCCAAAAGTAACCTTCCTACCCTAACATTCTTGAAAATAAAGGTCACATTATCCAATTCACATAAGTGTAACTAATAATAATAAATACCACATTGTAAAATCTAAATCTATTTAAGGTATTCTTCCGTTCTCATTCAAAATTATTAACACAAAACATATTTGGTTGTCTACTTCCATATATTTCCCATACCTAATGTCTATTGCACTTTACCCATGGAGTTAAGCACACAATAATTAAAATTCTTCAACAAAAAAAGAAAACAAAAAATGTAATGAAACTTAAAACCCTCTAAAAACATTCTTGAGAATAAAGGCTCCAAGTCCAATTCATGGAATTTTATCTAATAATAATAAAACCAGCATTGTTAAATCCAAATATAATTGAGAGATTCTTCCATTTTCATTCACAAACCTTAACACACATATTTGGATTTATGCTTCTATATATTTTCTATACTTAATGTTTATTTCCTCTTAAAATGAGAAGTTAACCACAAAATAATCAAAATCTTCAAAATAAAATAGAATCTAAGAAAAATATAATGAAAATTAAAACCCTTCAAAACTAGCCATCCTACCATATCATCCTTAAGAATAAACCTTGCATTGTCCAATTCAAAAAAATGTAACTAATAATAATAAAACCCACATTATCAAATCCAAATCCAATTGAAAAATTTATTCATTCTCATTTAAAGTTCTTCCCCAAAACCCACATTCTTGACAATAAAACTCAGATTTAAAATCCAAATATAACAGAAAATACTTCATTCTCATTCAAAATTCTTAACCGAACTTACACAATAAAATCCACATTTTCCAATTCACATTATAATGCAAAAAATAAACCCCACACTTTTAAATACTATAATGCTTAATAATAAAATCCACATTGTCAAATCCAACGGATTCTTCCACTCTATTTCAAAGTTTGTAACACACAAGGTCTTGGTTCTATGCTTCAAACACCAAGTTTTATCCCAAAACGTTTTTTTTGGGTTATTTCTTCAAATACTCATCTTAAGAAAGTGCTTGCTCACCATTTTAATAAAAACCCTAATCTGCAAGCTTTGAGGTATAAAAGCGCATTCTGACAAGCACACATGGATATCTTGACACATTCTATTTGAAAACCTACCAAAAACCTAATGACTTATTCGTGCAATCAAATGGGCATGGAGACGAAGTAAATATCACATTTCAAATTTCAAATTTCTTACGGGCGGAAGGTTGGCTTTTCCTCATTCTTCCCGCTGGGGTCGCATGCACGGTCACTGCATTCGGCTTTGGCCCTGCTTCCTCCTTCTCAATGCCTTTCACAACCTTCTCACAATTACCACCGGCTCCATCAACGGAAGATGTCACAGAAGAGAACGAAAAAATCCTTTTTTCATTGATGGGCTTTCCTGCACCACGCCAAAAATCCAAATTGTATTACAAAATAACATAACCCACATTTTTAAATCCAAATATAACCCACGGATTCTGCTATTCTCTTTCAAAGTTTTTAACACACAAGTTTTTGGTTCTATGCTTCAAATACAAAGTTCGAACACAAAACGTTTTTTTGGGGTTATCTCTTCAAAAACTCAACTTCAGAATCTGCTTGCCCACCATTTTAATACAAACCCTAATCTGTAAGCTCTAAGCTATAAAGGCGCATTCTGCCAAGCACAGATGGACATATTGACACATTCTATTTGAAAACCTACCAAAAACCTAATGCCTTATTCCTGCAATCAAACGGGCATAGAGACGAAGTAAATATCAGATTTTAAATTTCTTACGGGCTGACGATTGGCTTTTACTCTTTCTTCCCGTTGGGGGCTTATGCACAGTGACTGCATTCGTATTTGGCCCTGCTTCCTCCTTCCCAACGCCTTTCACAACTTTCTCACAATTACCACCGGCTCCATCAAGGGGAGATGTCACAGAAGAGAACGTGAAATTCCTTTTTTCAATGATGGGCTTTCTTGCACGAGGCCCGAAAGATCTGCCCTCAGAAATTTGAGTTGTTCCACTGTGTTGTTGACTCAGTAATGTCCTCTCCAAATCATATATTTGCTTGTTAATGGTGGAAATTTCATCACGGAGAATGTTTGCATAATCACGGAATAACCGCAATCGCCTCTGCACACGATCAGCAAGAGGCTCAGACTTTCTATCCTCCGCCATTATAGCTCCAACACACAGAAAAGATCACAACTCAACAACAGAACACACAGAAAAGATCACAACTCACCAACAGAGAAGATCTCTAGTGACCAGAAATGAACCTTAACGCCACCCACAATAGCTGGACTCTTTGGCTACGCGTTCCTCGGCTATTTAAAGAAAGGGAATGACAATTGGCCGCCAGCACCGCCCATTCATATGACCTGTGTAGTGGCGCCTCCCTGCAATAATTTAATTTTGTTGACTATGTGCTCTTCGCATGGGTAAAGGTGGTAAATAACTACCTGCTCAGCGGCATGCTATGGAATTTAAATTTGATAATATTTCAAATGCTTTGGAATTGACACAAAATCTGCAGAGCATAAACTTTGCATTCATCCCAACGTTTCTATAAACTTTTCCATCTCATCGATGTCTGCCCTACTCAATTTTAGTCCGCATTTAACGGTGTAGGGAATATTTTCACACAAAAGAGCATTTAAAGATATAAACTTTTCCATCTCATCGATGTCTACCCTACTCAATTTTAGTCCGCATTTAACGGTGTAAGGAATATTTTCACACAAAAGAGCATTTAAAGATTTATTTTTTCTATTTGTGAGATATTGAAAGGAGTTGGTTTTAGTGAGATTTTTATTTTATTTTTGGTGTGCAGAAGAATTTGAAGTGAAATTTGTATTTGTGTTATTTAATTTTTTTTTTTATAACTTATATATGGATTTACATATATAGCACTGTGAGGCATTTTGATTATGAGAGAATCACTCATTAAACATATTATTTCAATAAATTCCTACTAAATTTTAAGAAAATTAGATCGAAAATTTTTTATATTAATTTGAATTCACTTTCTAATCGTTTGAGTCTAATTTTTGCAAGTTCCTTGGTACATTGGCTCTGTTTATAATTGCTTTGTTATTTTTTTTTAAGGGATAATGATTTTCATAATATTTTTGTTTAATGCATTTAAATTTGAAATATTTATGTTTAAATGAATCAATAACTTTAGATATTTATTTATTCTAAATATTAAAAAGACTATTATTCCTTCATCTAATCAATATTCATGACCATTTTCAATATCAAGTTTTTAAAAACCAATTTCAAGATTATAGGTATCTTTTAATTTAAAACATATGAATAAAAATAATGTATTAGGATTTTTTTTAGTTGAGATAAATAAATGGAATGAAAGTGTTACATAGTAACTTCTCTGTCCTTTCAAAAAAAATTAGTGAAACTATATCATCATTGCCATATATTAAATGAAATTAACAACCATGATTTGTAAATATAATTGTAAAATGTATCTTTAAAATAGGATTTATTTACTTGTAATATATGGTTTGTTTTGGATGTGGAAAAAATATTAAATGATTTTTAAAATATTATTATGGAGATTGTAAAATTAGCTTACAAAATTATTATTACATATATTTTTTTTTAAGTTTTTAAAGCATGACATTTTGATGCCTTTTTGGATATATTTGGCATGAGAATTTGAGGTAGTTAATTCATATTAATTTAATTTTAATTCAATTTAAAGTTGTAAATTTAATAATCGATGATTAGATAATACATTACATATTAGAGAGATTCAATGCTTATTTATTTAATTTTTAATATAAAAAAGAAAATAATGACTTTAAAGTAAAATTGTTTTTTTTTTTAAATCTCAATTTAAATAAATATTTTATTATAACAAATTAGTATAAAATTATTATAAATTTTTTATATTATCTGATAAATTATATTTATATATATATATATATATATATATATATATAAATATAAATAATGTGGCACATTTATGAAAGTCAAAAATAAAATAAAAATTCAACTTTTAAATAATACATGTTATGGTAGACAAAAACAAAGGTAATGAACTTTTTATCATTCACATACTTATTAAATAAGAGATACTTGTTTTAAGGAAATGAATACTAATTTCACGGATTCATTGATTTATAAAAGCCAAAGATATTTGGTTTATGGAAATTGATTTTATTATATGAAAATTTACAAAATGGAAATTTTTAAACATTTTATTATTTGATTTTTTTTATATTTATATAGCTTTTTTTTAATTATAATTTTTGATAAACATATAAACAAATTAATATTTTTTAATTTTTAAAAGTTAAATGATCATAATTTAAATATATAAATTAATAAAAATAAAAATAAAAAATATAACAAAATGAAACATTTAAAATACATATTCCAAATTAGAGTGGGTTAAACACAAATTCATTTATATAAAATAATTTGAAAATATGGTAGTTCAAACATAATTTTATTTACAAACGAAACAATGATTATCCTCCTCACTTATTTTAAATATTTTATAATAAATGGAAATGAAAACTATATACCAATAACAGTTAGAAAAAAATATTAAAAATCAATTGACACATTATTACTTTAAAATTTAAACAGTTTAATATAAATCCATGAAAAAATAATTATGATTTAAAAATAAAGCATGTAAGAAATAAACATTACTCGAAGAAATAAACATCACCTGTGGGTTGGAAGCTCCAAAAATTAGACTTATGCGAGTACAGAGTGGATTCGTTTGATGAAGGACAGGGATGCAAATTTTTACTACTAACTAATTGGTTAAATTAGTTAAGTAATCTTTATTATTATTGTTAATGAAAATTACAGAGACAATTGTTATGTGGATGGAAAATTTGTTTTCCATCTTGTCATTTTTTTTGTTTGAAATAATAAAAAGAATTTTGAAAGTGATAAAGGCTAATAATAATGTTGTTCCAAGAACTGGAAAGTGGTTTGGAAGTTAGAGCAGTTACCCACTACCCACTCCACTCATAATAAGAGAGTTATTCCAAGATGGAGAAGGGGTTCTGTGGATGAAGAGACATAAGGAGAGTTTTTTCCTAAGCTGGGTACCAGTGGAAAAATATTCATAAAATCCTAAGGATTCTGGCTTGAGTGGACCATAGGTCTTGACGTTATAGCAGAATAAGCCAACTTGAGCTTTCCAGTGGAAGCACAAGGGAAGAGCTGGACGTAATTGCCACTCTTAAGCTTGGGAGGAATATCAGCCAGACAAACGTAAATTGTAGATCCAGTGAAAGCACAAGGGAAGAGCTGGACGTAATTGCCACTCTTAAGGTTGGGAGGAATATCATCCAGACAAACGTAAATTGTAGATAAGTGTTCATTTTAATATTTTCTGAATAATATAGCAAAATTACAGATAGACCAAAAGTTGTAAAATCTGTTAACCATTAACTTGAATGGAAATTATAAAGGTACAAGGAAAATGGTTTTCATTTTTTGGTAAAGGTTAATACTCTGTAATATTAGTATGTAGAGGAAGATTGAAAATTCTGTTGTATATAAATTTTGATAAACTGCTGTCACAAACACATAACCTAACAGTCAAAGTAGAATCGTTAATTCCAGGTCACAGGGGAAACCAGGAATATATCATTCAATTCTTGTCTAGCTATACACGGAGCAATTCTGGGTGGTCCGGTCACCAATAACTAGGAGAGAACGATAATATTAACATTGATTGTCAAGGAAGTATCTTTAAAGAAAATTGTTGAGGTAAGTTCAAGAGCATAATAGACTTTATTCTCTTAAAAAAAAAATAACACAATAGAGAGAATCAAATTCTGAGAATACCCATAATTATTGAATAACCAAATATAAACTGTGAATGTAAGCCAAACAAGAAACCTCAGAATTTACATTGCTAGTATTAGAAATGTTATTCTCAGAAAATTATGGGCTAAAATCCAACCTGAGGCTTCTTTCTTAATTTACATAATTTATCCTCTAATTACAATGAAGCAAAAGGCTGTAAATGTAATATATATATATTCAATAGAAGTAAAGACCCATTTAGCAGATTCTGTTATGTGTAGGCTAGATGCTATCTCTACCATTACCACAAAGTAAAAACGCAGTAGATATAGAACTGTAAATAGAATAGAGAGGAATCTTTACAAAATTCAGGATTCCGAACCATAAGAGAAGAAAACTATGCCAAGAGTTTAAAATATCAACCAGACCTCTCTACTGATTTTCTTAAAGGAAGAGATATGCGTAAAAAATCGAAAAACGATATGTATCAACCGTAACATTGAACCATCGTAAACATTATTACAAAGGGAGAAACCCTATTAAACTGTTACAACCCGTAGAAAATAAAATTAAACTGCTCTTTTCTTTCACTTTTCATAATACAAATAAGTCCTTATATAAACGGAAAAGAGAACTCCGATGAAATCTGAGTTCTTCCAAAACAAGGTTTGTGAAGTATTGCTTGCAAAGGTGCCACGGAAGCCGTTGAATAAAATCTGCAGAGCATACATGGAGATTTCGAAGTTGGTTAAGTCGAGGCCAGATTTACAACCGAGTTCAACCGAGAAGAAATTGCCCTGTGGATTCGAGAACATGTCTGCTAAAACATCTGTCGAGAGAGTAAGACTCGGGGATATAAACCATATGGTTATAATAGCAACCAAAGTCGGAAATAATAATTATTAACCTGAAGTATATACCTGAATAGGCCACCCGAGGGTTTACCAAGCGCGTCCTCTTCATAAATAATGAGAAACATTAAAATTATAAGCATAAGATATACGAAAACTACTGAGACCGTTTGAGCACCCAGACTTCTGCACTCAATGGCGAAGCTGGTAATAATAAACACACCACATAAGGTTGCATGTATAGGACTGTGACCGAGCGGTGTGAAGAAAGAAACCCAGAAATCGATAAGCAGAGAAGGAAATTTACTAATGCACATCCTTAACCTAATTAAACCAAATGTAAATCTTACCTCTGAAGCCGAACTACATTTGCATCATGTTGCTCGGCTTATAAACCTTCATAGAAACAGGGTTTTCAAGCTCAGCAAAAGAAAAACTTAGAGTAGTAGAGGAGAGGTATGAAGACAAACAACAGTGCCAGAGAGTAAATTTTGGATCAGCGGTATTACTAGACCATTCCCGCCCGAACTCCTTTGCAATGATCCACACCGCACAAAACAACGGCTTAGATCTTCGAAGGACACATCGGGCACCCCTTGGAAGCCGTGAATGGATACAGCTATAGGGAAAATCAGTTTTTGGATCACACAATAAAGCCATTAGTACAAAACCCCTAACTTCATTGAATTCTGAATTGACAAGTGTATGCAGAGCCTTTGTCATTTTCGTTTCAATTTGATAACTTGGGTTTTGCGTCAGTTATATAGTTGAAATGGTAAATTTAATTACCAAGTATATGCATGATTTATTATGAGCGGTAATGTGAAAAATTTATATCGGAGTTTAGGTAATGTGTAAATGTTTTAAGATGTGGAGTTATATTGACGCTAGCATATAAGTTAAAGATTAAAAAAAAAAGAAAATATGTTTACTATATATGTGACAAGTGGTATCAGAGCGTCATTCATACGCTGTGACCTTAAGGGTCAACTAACAATGACGCTGTGTGTAAATGATTCAAAGAGAGAGAGAACATTTAGCAGTTTAACAGGAACATTATGAGAAAAGGAACTTCACAGCAACCCCCTCAAGACATAGGGGACCCTCCAACACAACCACTGATGAACCCAGAAATGTGGATCCAACTAAATGTCGAACAACAACAGAAAAATAATAGGTTGTTAGAAGAACAACAACACCAAACTAGTTTCCTGTTAAATACAGTTCAACAACTAGAGGAAGAAATGGTACATGTCCAAAATGATAATGAGCGATTACTACAAGATCAGGAAAAGATACTAAAGAGTCTATTAGAAAAACAAAACCAGGAGATGGAACATCCAAGTATAGACAGAGGTATGCAAGATGAAGAAGAACATCAAATGAAAAATAACGGCAGAGATAGATTGGAAAGAAGCCCATCCCAGCGAAGAAAAAACAAAGATTTCAACGAAGCATAATCTGGCAATGTATCAGATCAGCAAGTGATTAAGAAACGGAAATTAGAACTACAAGGGGAATTTCGTAAGATTAAACCACTAACTTTTGATGGTGAGGAGAAAGAGGTGGCAGAAGCATGGTTAATAAATATGAACAAGTATTTTCAGGTGTATGAATATAATAGCAACTTGAAGGCTAGATTGGCTATATATCAACTAAGGGAGAAAGCCACCTTGTCTTAGGAGGAAGTGAAGATTGTACATAGTATTGAAGAACAAGACGTCACTTGGGAATCATTCCAGCAATGTTTCAAGGACAAATACTTAACAGAGATATTCTATGACGAAAAAGCTAAATAATTTCATGACTTAAGGCTGAGACAAATGACCATGGATGATTATATGACCAAGTTCACCTCCTTATTGTGATATCTCACCTATCTTCGAGAGGAAAAGGCTAAGGTGCAAAGGTTCCTGAGTAGTTTACCAACACACATGAAGGAACGAATTGAATTCGTAAACCCTTGGACTATGAATGAAGCCATTCGTAAAGCATGAATGTGTTATCAGCAGTCCAAGGCCAAGGGGGAGGTTGGTAAAAATTGGCAGCCAAAGAAAGGTCAAAAAAGTAATTCAAATTTCAGAAGCAACAAAAGTGGTAACTTTAAAAGTTCAGCACGAAATCCTGCTAGTAAACAATTTGGTAGGAATCACCAAAGGACCAGATGGCCAACCAAAGAAAATCCTACAGAAGCATCCAATAAACCTGAGCAAGTTCAAGCTACTAAACCGCCTCTACAGTGCTAGGGATGTGGGGAGGCACATTATTACAAAAAATGTTCACAGCAAATCCAAAATGATACAGTGGCAAATATACAAGAAGCCTCTACTGTGGACGATATAGCGCGGAATATACCTTGTACCAATGCAGCTTTGGAAGACCAGCAAGCCGATTATCAGCCCACAATGATTGAACTAGAAGGTAAATTAATAACTAAAACTATTTCTGTTTTGGTAGACCCTGGAGAAATTTTGAGCTATGTTAGTCCCAAAACAGTGGAAAGGTGTAATTTGAAAGAACAAAAATTTAAGAGTTCATGGTTAGTATAGCTAGCTACCGGAACAAAACGAAAAGTCACTGCCAAGATTCCAAATTGTATTCTGGAAATTTTTGAACAACAGTTACAAGTAGATCTGAATGTTTTGCCATTAGGGTCCTATGATGTTTTGTTAGGAATGGATTGGCTAGAAAAGCATTGGACTCTAGTGGACTGTAAGGAGAAAGTTATCTATTACAGAATTCTCGATGGAACCCAGATGGAAATACAAGGAATTAGAAAACCATTATAGTTACGCCCAATAACAACATCCCAAATGAATAAATGTATAAGGAAAGGGTGCCAATTGTATGCTATTCAGGTAGGATTTGCATATTCCAAGGAAAAATCACCTACAATAGAAGGTATACTGATAGTGCAAGAATTCCTAAATGTTTTTCCAGAAAACATCCCTAGATTACCACCAAAAAGAGATATTGACTTTACTATAAAGTTAGTTCCTGGAGCTTCTCCTGTATCAAGAGCTCCCTATAGAATGAGTGTGTTGGAATTAACAGAGCTGAAGATGCAGTTACAGGAACTATTGGATAAGGGTTATATTCGCCCAAGTGTGTCACCTTGGGGAGCACCAGTTCTATTCGTGAAAAAGAAATATGGTACCATGCATATGTGCATGGATTATAGACAGCTCAACAAATTAACAGTAAAAAACAAATACCCTTTATGAAGGATTGATGATCTGTTTGACCAAGTAAAGGGGGCCATGGTGTTTTCCAAAGTAGATCTGAGGTCTGGATATCACCAGATTCAAACTAAGGAGGAAGAAATTTGCAAGATAGCATTTCGTACAAGACATGGTCATTATGAATTTGTGGTATTACCCTTTGGGTTAAAAAACACACCAACAACTTTCATGAGACTAATGCATGGGGTCTTCCATCCTTTCCTGGACAATTTCGTACTTATTTTTATAGACAATATTCTAATCTATTCTAAGAATCAAGAAGATCATAAGTAGCATTTGAGATTGGTGCTGGAAGTGCCAAGAAAACATCAGTTATATGCAAAATTCAGCAAGTGTGATTTCTTCAAAACAAAAATCAAGTACCCGAGACACGTTATTTCTGCTGAGGGGATCATTGTTGATCCAAAGAAGATTAAAACAATCATGGAATGGTGAGTACCCTAAAACATAACAGATATTAGATCTTTTATGGGTCTAGCTGGGTACTACCACAAATTTCTTGAAGGATTTTCCATAATTGTTTTCCCCATTACTTCCTTGCAAAGGAAAGGAAAATTTTTTGAATGGACCATGAAATGTCAAAGCAGTTTTGAAAAAATGAAACAACTTTTGACCACTGCTCCTGTGTTAAGGGTGGTTGATCCCAGCAAAGAATTTGAAGTATGTACAGATGCAAGTAAAGAAGGTGTAGTGGAAATCCTGTCTCAGGAAGGAAAATTGGTAGCATATGAGTCTAGGAAGTTGAAGGATCATGAGCAAAGATATTCCGTGTATGATTTGGAGTTGACAACAGTAGTTCATGCGCTCTCGGTATGGAGACACTACCTGTTGGGCAAAAATTTTGTATTAAAAACAGATCATAATAGCTTGACGAGTTACTTCAAGCAAGCAGATTTAAACTTGAGACAGGCAAGATGGAATGCCTTCCTAAGTGAGTTTGACATGGATATCTAGCATGTCAAAGGAAAGGAAAACCGAGTAGCTGATGCTTTAAGTAAAAAAATACATGGTATATATGAGCTATATTATAATAAGCTGGAAAGCAAATTTTCCGAGTAGGTAAAGGAAGAAGCACAAAAATATCCCGAGTATCAGTCTTTGTGCAAAAAATGGAGGAAATCCAAAAACATGGAGGCACATCTGGGTATGGTATAAATGAAGATAAAATGTTAACCTTCAAGAGTAAAACATATGTACCTAACTGTGTGGAGTTGAAAGAACTAATAATGAACGAATACCATCGCGGAAATTATGCAGGTCATTCAGGGTATCAGAAGATGTTGACTGCGATTAGAAAGGTATTTTTCTGGCCTGGTATGCGAAAGAATATTTTAGAATATTTAAGCAAGTGTTTATAATGTCAACAGGTTAAGGTAGAGCATCAACATCCTGCAGGATTATTGCAGCCCATACTCATACCCGAATGGAAGTGGGAAGTCATATCTCTAGACTTCATCACAGGATTACCAAGAACAAAAATACAGAATGATTCTATAATGGTTGCAGTAGACAGATTGAGTAAATCTACACATTTTCTGCCCGTATAATCTACTTACAAGACTGTACAAATATCTGATATTTTTATGAAGGAAATTTTTAGATTGTATGGCATTCCAAAGATTTTCATTTCAGATCGAGATGTTAATTTTACTTCTGCTTTTTGGAAAACCTTATTACAGGATTAGGAATGCAGATAAACTTCAGTACTACCTATCACCCCCAGACTGATGGTCAAACGGAGTGAGTAAATCAAGTTCTGGAATACATGTTGTGCATGTATGTGATGAAGCAGCCAACTAAGTGGGAAAATTACCTGCACCTTGTTGAATTTTCTTACAACAATGGGTATCAGGAATCTCTAAAAATGAGTCCTTTTGAGGCTTTGTATGGGAGGAAATTTCATACGCCCATAAATTGGAACAGCCCTGAGACAAAGCTAATGTTGGGACCTGAAATGCTGGGGGAAATGGAAGCAAAGGTGAGAAAAATAAGACAAAATCTGAAGGTTGCACAAGATCGACAGAAGGTCTATGCAGATAATAAAAGGTCATACCATGAGTTCGCAATAGGATATCATGTATACGTAAGGATCAAGCCAAAATGGAGTACCTCACAATGGGCCTCTTGTGCTAAACTGGCTCCCAGATTTTGTGGACCCTTTGAGATTTTGGAGAGGGTAGGACCTGTAGCCTATCGGCTAGCACTACCTAGCCATATCCGAGTACACAATGTATTTCATGTGTCTCTATTATAGCGTTATGTATACGATTCGAAGCATGTAATTCATTGGCAACATATAGAGGTAGGATAGTAATGAAATCCTAACTTGTAATGTGATCTTCTTTGCAAGAAATTGACCTGGAAATTGTTTATTGTTTCAGGTAGAGCTGGATGGAGAATTCCTAGTTCAGCCGCAATGCATACTTGACCAAAGGGAAATCATGCTCCGAAAGCAAACTATCACCTAGGTGAAAGTCCAATGGAATCACTTCAGCCTGCATGAAGCCACTTGGGAAGATGAAGGGTTCATATGGAAGGCTTACCCAGAACTCTTTTCAGAGCCAAAGTGAAACACCGAGGACGGTGTTACTTCCAGGGGGGAGTTGTGACAGCTACATTTACTGCTAACTAATTGGTTAAATTAGTTAAGTAATATTTATTATTATTGTTAATGAAAACTACGGAGACAATTGTTATGTGGATGGAAAAGTTGTTTTATCTTGTCATTTTTTTTTGTTTGAAATAATAAAAAGAATTTTGAAAGTGATAAAGGCTGATAATAGTGTTGTTCCAAGAACTGGAAAGTGGTTGGGAAGTTAGAGCAATTACCCACTCCACTCAGAATAAGAGAGTTATTCCAAGAGGGAGAAGGGGTTTTGCAAATGAAGCGACAAAAGGAGAGATTTTTCCTCAGCTGGGCACCAGTGGAAAAATACTCATAAAATCCTAAGGATTCTGGCTTGACTGGACCATAGGTCTTGGCGTTATAGCAGAATAATGTCTTCTGCCAACTTGAGTTTTCCAGTGGAAGCACAAGGGAAGAGCTGGATGTAATTTCCACTCTTAAGGTTGGGAGGAATATCAGCCCAAAAAACGTAAATTGTAGATAAGTGTTCATTTTAATATTTTCTGAATACTATAGCAAAATTACAGATAGACCAAAATTTGTAAAATCTGTTAACCATTAACTTGAATGGAAATTATAAAGGTACAAGGAAAACGGTTTTCATTTTGTGGTAAAGGTTAATACTCTGTAATATTAATATGTAGAGGAAGATTAACAATTCTGTTGTATATAAATTTTGATAAACTGCTGAAGAGTATTCTCAAACATATAACCTAACAGTCAGAGTAGAACCGTTAATTCTGGTTCACAAGGGAAACCTAGAATATATAGTTCAATTCCTATCTAGCTATACACGAAGCAATTCTGGGTGGTCTGGTCACCAATAACTAGGAGAGAATGATAATATTAACAGTGATTGTCAAGGAAGTGTCTTTAAAGAAAATTGTTGAGGTAAGTTCAAGAGCATAATAGACTTTATTCTCTTAAAAAAAAATAACATAATAGAGAGAATCGAATTCCAGGAATACCCATAATTATTGAATAACCAAATATAAACTGTGAATGTAAGCCAAACAAGAAACCTCAGAATTTACATTGCTAGTATTAGAAATGTTATTCTCAGAAAATTATGGGCTAAAGTCTTACCTGAGGCTCCTTTCTTAATTTACATAATTTATCCTCTAATTACAATGAAGTAGAAGACTGTAAATGTAATATATATATATATATATATAAACAAAATTAAAAACGCAGTAGATATAGAATTGTAAATAGAACAGAGAGGAATCTTTACAAAATTAGGGATTCCGAACCATAATAGAAGAAAACTATGCCAAGAGTTTAAAATATCAACCAGACCTCTCTGCCGATTTTCTTAAAGGAAGAGCTATGGGTAAAAACCTGAAAAACGATATGTATCAACCATAACATTGAACCATCGTAAACACTATTCCAAAGGGAGAAACCCTATTAAACTGTTACAACCCTTCAAAAATAAAATTACACAGTTCTTTTCTTTTTCTTTTCATAATAAAAATAAGTCCTTATATAAATGGAAAAGAAAGCTTCAATGAAATATGAGTTATTCCAAAATAGGGTTTGTGAAGTATTGCTTGCAGAGGTGCCACGGAAGCTGTTGAATAAAATCCATAGAGCATACTTGGAGATTTCAAAGTTGGTTAAGTCGAGGCCAGATTTACAACCGAGTTCAACCAAGAAGAAATTTCCCTATGGATTTGAGAGCATACCTGCTAAAACAGTTGTCAAGAGAGTAAGACTCGGGGATATAAACCATATGGTTATAATAGCAGCGAAAGTCGGAAATAATAATTATAAACTTGAAGTATATACCTAAATAGGCCACCCGAGGGTTTACCAAGTGCGTCCTCTTCATAACTAATGAGAAACATTAAAATTATAAGCATAAGATATTTGAAAATTACTGAGACCGTTTGAGCACCCAGACCTCTGGACTCAACGACGAAGTTGGTAATAATAAACACACCACATAAGGTTGCATGTATAGGACTGTGACCGAGCGGTGTGAAGAAAGAAACCCAAAAATCGATAAGCAGAGAAGGAAATTTACTAACGCACATCCTTAACCTAATTAAACCAAATGTAAATCTTACCTCTGAAGCCGAACTACATTTGCATCATGCTGCTCGGCTTATAAACCTTCATAGAAACAGGGTTTTCGAGCTCAGCAAAAGAAAAACTTAGAGTAGCAGAGGAGAGGTATGAAGACAAACAACAGTGCCAGAGAGTAAATTTCAGATCAGCGGTATTACTAGACCATTCCTGCCCGAACTCCTTTGCAATGATCCACACCGCACAAAACAACGGCTTAGATCTTCGAAGGACACATCGGGCACCCCTTGGAAGCCGTGAATGGATACAGCTATAGGGAAAATCAGTTTTTGGATCACACAATAAAGCCATTGGTACAACAACCTTGACTTCATTGAATTTTGAATTGACAAGTGTATGCAAAGCCTTTGTCATTTTCATGTCAATTTGCTAACTTGGGTTTTGCGTCAGTTATATAATTGAAATGATAAATTTAATTACCAAGTATATGCATAATTTATTATGAGCAGTAATGTGAAAACTTTATATCAAAGTTTGAGTAATGTGTAAATGTTTTAAGATGTGGAGTTATATGACTCTAGCGTATAAGTTAAAGATTAAAAAAAAAAAAAAATTATGTACATTATCTCTCAAAGTATTATGAATCATCAAATTCCCACAAATGGAGTGCACAAAAAATAATTCTGTGGCAATCTATACACGCTTAAATTCAAATCTAATGTGATCCTTTGAGTCTAATTTTTATTTCCAAGGCACATGTACTTTTTATTTCTTCCCATAATGTTTATTTATCATAATGTTTATTTATTAGATGCTTTATTTTTAAAGCAGTACTGATTTTTTATAATTTTATGTTTTAACTTATTTGAATTTAAAAGATATGTAGTTAAATGAAGCAATAACCTCGCATATTTACTTTAAATATCAATAAAATATATTAAAAAATATTCATTATCATTTTAAAATCTTTTAAACAATTTAAAAAAAAAAAATTAAATATTTTTAATTTAAAATAAATAAATATATATATATATATATATATATATATATATATATATATATATATATATATAATTACAATTTTCAAAAAATATATTAGTAATGCACTTTTGTGAAAAAAGAAATTATCTCTATAATAAAAAAGGATTCTCAACAATATACCCATTCAATATATATGTATAAATGATAGAGAAAAATTTATATAAAATTATTAAAAATCAATTAAAATATCAAATGTAATATTAAAAAATATTTTTCTTTAATATCTAAAATAAAAAATAAATATATTAAAACATAAACAAATTATCTATAATTATTAACTTGAATAATAATAATAATAATAATACTTAATTTATATATGGTAAAAAAACTAAATTTGTTATATATAACTATACTTTTAATTATTATTTTTTTCAAAATTAAATCATAATTTTATCTTATGTAAACTTTTTTAAAACTTCATATCATAATTTTAATAAATCTATTTTATATAATTTTAAAAAACTTATTTCATATTAACTTCAAATTAACTAACCATTACATGTTTCAATATTTTTAACCCTTCATTTATTTGATAATTCATCTTAATTTTTGAGATTTACAATTAGTTTTAAGTAAAATGATAAACAATGATTGAGCATTTTGCTCCACATAGATATGACTCCATATAATAAATCTATTTCATATATTACATGTTTCAATATATTTAACCCTTCATCTTAATTTTTGAGATTTACAATTATGATTGAGAATTTTGCTCCACATAGATATGACTCCATATAAAGAACTTTCTTCGGATGCTCAACCTAGTAAGAGACAATATCTCTGCACATCAGAATGAGAACCACACAGCTCCCCAAAAATAACCGTGTGTTTAGCTGCGCGTTCCTCGTCTATTTAGAGAAAGAGGATGACCATTGGCAACCACTACCTTTAAATGGTCGTTCACTTTCTCTAAATAAACGAGAACCAATTTTTTTATTTAATCAAAAATAGTTTTGATTTTATATATATTCTTAAATAAAAAAATGATGATTTTTATATTTATAGAAATTGATTTAATAAAGGAAAAGTATATAATAATATTTATAAAATAAAAATAAAAATAAAAATAAATTGGATTTGAATTTAAACTGAAAATAAACTGGATTTGAATTTAAAAGAAATATGTAAAGTTTTTTTAAAGTTCAATTTGCATACAACACAATGTTGTTGTTGTTAGATGAATTGATGAAAGGCTAATTATATTGAATTATTTAATGATTATTTTAATATGAATTAAGCTTATTTTAATTATATTGAATTACATAATGATTATTTTAATATGTATTTTGAATTCTCTATGTGGTTAAATAATTTGAATTCACTCTACTTTGAGTGATTTGTGTGGCAGATCCAAAAACCGAGTATTATGAATTCGCTCTGCATCTAAATGATCTGAATTCGATCTAGATCTTCACTTTCCTTCTAGATCTGCAATACATTGATTCATGTCTTTGGTGAAGGCGATCTAAAATAGTTTCTAAAACAGTTATATTAGTTGCACACATTCCTTAACTTTTTTTTTTTTTTTTTTTTTTTCTAATACATATCTACTGTTCATATATTTTTTCACAAGTATGAATAATTCACCACATCTACCAAAGATTAGCAAATGTAGATCTAGCACAGTTACTCTATAGAGCCTTTAGGAGTATATAGAGTCTTTAGAGAAACGTAGAGAAGAAAGAGAAGTCAAGCTACAAACATAGTTAGAAGCCATGTTAGAAAATAAATTTACATCTCTTGAAGACAAGATCCAAAAACGAATAGAAAATAAAATAGAACTATTGGAGAATAAAATGGAGACAATGGAGATTAGATTACATGTAATAGAAAAACAAAGCCAAGATACAACCAAACATCCCAACAAGGAAATGTTGATACTTTAGAAAGTCTTAAAATGAAGGACATGATTAAAGAACTAGAAGACAATGTTAATAACATTCTCATCCTAAATTAGATATCAAACCCATTAAATTAGAAATGAAAAAATTGATAGAATTAGACCATGAGCATAACAAAAGGGCCTTGAACCTTATAATATTCAGTTTGAAAGAGGAGCTAGATGAGGATACGTTAGCCATAGCCAATACCTAATTACATAATAGAGTACAAATTGAAACAACATGTCTCACAGAAGCAACAAGGTTGGGGAAATTAACTGAGAATAAAGGAAGGTTGATCTGGACAAAGGTGAGCTCTATTGACCATAAGTAGGGCATATTTAGTAAAACCTCAAGTCTAAAAGGAACGAGAATGTTCATAAATGAATATCTCATTTCAGAAGATCAAGAAGAATTAAGAAAGGAGGTTCAAAAGATAAAAGAATCTAGGAAGGAAGTAAAATGGGTAATAATAAAAAACATAAAATTCTTTATTCGAGATAGAAACCAAAAAGATAGTAATAAATAGCAATTCAACATGCTTCAGATTCTTTCTTCGAACCGTCAGGACTTTCCATGGAACAAAGGCCCCAAGCTAAGTTGGATCTCGAATGAAGTTGATATTATATTGCTAGTTGAAACTTGGGAGCATGAAGAATCTAAAGTCCCTAACATATATGGCTTTGTACTATGGTCAATCTGGAACAAGCAATCCTACCGTAGAGGCATTGGGGGTATAGCTTGTTACATTAGGAAGAACGTCTCCCCCCATGCTAGGATTTATAAAAAAAACCCTTACAACCAATATATTTGGATAGAGATTACTAACATTCATGATAAAAAAAGCCTACATAGCAATCTATTATTTTTCCCCTATTAATTCTAACTTCTAAAAGAAAAACAATTTAGATAAAAATGGTCCTTACAATGGTTTAGACAATGATATTTCTAGCCTAAGGAGTGAAGGTAATATCCTCTTAATGGGTGACTTTAATGCTCGAACTTTAAGCAACCAAGCTATTCTTCTAAGCAATTATTCCAACCCTAATCCTCTTTGGTTAGACAAAGACCTTACTCTAGCTAGCCGGTACAAAAGAAGCTCTGAAGATCTAGGGGAAAATTTGTTTTGGTCTGAGCTATTCAAGCTTTTTAGTGCCCAAGATCTCATTATTTGAAACGGTCTAAAGAAGTGGCCCAATTCTAGCCAGATGACTTGTATCCATGGGCTTGGTAGTAGCGTATTAGACTATGTTATTTCCGATATCCTTTTATACAACGAAATAATAAATTTTGACATCTTAAATCACCACAAGCCTAACTCGGATCATATACCTTTAATTATAACTCTGAATTTTGTCATGTATAGAGATCCCATAGAAGATAATTCTTATAGCCAAAAGAACTTAATCTTTGATAGAAATAAAAATGATCTTTTTCTAAATGAATTAAATATTAATTTGCTTCCTTTATCTAGTATAGAAAACATAGAAGACCTCTATCTTAATTTTACTAAAACCCTCTCATATTCTATTAACAAGTTCTCAATTGAAGTTTCAAGTAATAAAAAAAATATCAAAACCAACCCTAGGTATGATAAATATTGTAAAAATGCGGGGAGAGAAATTAAGGAAGTTGTTGATGTGTCTCTTAAAATTGGCAAGATAAAAATATATAAAGCCCTAACTAAAAGAGAAAAAATGCAGATAATTCATAAAAGACAAGAAAATCTCTTACACCTCTCTAAAGTAGCTCCTAAGAAATTCCAAAGGCAGATTCTAACTAGAAAAACTAAAGATAATAATAGAGTTTCTTTACACGGCTCAAATTCCTATCTTGAAAAGCTTTATGAATCTCCAATTGTCATAGATAACTTTGAAACCCTACTCACAACGGAAGAGGTTTTCTCATTAGAAGACTTTTATTTTGGGGTTAAGTGTGCTTGGAAAATGGAAAAGCTAAGGACATTGCAGGTTACCAAGTAGAAATCTTAAAAATTGGAGGCCATGTCCTCATCCCTCACATCCACAAGCTTTTCAATCAAGCAGTCAAGCAAGGGTTCCCTAAAAAATGAACTCAAAGCCTCATTATTCCTATTTTTAAAAGGTGGGGATATAAATAACTTCTCTAATACCTGAAACCTGATTAGCCCTCTTAGCCAAGTTATATGGTATTATTTTTTTGGACAAGAAGAAAGAGAATGAGGGACTTGAAATTGAAGGCAAGTGGGCTAAAGGCTAAGGGGCTTTTAGAAGGTGGGTTTTAGAAGGAAACACCAACAATACTCCCACCTCGTTATGGTTAGGATTGTGAGGAATTTAGTAAATGTGATAACCAATTTTTTGTTGCTTATGGACTTTAGAAGGCTTTCGACATTGCCTCAAATAACCTATGGAATAATGAAGAGCTGCAAAGGTTCCTTTTGTTGAGAGAGCTTATCATAAGGTTATACGAGAATGTAATTGCTTTACTTAAGAGCAACCAGGTGGTCGAAAGATATTAAGTGTAATATTGAGTTAAACAAGGTTTCCCTCTCCCCCTACCCTATTTGGCATTTACATCGATACAAGCTAGAAGGCGTTTAGAGGAAGTGAACAGCTGCACCATCTTAGCTAGAATAGCATCATCCTTCTTTCTATGGTGACTATATTGTTCTTCCTGGGCAAGGTGCCCATCTCTGACCTTGATAAGAAACTAAGACTTAAGGATTTCTTCTTACCATGGGCATGACTATATTAACACCGACAAAACAAAGTTATGATTATCAATCCAAGAAGATACTGCGCTTAATTTTATGATGGACAATAGCAACTTGGTGAAGTGTCTTCTTACAAGTACCTTCGGAATTTATATTCATCACAAGCTCAATTGGAACTATATCAGAGAAGTATTAATGAGGGTGTGGAAAGCTTATTTTTAGTCTGAAAATAATTAAAGAAGCAACCATGTGATGTGGGATAAAAATAAGCTAGTTCAAACTTTAGTCACTCATGTTATCTGCTGATGAGGTTTGGGGTTGCGTATCTCTAGAGAATCCCGAGAGAATAAGCGTTTTATAATGTATAACCTCAAAATTTAAAACAATACACCCTATCTTATTCTTACAGAAGTGGGTCTTTCTCTATCGAGAGCCTAGCTATGACTAGGCTCTTGTTGTATAAGCACAAACAACAACATGAGACCATAGACTTCCTAGGCTAGCTTTCTTAAAATCTCATCCAAAACCACCCCAGGCTCAAAACGAGTCGGTATAAATATACTAGGTCCCATTAAACCATTAGGAGATCGCATTTAAAATGTTGCATTGAAAAATATTAACAACATTACAAATATTGTTTATTTCTAAGTTCAAAGAGAAAATGTGGTGTGATAAAGATTTGAGGCCAAAATAAAATAAGATACAAAGAGGTCATCAACTTACCTAGAAGATCAAAAAGTATCTCTTTGTTTTAACTAGATCAAATAAAAAATTAATATAGCCAAGATAAGAACGAACTCTCACAGAGCTCCATAGTGAAATGTCATTGCTAGCCTGCAAACACCATGGTGGAAAGGATCTGCCATCTCCGTGAGAATAAGAACATTGAGTGATGAAAATCACTCCCTTAGAGTGCCTTGCATATATACTCCACATTAGATCCGCTTCATAATCTTTGTTTCAATACCAACCTTTCTATCCTTTAACATGTCAAAATTATAGTGAGCTCTGGATTCTTCTTCCAAACCTTTAAAGATAGGAGTACACCTCCCTTAAAAACTAAGTAATTCGTTTCTTTTAGGTCCGCTAGACCAAAATTGTATCAAGTGACGTTAACCATCATCATCATCATAAGATAAAATTATAATTTAATTTAACAAAAATTTCCAAAAATATAGTTAAATTTTTATAATTTTAGTATTTTTTTTCAACAAAGCTGCCATTATTTATATTCCAAAAAGGTGAGGAATGAAATCCCCATTACATCCAATTTGTTATGTAGAATGTCTAGGAGGGGTGATAAGGGCAAAACCGAACCTCCCGCATGCCGACTATTTTTATTATGCTTCACATCCGATTCTTTGTAAATTCTAACAAACTGAAATAACATAACTACAAATTTAAAAGACATGGAATTAGATGTCATAGATAGAGGATCGGGAGACTATTCCACCATTGCTGAGCATTTGAATCTTGTGTTGCTGCTGGTTGGGCATTCACGCTGGCATTGGGAAACATTATTGGAGCTTGAGCTCGACGCCTGCTGCTTTGTCCACCATGTAGCACAGATCTCGGGATGATTCTTCATTGTGTGCGCAATGATGTTAGCTCCCCACCCTCGCTCCGAGAGGGATTTTTCTTGGGGTCGGGAGGAAGTCGTATGGTCCATTTCCTCGGTGTTTATCTTGCATTAGTCTTTCATATCTATTAAAAAATACATCTCTGTGGACCGAGTAGGAATCCGCTCTCGTTTCATCATATTTACCGAAGAGGGGAAGGAAAGAAAATAGTTGTGGAGGTAAAGAGTCGAGACGCAAAGGGGCATCGATAGGCAATGAATACTCAAGCACAGATTTGGAGTGGGATAGAGAGCTTCTGGAAGCCGAGAGGTTGAATGAGCACAACACAGCGAATGTATGGAGAGCTTCAAGGAGGAGAAAGCAAGTTGGGGCCAGGAGGGGAGGGAGAAGGCATGCTGGCTAAGGGGTGAGTGGAGGGCAGTGTATCAGTGGGGGACAGTTCATGAGAAAATTTAGGGGGAGGGAGTGGCATGGCAGACCCGTGCAAGAAAAAAATCATGAGGTAGAAGATCATGATGGCAAAGATCATGGAGTGGGAATAATTCACATGGAATAGGGAAGTGTGGGTGGTACAATATTGGGAATAGAGTTGACCAGGGGGTTTGAGGCATGCCTTAAGCTGGCCAGAGAGTCATGGTCTTGTTTTTGACTCGAGTGTGGTAGAAAGAAATATTCCACTTCTTACTCAAATTACGACACCGATTATATGTCCGTTGAGGGCGGCGTTGGGAGACAAAGCTATGTTCAACATCATGTTGATAACCATTTGCCGAATCCCGGAAAATCACACTTTCTAATATTCATTATCTTGATAATTTGAAGGCCTTTCATTAAGTGACAGCTTCCTCTCTATTTTTTATTAAACATCCAATTCCCATTTGAAGGTGGCAACATTGTTGCCCCCGCTTTATCCACAATGTGACCTCCACTTTCTACTATTCCACAGGATTTGACTTTAAGCTCCACTCAAGAAGAGTGTGGGTCTTTTTTATTCCATCAAGCCAATCAATGAAATCTTTATTTAAGCCTTATTTTCCACCGATCTTTAGGGAAGAGGCTAGAAGAGTGAGGAGGTTTGTTACATTTCGGGATGATGTCAAGCACTCTTCAAGAGAAGTATTTCAACTTGCAAGTCATTGATATTGAATTGATTGTTGTTTTGGTCAGACGGCCCCCATAGTCAGCCCTGTGTCTTGCCTCGCACTTTCCTAAAGCATGGTTTTTGTTCTTGGAAAGTGACTTTGATTCGCATGAGCCATATGGCGGTTCCAAAGGAGAATATATGGTAGAGTGTCCCAAATCCTTTTGAAAACACTCTTCCCTTTTTTTCCGTGGGGTAGATCCTTTCCAATTGGAAATCAAATCGTAAATTGAGGTGTTAGCAACCATCTCTATTTGTAGGGGATCAAAGAGGGATTTCAATACTTTTTGCAAAGGATCATTCGAAGGAAAAGATGGTGTATTGTCTCCCGCAGGAGCATAAAAGGCATCTAGAGGCCTTGGAATGCCTCTTTTTTCAAATTATCATGTCAAAATATTTCTCATCAGGTCCGTATGAAGATTTTGATTTTAGGGAGAGCTTCAGATTTCCAAACTCGTTTCAAAGGTTTCATTGAGAAGAAGGAAATTGCTTCATTGTGAATAGCCTCGTAAACTCGCTTTTAAGATGTGTTATAATTCCAAAGGGGTCCCATCTATAGCTATAATTTTATTATTTTTACAATATATGAAATTTAAAATTAAATATTATTGTTTTTACTTAATTTGATATTTTTTAATAATTTATTTATGTTTTAATAATATATTTATCTTTAAGTTTAGATATTAAATACAAAATATTTTCTAATATTAAAATTAATATATCAATTTATTTTTGTAATTTATATCAATTTTTCAAAGAATATTAATATATATTTGTTATATGATTAGTTTTAAACAATATTGAGATTAAATAATGATATTGGATTATTTTTATATCTAATAAATATGGTTAGAAATTTTATATATTATTGTTATATAAGTGTTTTTTTGGTGTTTAGCAAGACACACTTGGGTGGAGAATTGAATGGGTGACTTTACATCGAGAAGTGTGATAACAAAGAACCAATTTTTTAATTAAAAGATATTAAAAATAGTTTTAAAAAATGATATTGAAAATTGTAATGAATAGATCAAGAATAATTGCCTTTTTGAATATTTAAAGTAATTATGTAAATTTATTGTTTGATAACTCATTTACTATAAATTTTTTTAAATTTAAATGGGTTAAATCCGAGTTTATGAAAAATCATTATTGAAAAAAACAACTTAGAAAGTAACACGGCGAAGCGTTCGTAACCCGTAAAATTGGAATCAAGACGATTACAGAGTGGTTGCATTTTGTGAATGAAAAGCATGCAAATTTACCTATAAAATTAATGTGTTTTTCAATGTCCCACAAAATGGAGTGTATAGTACCCCTTTTGTGAAATGCAAGATTCAACCTAGAGCACTCAAAGAAGTTAGCTATTGAGAGATGGAAAAGTTTATAGAGATGTTGACGGCATGCTCTCTTTAGATTTTGTGTCAATTCCAAAGCATTTGAGAAATAATATCACTTTAAAATAGCTTCAACTCAAGAATGTTTCATCGAGCTGGACAGTTATTTACCACTTTCCCTGCCATGAGTAGAGTAGAGTGTAGGGACAATAAAATTAATTTATTATAGGGAGATTTACCATGTTATCAATATTTTTGGAGTTATATAGGTTCATTAATGTATTGGGACAATATATGCCAGTTGTATAAAAAATCTAATGGGTAGCATATACTGCCCTAACACATTAATAAACTATAGCTTCTTGCCAAATATTGGTTTCCCACTACGAGCTTTATGGAATGGGGGATTTCAATAGATGGAGGAATGGAAGCCAAAGAGCCAACTAGTGGGTGGATTTGAGGTTCATTTCTAGTCATTAGAGATCTCAGACATAGTGAGTTGAGATCTTATATGTCTCTGAGTTACAATGGTGGAGGATCAAAGTCCTGCGCCCGCCGACTGACCGCAGAGCCGATCGTACTATTCCATGATTATGAAAACATTTTGTGATTAAAAATTACATTTTTGACAAGCAAATATATGATTTGAGATGAAATTGTTGAGTAATATAGTAGTCAACTTAAATATTCCAGGGGAGATATTTTGGCCTCGTGGAAAGCCCATCAATGAAAAAGGGAATATTCTCTTCTCTCGACATCTCCCCTTTCGCTTTTCGCGGGTAATTGTGAGAAGTTTTTGAAAGGCGTTGAGAAAGAGGAAGCAAGGCCAAAGCCGAATGCAAGGATTTTGCATGCACCTCCACCAAGATCAAGAGGAAATGGCAATCGTCACCCCGTAAGAAGTTTAAAATGTGATATTCACTTTGTCTC
Organism: Pinus albicaulis; assembly: GCA_034641835.2. Lineage (NCBI taxonomy): Eukaryota > Viridiplantae > Streptophyta > Pinopsida > Pinales > Pinaceae > Pinus > Pinus albicaulis. The sequence continues at coordinate 1,169,498,537 of CM076574.1, read as the reverse complement.
CATGCTCGCTTTGATTATGAATAAGTCATTAGGTTTTTGATAGGTTATCGTATAGGAAAGGCCGGATTTATGTGTGCTTGCCTTAATGCGCCTTCTTTGTAGCTCCAAGCATGAAGACTAGGGGTTTCTATTAAAAGTAGGCAAACACTTTTTAAGTTAATTATTTTAACTAACATCATTGATTTGCAAATGTTCAAATTATTTCAGAATCGTTTGTAGGCTTATTTATGTTTGTTAACCACATATCAATTAAAATTCAAAATAAAATGAAATGTAACGAAAACTTAAAACCATTCAAAGCTAACTTCCATATCATACCATTCTTGAGAAAAAAATGCCACATTTCCCAATTCAATGAAATGTAACTAATAATAACAAAACCCACATTGTCAAATCCAAATCTTTAATTGATGTATTCTTTCATTCTCATTCAAAATTCTTAACGCAACACAGATATGGTTCTCTCATTTTGTATATTTCTCACACCTAATGTTTATTTTTCCTTAAACTATGGATTTAACCACACAACAACTAAAAATCTTCAAAATAAACCAAAATGTAATGAAACTTAAAACCCTCCAAAGCTAATCTCCCTACCATACCGTTCTTGAGAATAAAAGCGACATTGAAGTGTATCAAATTCTAATTATAATAGAACATACATTTTCAAATCTAAATCTAACTAAGAGATTATTATATTCTCATTCAAAATTCTTAATACCAAACAAATTTAGTTCTTTGTTTATATATATTTCTCATACCTAATGTTTATTTCCCTCAAACTGTGGAGTTATAGACAATTAAAAATGATCAAAATAAAACAGAATCTAAATGAAATGTAATAAAACTTAAAGCCCTCCAAAGCTAACCTTCCTACCCTACCATTCTTGAAAATAAAGGTCACTTATCCAATTCACATAAGTGTAACTTCTAATAACAAATAGCCCATTGTAAAATCTAAATCTATTTAAGGTATTCTTCCATTCTCATTCAAAATTATTAACACAAAACATATTTGGTTGTCTACTTCCATATATTTCCCATACCTAATGTATATTGCACTTTACCCCATGGAGTTAACCACACAATAATTAAAATTCTTCAAAAAAAAAAAAGAACACACAAAATGTAATGAAACTTAAAACCCTCTAAAACCATTCTTGAGAATAAAGGCTCTAAGTCCAATTCATGGAATTTTATCTAATAATAATAGAACCCTCATTGTTAAATCCAAATATAACCCAGAGATTCTTCCATTTTCATTCACAATCCTTAACACAACATATTTGATTTTATGCTTCAATATTTTTCCTATACTTAATGTTTATTTCCCCTTAAAATGAGAAGTTAACCACAAAATAGTTAAACTCTTCAAAATAAAGTAGAATCTAAACAAAATATAATGAAAATTAAAACTCTTCAAAACTAACCATTCTACCATATCATCCTTGAGAATAAACCTTGCATTGTCCAATTCAAAAAAATATAACTAATAATAATAAAACCCACATTATCACATCCAAATCCAATTGAGAAATTTCTTCATTCTCATTTAGAGTTCTTCCCCAAAACCGACATTCTTGACAATAAAACCCACATTTTCCATTTCACATTATAATGCATAATAATAAAACCTAGATTTAAAATCCAAATATAACAGAAAATTTCTTCATTTTCATTCAAAATTCTTAACCCAACTTACACCATAAAATCCACATTTTCCAATTCACTTTATAATGCATAATAATAAACCCCACACTTTTAAATAGTATAATGCTTAATAATAAAATCCACATTGTCAAATCCAACGGATTCTTCCATTCTCTTTAAAAGTTTTTAACACACAAGTTCTTGGTTCTATGCTTCAAACACCAAGTTTTAACCCAAAACGTTTTTTTGGGTTATTTCTTCAAATACTCATCTTAAGAAAGTGCTTGCTCACCATTTTAATAAAGACCCCTAATCTGCAAGCTCTGAGCTATAAAAGCGCATTCTCACAAGCACACATGGATATCTTGACGCATTCTATTTGAAAACCTACCAAAAATCTAATGCCTTATCCCTGCAATCAAGCTTGGCTTTTCCTCATTCTATTTCTTACTGGCGGACGCTAGGCTTTTCCTCATTCTTCCCGCTGGGGTCGCGTGCACAGTCACTGCATTCGGCTTTGGCCCTGCTTCCTCCTTCTCAGCGCCTTTCACAACCTTCTCACAATTACCACCGGCTCCATCAACGGGAGATGCCACAGAAGAGAACGAAAAAATCCTTTTTTCATTGATGGGCCTTCCTGCACCACGCCAAAAAGATCCCCCCTCAGAAATTTGAGATGTTCCTTTTAATAATAAAATCCACGTTTTCCAATTCACATAATAATAAAACCCACATTTAAAATCCAATTCTCATTCAAAATTTTTAAAGCAACTTACACAATAAAACGCACGTTTTCCAATTCAGATTGTAATGCATAATAATAAAACCCACATTTTAAATCCAAATTGTAATACACAATAACAAAACCCACATTTTTAAATCCAAATATAACCCACGGATTCTGCTATTCTCTTTCAAAGTTTTTAACACACAAGTTCTTGGTTCTATGCTTCAAATACAAAGTTTGAACAGAAAACGTTTTTTTGGGTTATCTCTTCAAAAACTCAACTTCAGAAAATGCTTGTCCACCATTTTAATACAAACCCTAATCTGCAAGCTCTAAGCTATAAAGGCCCATTCTGACACGCACAGATGGACATTCTATTTGAAAACCTACCAAAAACCTAATGCCTTATTCTTGCAATCAAACGGGCATGGAGACGAAGTAAATATCAGAATTTAAATTTGTTACCCGCTGATGATTGGCTTTTCCTCTTTCTTCCCGTTGGGGGCTTATGCACAGTGATTGCATTCGGCTTTGGCCCTGCTTCCTCCTTCCCAACGCCTTTCACAACTTTCTCACAATTACCACCGGCTCCATCAAGGGGAGATGTCACAGAAGAGAACGAAAAAATCCTTTTTTCAATGATGGGCTTTCTTGCACGAGGCCTGAAAGACTTGCCCTTAGAAATTTGAGTTGTTCCACTGTGTTGTTGATTCAGTAATGTAGTTTCCAAATCATATATTTGCTTGTCAATGGTGGAAATTTCATTACGGAAAATGTTTTCATAATCACGGAATAACCGCAATCGGCACAGCGGACGATCAGCAAGAGGCTCAGACTTTCGATCCTCCGCCATTGTGACTCCAACACACAGAAAAAAACACAACTCACCAAGAGAGAAGATTTCTAGTGACCAGAAATGAAGCTCAAAGCCACCCACAATAGCTGGACTCTTTGGCTACGCGTTCCTCGGCTATTTAAAGAAAGGGAATGACCATTGGCCGCGGGCACCACCCATTATTTAAAGAAAGGGAATGACCATTGGCCGCGGGCACCGCCCATTGATATGAGCTCTAGTGGCGCCTCCCTGCAATAAATTAAAATTTTGTATGTGCTCTACGCACGGGTAAAGGTGGTAAATAACTACCTGCTCAGCCGCATGCTATGGAATTTAAATTTGATAATATTTCAAATGCTTTGGAATTGACACAAAATCTGCAAAGCATAAACTTTGCATTCATCCCAACGTCTCTATAAACTTTTCCATCTCATCCATGGCTGTCCTACTCAATTTGAGTCTGCATTTAAGGAATATTGCCACACAGCATTTAAAGATTTATTTTTTCAAGGAGTTAGTTTTAGTGAAATTTTTATTTGTGTTATTTAAATTGTTTTTTTTTACAATATATAAGAATTCAGTACTGTAAGACAATTCTATTATGAAAAAATTACTCATCAAACATATTATTTTAATAAATTCTTGCTAAATTTTAAAACAATTAGATAAGAAAAAAATGTATATTAATTTTGAAAATAAATGTCTATTCTTTCATTCACGATATGAATCCACTTTCTAATCATTTGAATCTAATTTTTGCAAGTTCCGAAGTACATTCGCTCTGTTTATAGTTGAGTTGTTATTTTTTTTAAAGGGATACTAATTTTTTCATAATATTTTTGTTTAATGTATTTAAATTTGAAATATTTATGTTTAAACTAATCAATAACTTTGCATACTTATTCTAAATATAAAAAATACTATTATTCTTTCATCTAATCAATATTCATGACCATTTTCAATATCAAGTTTTTAAAAACCAATTTCTATTTTTTAATTTAAAAAGTATTTATATGAATAAAAATAATGTATAAGGATTTTTTTAGTTTAGATAAATAAATGGAATGGAAGTGTTACATAGTAACTTCTCTTTCCCTTCATAAAAAAAGAATAATAGTGAAACTATATCATTATTGCCATATATTAAAAGAAATTAACAACTATGATTTGTAAATATACTTGTAAAATGTATTTTTAATATAGGATTTATTTACCTGTAATATATGGTTTGTTTTGAATGTGGAAAAAATATTAAATAATTTTTGAAATATTATTATGGAGATTGCAAAATTAGCTTACGAAATTATTATTAAACATTTTTCTTAAAAAAAATTTAAAGCATGACATTTTGATGCGTTTTTGAAGTGGATATACTTGACATGAGATTTTGAAGTAGTTAATTAATATTAATTTAACTTTAACTTAATTTAAAGTTGTAAATATTAATTACTTTGAGAAAAAAGACGAGACATGGCTAGAGCTAGGGTTACGCTCTGTTCACCTGTTGCCGCCACCGACGTTGAAGCGCCTGGTTCACTCTATTCCAATGAAGTTGAAGCGAAGATACCAGTAACCTCTCAAGATGCAGCCCTCAGTCGACTGATGCCCAAGCCTGGGTTGAAGGCATCACAAAAATATGCAGTCGCCGCCAGTTCTGAGGACGCAAGTTGCACGGGTTCTAAGGCAGTGGGAAAATACACTACTGCCAATAGATTCGCTGCCGACGCATCTGCACTTGCGGATGCTCCCCAAAACCACAAAGGCTCGACTCGGTTTCAACTTGGTTTTGTAGGGCCTCACAAGGAAGAAGCGGCGGGATTAACCAAACACACAAACCCTACCATTGCCCATGCTCGGGAGCAGCTGTGTTTTCCGGATTTGCTTTCTAGGTGCGTAGAGGAGTTTTTATTGGCTGGAAAAACCTTGTTTTCTGGCAGCTATCCTCATCTTGCAACTTCCCTCACACCCCGGAAGAAGATTCCCGCGGAGGGAGGAGTCGATTATCGAGAAGCAAAACATCTTATCTCGGATTCAGAATGAAAACTTCAGGAGTCGAAGAACGGCTTGTATTAGGCTCGATTTCTTAAGGAATCGTATGTACCGCCTCTCTCCTGGGATCTTCAAGCCCATGATCTACTTGGGTGCCTGGCCCTTTTGACCCCTCGCTTTGCTGTCTTCTTCTCGTAGCTGCTAGTTCACGCTTCATGTCTGCATCGAAAGCCGATCCTTCATTTCCTTATGATCGATTTTGCACTGCTTCTTGGTCATTTGTGATGCTATCCCCATCGAGGCATCGCATGCACCCCTAATCTCTCCTCATCCGCCCTCAAGATCGGCGCCAAGATCACGCCTTCTTCCTGTAATGTGGGTCGTTGTTCAGACGGTATGCAAGCAGTGTAAACGTCTTTTTTTTCTCTGTCTCCTTGTCCAACGGATCGGATCTGAGACGGAGAGTCTGTCTCCCTGCGCTGAAGAACTAGCCTCCTCAGCAGCTCATAGGCAGATTCACTCATGGAAACGACAGAGATCCTATCTCGGTGGTAACACAGCACACATCTAAAATCTACTCTGCCTCTTACCAGATCCAAACTTCACAACCCTCTGGAAAGACCATTCTGCTGTGGGTTTGCTCCTCAGATCTGGTGCTGACTCTCAAATTAAATCTGGAGCGTCGGATTGGGATTCCCTCAACTCTTCAGCGACTTCTCTTTCGAGGTAAACAACTTGAAGATCCTCTGTCCCTCTCTGCTTACAGCATTAATAAGAATGACTCTTTAGTGCTAACCCTTCGTTTGAGAGGTGGTGTTGTTGGGCAGTCCTCTTCTGCTCCTTCCTTCTCATACAAAGATGTGGTTCACTCTGAGCTCCCCAAACCCCCTGAAGCCCTTAAACCAAAGCCTTTTTTGGTTGACAAGCTTGAGGAGGTTCCCTCTGTTGAGTTTTCCCATGCAGAAATTGCAAATGATCTTCAAAAATATGCAAAAAGAGCTATCATTTGTAGATTTAATGGACTGTGGCCGCAATCAAAGGAACTCTATGACTGGATCCATGATAACTGGACTCACCATTGCAAAGTCAGCTTCTGTTCAAAGGGGTATTTCATAGTACTGTTTGATAATCTCAAGCACTACGAAAAGGCTATAGAAGAAGGTCCTTGGTTCATGGGAACTGCAGGGCTCTTCTTAACTCCTTGGTTCCCAGATTTTGACCCAGCAACTGCTGTCATCACCAGGACACCTGTTTGGATCAGGCTCCCCAACTTACCAGCCCACCTATGGCATGTAAGAGTCTATAAGGCGATAGGCAACACCTTGGGCAATTTTCTGATGGGAGATTATTGGCGGGAAAAAAAAGGTCTTTACACATATGCCAGAATATGTGTGGAATTAGATTTAAGCAAGGGACTTCTAGACCAAATCAATCTCAAGATAAATGACTTTGTATGGACTCAGCCTCTGGATTATGAGAATACCGCCTTCCACTGCCGACACTGTCACCAAACAGGGCATCTGCAGAACTCGTGCCCAGCTCTCCCAGCAAAAATGAAAAAGATGAATAATTCCAAGCCCAAATCCAAGCAATGGGCTCCATATTCTCTGCCTCCTGCAGCAGACTCTGATTCCTCTTGCTCTGAAGATGAAGGAAGTGATGCCGATTCGGACCAGAATCAGTCAATGAACATCCCCACCGATACTCAGTCACAACCTCCTGATGCTTCCGTTGCTCAGAAGCGAGCTCATGTGACCTCCTCTTCCGACTCTGATAAGGAGGCCCCTCCTCAGGTGAACTCCGGTCTTCAGGTTGTTTTAGCTCATTCACCCCAGGAAGGATGGGTTAAAGTCAGTAAAAAGAAAGGGAAAAAGCTTCATGTTGAGGCCTCTGCCCACTCTGGGTAGTTTTCAGTCTTTTTGTCATCCAGTGTTTTCTTGTACTCCCTTGCTTGTTTCACTCCTTCTCCAAGGCCGAGGTTGATAGTATTATCATTTCCAGTTGCTGGTTTTCTGTTTCTCATGATTGTATCACCATCTTGTACTATATTTCAGCTTAATAGAATCAGTCTTATTCAGAAGAAAAAATAAAATAAAATAAAATAAAAAATAAAAAATAAAAAATTTAAAGTTCTAAATTTAATAATCCATGATTAGATAATATATTAATAATTAAAAAATAATACATTCTATATTAGAGAGATTCAATGCCTTGTAATGATATTTTATTTATTTATTTAATTTTTAATATAAAAAAAATAATGATTTTAAAGTAAAATTGTTTTCTTTATTTTAAATCTCAATTTAAATAAATACTTTATTATAAAATATTAGTATAATAATAATATTATTAATTTATATTATCTAATAAATTATATATTGTCACTTTCTCCAAAACAATAGTTACCATCATTAAAAAAAATTATTTTCATGAATCATATAATAGAAAAACTTTAAATAATTTACATTAGGGTAAATACTCCATCTATGAGACCCGACCCTACTTCCGATGCAAAGAATCTATTTGATTTCACATATTATTACTGACCATTAGAAATATTTGGCATCAAATTAAAGACTCCTAATTATGTCTTTTAACTGCATCATATATATATTTTGAAAACTCTATTTTGACATGATTCAATACCCATACCATACACATAAATTAAAACTCTATATAATAAATACCATTATCAGTCTGCACATTAAAGAGGATAACATATATTCGATCATTGGATTCTTTGTCGAGTTTAATTTTTATGGTTCGAGGATTCATACCATAAGCCACTTGGCTGTATAAACTTTTGGCCGTAATATGAGTTGTCAACTCCCATTAAACTTGGCTGTACTGGGCTCGTTAATAGCTGGGACAGCTGTTGGCTTGGCCTCGAAATCCATGCAATTCATGAGGGAAAACTCTAGTGTCTTCGGCCAGTCGGCTAGTCGAACCCCAGTTTTCACTCCTTCATGGCATGCTCGCAGAGTTTTGGCTTCTCTTGGCATCTCCATCGCAGAGTTATTTTAAGGTATGTTAGATCTGATATTCTTATCCTCTACTCTACAAGTCTTACAACTCCAGCTTTAAAATACGTTTTCTAGGAAGATTTTATGTTGTGCCTTCCGTTAAACTTCCCAATTCCATCTCTAACCGATGGTTGTTGCTCACAGAGAGGAGAAAGATTTCTTTAATCAACACTGGAACTGAGGTTATAGGCTAGGAATGGCATATGATGACAATATCAGGTATACCCATCCAGATTATCATTTTTTCCTCAGATTAAATCTCTATCATTTGTTCCGTAGTAAGCTACAAGTTTAACATTTTCAACCTCAGATTTCCTAATGGCTTAATTTATTTACAGGATCAACGGAAGTCAATTCCTTCAACAGGTATATCTCCGAACTTGTCAAATCGTTTATAGCTTTGTTTATAACATTATTTCTTCAAATGTTTTGCTTACGGACTAGTTATCTCACCAGGGTTTGTTCTGGTCTCTCAAAGGTTAGTGGGCTTCTCTTGAAACCCTATGAGTGTTTATCTCCAGAACTTACTCCTTCCACGACTAATATTCATTCCTCTACCAACAGGTACATTGCTATGCATAGAGAATCTACCGATATAGATTAAGTGATTCTCAAGAATTTAAAGGCTCGGGTTTAAATCCCAACCTAGGGTTTATGTTCTTCCAGAAGCTATTCATGCTTTAATGGAGAAGGGTTTCTCTTTGGGGTTTTCAACCCAGAATTTTAATTGAATACAGTTATTAACATTCACGTTATACTATGCATCTAGATAACTATTTTCTACTCTTATTTTAAGGTCGGGGCCGAGAATGGCCGTTCAGACTTTTACTTAAAAAAAAAACCTGAACATTGTGCTATTTTTTTATAAACATTACAACATTCGTGAAGCTTCCTACTTGCAAGTTTTGTTTATGTGTAAAATTGTAAATTCCAATTTCAACTATAGTTCGATAATGATTTTCTTATGTGAATCATTTTCTTTGCGATTATATAGCATTCTTCTCTTTGACAAGAACTGATGGATCTACATAGCTTTTTTCTTCTACATTTATTCTGTACCTGTAGACAAAAATTCATGCTACAATTCTTTTCTATAGTTCTAAGGGTTTCCACTACTGAATCTTTCTTTAAGCATAGTTATGTTCGTATGGTACTTTGAACAATATATTTCTCTGATTATGTATAGTTATATCATGTACCAGATTTATTTACTCGATGCATGCTTATAGCGACGAGGGTTTCTATGAATTCTTTCACTTTGGTTCTGTTTCTCACTTCTGAAGTAGAGCGATACAGTTAGTTTATACCTGACATACTTTATTTGCTTATTCGTTGCTTAATGTAGGATTCACGGTATGCAATCCACCGATTGAAGGACTGTGTAAAGAGATTATTTACAAAGAACAATGGGTAAGGGTAGGGTTTCGACCCAAACCCAAAACCCTCAAGTTCTATGTTTTCTTGACCTTCAAGTCACTACAATAACAGACTTCAAGCAGTTTAAGTCTATGAATTTCAAGGCATAATACAGTATGCATTTTTCGTATCTATTCGTACAGTAGGTTATGGCTGTAATACGATAAAACTATTTACTTTTTGTAGAAGCATGAAACTCTATACATTTTAGACAAAGAAAACACGCAGATTCATGCCTCGGGCCTCATATAATATAAATGTAAATGTAGTAACAGAATCTTTCTTTCCTCTACACAAAAAATATTCTAATAACATATGTTTGAACTTCATTTATATAGAAATGCACACCAATCTCTTAGCAGAATTCAACATTTAGATTCTTACAGTGGCAATATAAACTAGTAAGACCATCAACAGTATTAATCCTTCGTTTTAAACCTGTTGTACATTATACTCAAGTTCTACATGCTTATCTGGAAAAATTAATCTTTCAAACTACGATCCTCCCAACCATCAAGGGAGGCTATGACGTCCTCCTCTTGCCCCCTAGCTCCAAAATCTGGACGGTGCCATGGGCTAACAGTGGAATTTCTCTGTTGTGACCTCTGGAAAACCAATCTAGTCACAATCAGATATTCTAGTTTTACAAGGGTTGCAGAAAGCTATTTTCAGCTGGTCCTCAACCAGCTCTAGAAAATACTTCACCCTCCTTACCAAAATTACCAGAACCCCTACTCCTCTCTTGGGATTCAACTTTATCTTCAGAGGAGTAAGTAATTGTTTCTCCAACTGTTCCCAACCACCTCCTATTCTTAGAAACTTTTACCAGCAGCTTAAAAGATTTTCTTTCAATTCATTTGTTCCTCCTATTAATTCAATAACCAAAAATAAAATAATAATTTTGTTTCATGAACAATAACCATTAAGTCTTTCTTGTCAGAAAACAAAAATAAGCAAATTGTATTTAACTAGTTAGTACTAGTTAACTCTTAATGAGGCTATCTCATATATATATATATATATATATATATATATATAATTTCAAATAATACATCATATGGTACGCCCACGTGGTGTAGAACAATCGGTGATGGGGTGCATTGTTAAGGCACTCCGTTCTGTAAGGTCACCGGTTCGAAACCCGTGGGTGGCATGGGAGGAGAAAAAATGGAAAAAAATTAGGATTAGTCTGAACAAGAAAAAAAAAATACATCATATGGTACACAAAAACAAAGGTAATGAACTTTTTATTATATACTTGTTTTAAGGAAATGAATACTAATAAAGTCAGAGATGTTTGGTTTACGGAAATTGATTTTATTATATGAGAATTTATAAAATGGAAAATTCTAAACATTTTATTATTTGATTTTTTTTTTATATTAATATAGTTTTGTTTTTTTTTTAATTATTATTTTTGATAAACATATAAATAAATTAATATTTTTAAAAGTTAAATGATAATAATTTAAATATATTAATTAATAAAAATATAAATATAAAAATAATAAAATAATAAAATATTTAGAATATATATTCCAAATTGGAGTGGATTAAACACGAATTCATTTATATAAAATAATTTGAAAATAAGATAGTTCAAACATAATTTTATTTACACACGAAACACTGTTTATCCTCCTTAATTATTTTAAATATTTTAACAAATATATAAAATATTGTGCTTTCCAAAATCTGATTCACAAACCTTATCATAAATCAGATGGTTTAGAATACATATTCCAAATTGAGGTGGGTTAAACACAAATTCATTTATATAAAACAATTTGAAAATATGGTGGTTCAAACATAATTTTATTTACACACGGAACAATATTTATCCTCCTCACTTATTTTAAATATTTTATAATAAGTGAAAAATAAAACTATATACCATGGAAAAAAATATTAAAAATCAAATGACACATTATTGTTTCATTTTAGAATAAGTATGCAAACTTTTTTTTCTAAGTAAGGTTAATCTATTAACAGAGGAAATAAAATTACAGCATGACCGAAGTCAAAACAATGCCCAGACTTATGGCAAATTAGACAAAAAATCAGAAAAGAGGACTGCCCTCATAAAGGGAAACCAGCCATGAGCGTTTTCTAGATTGTTGCATTGCCCGCGTAGGGGTACCATCGTTTGATATCTTTGATGATTACATTGTTTACAAAATTCAAAAATAAAACTGAAGTCCGGCACAGTAAGATAAACAAATACACGCCCAGTTAAGTGGGCCGTGAGGCATGAAATCCAAACTAGAGAGAAGCAGTTACTCATCCGGTGGTTCTTTGACAATTCGGCACCATAATGCATACATATCACCATCCTTCTTTAACAGGTCCATGGTGGGGGCAGCTTCAGACACGGAAGGTCTAGGATCTTCATGCGCCATATCCACATCATGAGCCCTGCTAACCTGAGCCTCCTTTTCCTGCTCGCTCATGCCACCATGCCTCGCTTGAAGGCCCAAAAGCTGGCCTTTCTCTGTGCTTAGATCCACAGGATGGGTGCTTTGATCCTCCACTTGGGCCTCTTCACGGAAAACCACGGTGATTGAAGCAGTGACTTGAGGGCGGATCAGGGAGAAATTAAAGGAAAAATGCTTCATGCCCACCATGGGAGAAGGCATAGCGGTGGGGAAATGAGGAGCAAGGGAGCCCATACAGTGGCTAGAACCTAGACCTCGACCCCTCCATCTTCTGGTGCTAGGATATCGGCCTGCAAAATAATCACTGGAGTGGGAAGATGACTCGGTTAAGGGGCTAGAGGGAGCACGCAGGGGTTGGCTTCTGCTGCTACCCCTGCGGCAACGCATCCTTTGATGCAAGGTAGGCATGGGCGTAGTCTCAGCAGAGGGCGCAAGACGAGGCGGAGAAGCAGGATTGACATAGGAATGAGAAATGGGAGAATTCCAAGAAACCAAGGAAGACAGACAAGGACCGGAACGAGAGAAATGCAGATTTTCACCAAGGTCTAAGCAAAAATTTAGCTGGCTTCTCCTACCTGTCACCATGCACACGTTGGGTAACCCAGCAACCGGAGAGCATCTGCAGTTCATTGGTTGTGGCTCTTCTGAGAAACCAGAGAGAAACTCCATTTTATCGACCTGACTACTGAGGCATCGAAGAACGCCCATCATAAATCTCTTATTGATGAGAGCCGAAGGCCGAAGCATATTGGAGCATGCAGAATCGCAAACAGGAGTGGAGGTCGGATCTTGAACGGCGTCAAAACTTAATGCCATAGATATGAAAAAAGTGGAACTTAAATGCAGTATACTAGCCGTGACATAGGTGGGCAGGTGTCTCCACACTTCGCCACACCCATGTCCCATCGCCTTAATCGCCAACCAGTTCACCCGCATCTGGGACATCTGCATCCCTTTGGACTAGTATTTTTCACTCCTGATTTTGATCATGGTTCTATATTATGTCTAGATCCCCAGTGAGAATAGTATGCCCACTATCCATTCCCAAAATGGAAAGTAGATTAGCGACCTTGTTTCCTTCCCGTTTGACATGATTGAACAAGAGTGCACGTTTTGTGTGAAGCCATTGTTCTATTGCATCCAATCTAGCTTCAAGCCTCCAACTATTGGCAATTTTGTGTGCATGAGCTCCATTTAGGAGTAGATTGGCCATATTGATGAGAATTTGGGAGTCCCCTTCAAACTTCAGAGGGTGGAAACCATGACGATGGGATAGGAGCAGACCCTGCCAAAGACCCTCCAGTTCAGCAGAGTTGTTCGTGTCCCAGCCAATGTTTCCAAAATAGATTAAAAGAGGAGTACCATCATGATCTTTGAAAATTCCGCCAGATCCTGCTTTGCCTGGATTTCCCTTTGAAGCTCCATCGAAGTTGAGTTTGAAAGTATTCTTTGGAGGGGGAGTCCAAAAGTGCTTTCTGGTACTATTGATTCCAGAAGATCTGTGATTTTTCTTTCCTTGTGGGAGTTGAATGTTCCAATTTTCCCATATGGCCTTCTCATTAGCAAGAGTGGGAAAATATTCAGTATGCCAAGTTTTTAGTGCCAAGGTTTCCTTGAGATTAAGACAAAAATTGTTCCATATGATTTCTGAAGGAGTGCTTTGATCTTTGAAGATGCACTTGTTTCGCTCTTTCTAGATTGTCTAAAGGAGAAAGCCGGGGATAATTCTCCATAATTGGTTAAGTAATTTACTTTTATACGGATTCTGATGCCAGTTGCAAATGGAGTTGATTATGTCTTCTGAGACTCTACATCTTTTTTGACATCAGAAGCTTGCTTTCTCCCATAATTGGTTAGCAAGAGTACAAGAGTCAAGGAGGTGTTGGAGAGTTTCCTCCTGTGCATTGCAATTGGGACAGATGGAAGGACCGTGAAAGTTTCGTTTCCTGAGATTGTCCCAAGTGAGGATTATTCGGTGACCAAAAAGCCAGAGGAATAAGGAGACTTTGGGCCATATACCAGACGTCCAGAATCTGCTCCATAGAGGACCCAGGGGCATTGGATCATTGCATATAATTTTATATGCCTCTCTGGTAGTGAAGGATCCTTTTGGGGTGTATCCCCACCTTAGTATATCCCTGCTGTCAGATAATCTTATTCGTCGATTATGAAGCTCAGTGTTTATGTCTTCCTTAGTTTTCTCATCAGCATTCCTGATCAGCCTGTCGACCTGCTTCCACTGTCTGTACCCCTGTTCTATACTAGGTGTCCATTGTTGCTGGACGATATCCATTTGTTGCTCCTCCCAGTCCTAGCTAGGAGGTGGCCTGTATATACCAATGAGCTTTGGTAGTTGATGCCAGGAGTCTGTCCAGAACCGAGCAGTGTTACCGTTCCTAATTTCCCAGAAGCTATGTTGTTGGATCAACAGGAAGTGTTGTCTGGCAGCGTTCCAGATTAGTGAGCCCTTATCTGTAGGAGTGAATCTAATTAATTCTTCCGGTGGTCTATGATTGGTGTACTTTGTTGTCCAAATAATAGCCCATGGCTTATTGGGAGCAGAGAGCCATTACCACCATATTTTTTCACCCATGATAGGATTGTTGTGATGAGGATCTCACTAACCTATTCCCCCTGTTTCTTTGGGCTTGCATACTATCGACCATTTTACCAAAGCCCATTTGCGATTAGTTCCAATTGAACCCTAGAGAAAGTTGCGCTGTAGAGCTTTAATTTTTTTGAGGACCCATTTTGGCGCTGCCAGGATTGAGAAGAGATAAAGAGGCATTGCCTGTAGCATAGCTTTGATTAGAACTAATCTCCTAGCTATATTTAGAGTTCGATATGTCCATAAAGTGAGACGAGATTCGAGTTTTTCAAGGAGCACTTGCCAAGAGGCGTGTTTGATGGCTGAGTCAATTAAGGGAGCTCCAAGGTATTTGGAAGGTAGGGAGGATATGGAGAAGGCAAGAATGCGGGCTATAGCATGTTGAGTTACTGGAGGGGTGTGAAAAAAGAAGATCTACGACTTTACCGTGTTTATGCTTGTCCCTGAAGCTTCAGAGAAATCACCCAGGAGGGATTTAAAATGGAAGGCTTCATGCACAGAAGGGTGCCAAATAGCATGTTGTCATCAACAAACTGTTGGTGGGTAATGGCCGGAGAATTGTGTATGGAGAGGCCTCTGAGCTACTGGGAGAGAAGGGCTTGTTTGAGATGGCGACCAAGACCTTCCTCCATTAAAACAAAGAGGAAGGGAGATAAGGGATCCCCTTGTCTGATACCTCTAGAGGGGCTGAAAGGTCGAGAGGGAATTCCATTTATAAGGATAGAAAAGAAGGTTGAGTAAATCATACTCATTATCCATCGGATCCATGTTGGTGAAAAGCCAAAGGCTGTTAACATTTTTTGAATATAGGTCCAGCTTAACTTATAAAATTCTTTAGAGAGATCAATCTTGAGAATCATACCTACCTGTTTGGAGTGCTTGAGGGAGTGTATGATTTCGTGAGTGAGGATAATTCCATCTAGTATTTTCCTTCCTTCCACATATCCTGATTTTTTAGGCGATATGAGAAAGGGTAGAAGTGGCTTCAGCCTAGTAGCTATGACTTTGGATATGACCTTATAAATGACATTGCATAATGCTATTGGGCAGAATTTTTCCGGCGTACTGGTGTTCTCTTCTTTTGGAATAAGGGCAATGAAGGTTGAGTTCAGAGAGGGAAGAAGCCAATGGAGAGTATGTGATTCCTCCACCACCATCCATACCTCCTCTTTGATAAGATCCTAGAAATTGTGGAAGAAGGTGGTTGTAAAGCCATCCAGACTAGGAGCTTTTCCTTCCTTGAGTTGTTTCATAGCCAATTCAACCTCTTGAGGCAAAACTGGTCGTAGAAGAATTTGGTTGTGTTCCTCTGTGATTATTTTCAGCACATTTTGTGTAATCTTTTCTATAGCTGGTCGTCTATCGATTTGGGGCTCTTGGTGGACCGCCTGGAAATGATTGATAAACTCCTTTTCGATATCTGCATGGCTTTCCACTCTTTCCCCTTCCTGATTTTGAATGAAAGAGATGGTATTGTGCATTCTCCTCTATATTGTGGTTCTATGAAATAATTTTGTGTTTCTTTCTCCCTCTTTCAGCCATCTAATTCAGGATTTCTGCTTCCAGAGTATTTCTTCCTGCTTCCTTCTTTCCTTCAATTAATTATGAATCTGCTTTTCTTGTTCCATTGTCCCTTCCATGTGGCCTTCTGTGATTATATGTTGCTGGAGATCCCTCATTTCTTTATTTAGATTCTGCCGTGCCTGAAAGATACTGCCAAAGGTATGTTGATTCCAGCGCTTGATTTGGGATTTCAGGAATTTGAGTTTTTGTTGAAACTGAAACATTTTTTATCCCTCTGGCGATGAGAAGTTCATCCAAGTGCATCTGATGAGGTCGTTGAAGGCGGGGTGGGTGAGCCAGAAGGCTTCGAAGCAGAAAGGATGTTGGGTAAAGTTGCCCAGTCTTTGTCACTAGAGAGAGATAAGCCAATGATCTGAGCCAAACAGTGGAAGAATTGAGGCGGATATGTCTCCTCCAAGATGTACTGCATTATCTGAGATGATAAATCTGTCTAATTTGGAAGCGATTTGTTGCCACCCTACCCTGCGGTTGCTCCATGTATGAATTCCATTACAGAATTGCAAATCTATTAGCATGTTTTTTTGGATGAAATCTTTAAAGTGGCCACTCTCATGTTCTAGTTTGGCTCAGCCTCCTTGCTTTTTCTTCAGCTTGGTGATCATGTTGAAGTCTCCTCCAATGATCCATAGAGGATGGAGTCTGTTGGAGTTGAGTGCTTCTATTGTTTCTAAGAGTGCAGTCTTACGGCCTGCTTCCTGAGGGAAGTAGACATTAGTAAGATGACCATGAATGTTGGTGCCTATTATGTGAAAAGTAGCTTGTATAATATGGTGTGAGGCATGGAAGTCTGAGAGCGTTATAGCCTACGTGTTCCAAGCAATTGCCAACCCTCCATAGGCTCTCGAAGTGTCCAAAGCTATCGAGTGACATCCTGGCCAGGCTCTGGAGAGGATGTTTCCAAGAGTGGTACTATTACACTTTGTTTCCTGCATGAAAAAGATCTGGGGTTGCTCCTGCTTTATCATGTTCTTTATCATTCTAAGTTTTCTAGGGCTATTGAGCCCTCTTAGATTCCATGAAGTGAGCTTCATGATTCACTATTTGTGAGGGGCTTGTAGTACTTTGTCAACTTGGCATATCTACCTGAGTCTACCAGGATTTTTCCTATTGTGATAGTTCTTTATAGATCTGTCTTTCTTCCACATTTTTTGGACTCTTTAGGAAAGTGGTTGCCATCCCATTGACCACCCGGTTGTATGCCAAATTGATACTACTGGTAGGACCTGGAAATGATGATTTCCAGGGTGTCTAGCTGATGCTCGTGAATCTTGTCGAATTCCCTCCTCCTGCATGCTTGTTCAAGCTCAAAGATGTCAAGTCCTTCCAAGTCAATGCTTTCTGGTTCTTCATCCATATTTTTCACTTGACTGCTTTCTGCTGAGGTATTGATAGAGTGCAGGGTTTGGCTGGGGATACAGTCAACATCCATTCCATTTGGTTTCCAATCAGGATCCTTCAGATTCGCATCTGAAATCCTGAGTTTGTCACCCAAGGGCGAAGGAATGGGTGTAGAGCCTAATGGTGGGGGAGGAGAGGTTGATTTGACCAACGGGGGTAATTTGCTGGCTAGCCTGAGGGGAGTCTTCAGTAGCTTTAGCAAGAACCTAAAAACTATTGCTCTTGGAAGGAATGGAGGCGTCATTTTGAAGGGGCTTTTTCTCGGAGGTAGATTTTTTATGCGATCTTCTCCTATTTGAGACCTTGGTAAAACCATCTTGAGCAGACTTATCAGAGGGATCAAAGGTTTGGGGCTTAGAATTTAGAGGGAAATCCCGAAAAAGATGCCCATGGACATGACATTTATGACAATGGAAGGGTACATGTTCAAAATCTAAGGGCTAGATCCATTCATAATCATCATGATAGAGACTTACCAAATCTGGGAGGGCTTTGTCCAGGCTCATGTAAACACATATACGAGCATATGAGGTGTATCTGCGTAGCTTCGTTTCTTCAGAAATTTTTATGAACTACCCCAGCCCCTTGCCAATGTCTCTCAGTGATTCTTCATCCTAGTATTCCAACGGGAGTGAGTACATCCGGATCCATACTGGTGCCCTGCTGAAATCCTCATTTTCTGGTTTAAATCTCTCTACCCAGTCCCGTAAGTACAAGCCAGTGGAGTTGAAGAAGTAGGAACCTTCATCCAGGACCCTATTGCGGTCTTCGATGCAAATGAAATTTGTAGTGAAAAACCCCTTTGGTCCAAGCTGCAGGGTGACATGTCCCTTGGGCTTCCATTTGGCAGAAATCCATCCTTGCAGAGCTTTTTCAGTTGGCCAAAATCCAATGAATTTTCCAATGAGTGCATGGTCCTTCATGTAATGGATTTGACCATTGATCCTATGGCTGGGAAGTTCTATTTTGGGCCTTTTAGCAACGATGGGTTTGCAGGTTGTTCATGTCACCGTGGGTGTTTCTTTTTGCCCAGCCTCTTCTTCTTGTACCTCACTATGCTTGTCTGACTGTTCTGTGGAGGCGTTTGTTGTATCTTGCATTGGGGTGTCTCTTGTTTCCGAGTTTGTTTGTCGTGGAACGGAGTTCTTTGGCGGTTTCTTCGCTTTTTTCCCTTCCTCGACTGGGGGGAAGGCTTTGAAGCCCCCCCCCAGGAGGGTCTGCCATTGCAGAGAAGCCTATGCCAGCAAGCAGAGTTCGTAAAGGTGAAAGAGAATGGTTAACAGATGCCAGGAAGGGTCCGTCTGCGCCATTTTAGGGGCGAGCAGGAACCCTAGGTTGCAGAGTGCGCGAGAGTTTTTTCAGCATCACTCATCAATAAAGGGAACACACAACAACAGTGAGCACAATGACAACAGCCCAGTTTTTTTTTCCACAATACTCATTTATAAAGGGAACACACAACAACAGTGAGCACAATGACAACAGCCCAGTTTTATAACTTGGGCTCTGATACCATTTGTCATGTCCCTTAACATCAGTCAAAAAAAAAAAAAAAAATTCAACTATGTAAATTTGTATAGCTTCACTTGTAGAAGGTTTGTTTTATAATAGCACACTACCTTCATATATATATATATATATATATATATATATATATATATATTTATATATATTTATATATTTTCATATTTTAGTTCAACCGCATGGTGTGCTATTTCAACCTTAATCATAATGTTTATGCTATTTCAATTTCAAACTAAATCATAACACTTGTGCTTACGCATTTTTACCATCCAAATGATATGGCTTAACAATTACTCTGGTCAATAGTGTAATACTACCAAGAAATGTATATGCTCGTGAATATTTTATAGCTCGATTAATTAGCCTTTCTCCATTATGCTTAAGATACCGTCACTATGATGATAGTACACATCGCTAGGGTTCCACATTTAATTCTCATGCCAAGTTTGATATAATCTTCTCATTGTTGGTATTACTGTAAGCATTTCATCTTGTCATAATAATTTGATTGCGTGTCTGCGAAAGGGCCTTCGTCCTTGCTCGTTCTTATTAAAGCATCGTTTTAATGGCTACGTTTTTCCACAGAGATTTTCATTCACTCCTATTACGGTTTTCTGAGTACTTATGCAACTTTCATTTCGATGTATTAAAGGAGGCATGTCTTTTCTGTACTTTCGTATATTTCCTGATACTAATTCATGTTATGAAATCGCTTGACAAATCTTATCCCCGTACATCATCGTTTTTGAAGCTTTCTTGAGGTCCTTGCCTCTGTGGTTATTGCTCGGGGTGGCCATCGTCCTACACGTGGATGGCAAAAAACCTGAGATAATTTAGGGTTTAGCTAGGTTATAAGTTCGATTTTTTTTTTTATAGCTTTCGTTTGGCAGTGTTAACAATTTCTCTCAAAGAAGGCCGAGTCTGCCGGAATTGCATCTGCGTTCGCTTATACCATTCAGCGTCAATCTTTCATGCGCAGGAAGATTAATTAGTAAGGTAATAACTCCTACTATATTTTTCCTTTTCCGTTAATGGTTAAGTTTGTCTCTGATCTTGGAGAACGAAATAGAATGCTCCTCAGCTTTTGTTCTCTTTTTATCGTTATACTGGCCTCCTTGTTCTTAATATTATGGGTTTCGTTGAAGCATTTGATGATGCCTGCGAATTACTTGGATTTAACTTTGCCTATTGAGTTTGAAACCGAATGTGCTTAACATTCCTGGGGTTTTGATTTTGGATCAATATGTGTTTTATTTTTCTTATTTGAGCTTGATTTTGTATGATGACTTTTCATCGGGGCTACGTCAAAAAGCGTAGGGTGTCTAGATGAACTGACCTTGTGTCTCAGCCACTATAGTTTTATTTCGTTTTAGTGTTCTGACGTCGTTCCACTCAGATCAACGCGCTTATCATTTTTTTCTTCTTCGTCTCAGTTTGCCCTGATTCACTCTTTCGAGGTATTTATATTTCTCTCACTCAGGGTTGTGAGATTTTATTTTAACTTCCTGTTCAGCCTTGTTTAATATTAGTTCATACATGACTGTGAGCTTTAACTAGACAATTTGGTATTATATGCAGAGGCTCGTGTTATATATACGTGTTATTCTCCTGTGTCGAGCTAACTATCGCTTCGGAGGTAATACCATATAAATTCTGGCATTCTTGAATGATTAAGTCTCTACTCTATCTATACAGTTACTAATTCGTCTCGGCCTCTTCTAGGCATCCTACAGAAGGGATCGGTTTATTCCTATAGGTTCTTGGGTAAGTATAATCGGGGTTTGTTATCGTAATCTCTTATCACGTCCCTTTCAATTTTTATTCATATATATTAACTTGGTTCCTGAAATATTATTACAGGTACGCTACTTCCTCACACATAAAATTTTTTAGGGTCTCAAACTCATTCTGGCGATAGGAGTTTTATAACCATTTTATTTTTCATGGCCATAGGTCGGCGTCTATCTCTTGTAGGCAATGATGTTTGCCTTCGATTACTGGTTATTTTAATTCACATACTCTTCATTAAAAATGGCTACCTCCTATTTTTTTTTGTTCGGCTAGTAGCGTTAACTTTCGGCCCAAGGCCGGAATTTTTAACCTTATAGCGATGATAGAATTTTCTAGTCAATGGATTCTGGAATATCATATTTAACTATGCAAGCCTAATTTGTACATGGCTTCAATCTTTGATATACATATAAATGTATAATAGCCCTCGATTTTAGTTCCATAATACGTTTCTTTTACCCAGTGAGTTACCTAAGGACAATGAAGACAGAGATATGTTTACTAGCTGTATTTATAATTCTTCTTTCTTCCTCATGGAATTAATATTACCGAATATGAGTTTCTTTGTTATATTAATTTCTAAGGATGAAGTTTGAGCAGTACCTGAGAACTTTCCAGTTCCACAAAATTTATATTTCCAGTTGTACTTTATACATCTATCCGAGTTCTCTCGGTTGCTGAGGTTTTCGTCTTTATAACAGTTATCATGGTTCCCTATAACTATAATTATTAATGTCACCACCTCTTCCATATATATATCGGTTGACTACACTGCTAAACCTTTAGTACTTCTGATGAACAAAGTGTATGTTGATTCTCATAGCCATGTTTATTCTTTTCTCAGATGCATGTATTTTATAAAGTTTTACATACTCATTTTACTTTGCAATCCTTGCTTCTTATAGGATTCTGGGCATACATTCAATATCTATATATCTTCTTCAACTGTCATTTGATACAGAAATGGGTAATACTAACTAGCTAGATCTCTGCATTAGCTGAGTTTGTGTAAAGCAATGAATCTATCAAATTTTCTTTTTTTTTTTCTACCGTAGTTGGCAGCAAATAGATAGTCCTGTTTTGCTATCTTAGAAGTATACTAGTCTATACTGTACTCAGACATTTGAATACATTCTTTACTACTCCTATAATTGCATTATTGTAGACTATTTGAGTCCTATTGTTAACAGAAGCAGATTAAATTACAAATTTTGAATTATGAGGTATTATAAATCCCCAGATTTAAACCACAGATTGGTTTGGAGGTTCTGGAGGATTTCTCCTCATTTTTATAGTTCCTACAACTATGCAGAGATGAAAGGGTTAATTCCATTCTTAACTCTGTAAAGGTATGAAACACTATTAAATTTTAGTAAAACAATTATACCCAATTAACTCTAATATGTTCCATCACAATTAATTATCTAACTACTCTTAATTTCAGTGAGCGTACCACTTTGGTAATTGACCAGTCCTCCCAACCTTAGAATTCGTCTATCTCAGAATTCACCCTCGAGCTGAGATCCCTCCAAGAACAGATCAACCCCCAATCTGTTTAGGAGCAGCTTAATTAAGCTATTGTTCCCCAAAGCCTGTTTCTAATTCTGCGACCAGAATATCAGGATGCTTTTCTTCCTGTTTGCCTAGGCTTCCCATTTTATGGATTCTTTAAAGTTGTTTTATGCTTTTCCTAGCTTTTCCAGCTTTTTACCTCTTCCCAACTATTTTCCTCATCATTGGGGAATTTAGATTTTTCCTCAAAAATCTAAATTAGAAATTCTTTCAAGGATTTTTGAAAGATTGTGGGGAAAGTATTTGCCTTTATCCATCCTCATGGATTTAGCAAGTGATCTCAAAATTCTCATTTTGGTCAACCTGCACAAAATCATTTTATTCATTTCCTCAATTTATTTAATTAATTACATCCACACACTACTTGTCCTTTGGGGTCCACTCCCCTTAGGATTAAAGTTCAAATGTCAAATTTTGAAATTCAAACACATAAACTAGGGGGTGTTAAATTCATTTCTTTAGGTATAGACCAAAGTTTGGTATCAGTGGATGTTAACCATCATCATCATCATAAGATAAAAATTATAACTTAATTTTAACAAAATTTCAAAAATATAGTTAAATTTTATAATTTTAGTAATTTTTTTTTTAAACAAAGTCAGTTACTATTTATATTCCAAAAAAGGTGAGGAATGAAATCCCCATTACATCTGAGTTGTTAAGTACAGTTTCCAAGAGGGGTGATGTAGCAAAAACCGAACCTCTTGCATGTTGAATATTGCTATTATGCTACACATTTGATTCTTTGTAAATTCTAACAAACTGAAATAACATAACTACAAATTTAAAAGACATCAAATTAGATGTGATAGATGGAGGATTGGAGACTAGTTCTTGTTGCCTTGTTGAGAATTTTAATTTTCTGTGGTGCCATGGTTGCTGTCTAGTTTGGCATTGGAACATTGTTGGAGCTTGAGCCTCGACAGTTCGTTTGTCCACCATGTAGCACAGGATCTCGAAGGATTCTTCAATGTGTGTGCAACGATTGTTCGCTCCCCTTAGATTCTCTGAGAGGGATTTTGCTTGGTGTTGGAGGAAGTTGGTGTCTGCCTGGTGTTTATCCTGAATTATCTTCAGTTGTGCTTTTATCAAATCCTTCTCTTCTTGCATATCAAATCAGTGGAAGTAGTTCTCATTCCTCATATTGACTGAACAGGGGAAGGGAAAGAACACAGTTCTGGAGGTAAAGAGTCGAGGACACAGAGGGGGCACTGATAGGCAGATAATATCGGAAGCACAGGGATCAAGGGACAGAGAACTTTGAGGAAGTTGGGAGGTTGATTGAGCACATCACTACAATGGATGGAGAGCTGTGAGGGAGGGGGAAGCAGGATAAATAGGAAGGGATGGAGAGGAAGGTGGGCTGAGGGTGAGTGGAGGGTGGGTATCATGGGGGGACAGGTTCACGAGAAAATTGCAAGGGGAGGATGGGTATGGCAGACCTGCAAGAAAGAAATCTGGGAGGCACAGAAGATCATGATGGCAGAGATCATGCAGTGGGGAGAATTCATGGAATAGGGAAGTGGGTGGTGCAATATTGGGAACAGAGTTAACCAGGGAGTATGAGGCATGCCTTGTTGGCCAGAGAGTCAGTTGTCTTGTTGTTGGACCTAAGGATGTGGTAGAAAGAAATATCTCCATTTTCATTACTCAAATTACGACACTTGATTATATGTTTGTTGAGGGCGATGTTGGGAGACAAGGTTGTGTTCAACATCATGTTGATAACTATTTCCGAATCCCCAAAAATCATAGCCTTTCTAATCTTAATTCTCCTTATAATTTGAAGGCCTTGCATTAAGGCATATGCTTCCACTATATTGTTTGACAATCGACCCAACCCCCATTCGAAGGTGGCAACTTTGTTTCCTTGCTCATCCACAATGTGACCTCCAGCTCCTGTTATTCTAGGATTTGACTTTGAAGCTCCATCGAAGAAGAGTGTGGGTATTTTTATTCCATCAATCAATTCAATGAACTCCTTTTCTTTAAGCCTTACTTTCCATTGATCTTTGTGAAGAGGTTGAAGAGCGAGAGGTTTGTTACACTTTTGGATGATGTCGAGCACTCTTCCGAAGAGAAGTCTTTCCTCAACCTACAAGTCATTGATGTTGAATTGACTGTTGTTTTTGGCTAGGATGGTCTCTACAGTCAGGCTCCAGGTCTTGTTCTGCACTTTCCTAAAGCATGGTTTTTGTTCCTGGAAAGTGACTTTGTTTTGCATGAACCATATGTTTCAAAGGAGAACATATGGTAGAGTGTTCCAAATCCTTTTGACAACACTCTTCCTTTTTTTCCATAGGGGTATATCCTTTTCCAATTGGCAATCAAATTAGAAATTGAGGTATTAGCAACCATCTCTATTTGTAGGGGATCAGAGAGGGAGTTACAACAATTTTTTGTAAAGGATATTTCAATGAAGAGATGTTGTATTGTCTCCTCATCAGTGGAGCATAGAGGGCATCTAGAGGCTCCCTTAATGCCTTTTTTCTACAAATTATCAGTCGCCAAAATCTTTCCCTTTACCAGGGTCCAAATGAAGATTTTGATTTTAGGGAGAGCTTTAGATTTCCAAACTTGCTTCCAGGTTGCCCACGGACGAGAAGGAAAGTCTCACTGTGAAGAGTCGCGTAACCTGCTTTTAAGGTGGAAGCAGACCCAGGGGGTCCCACCTATAGCTATAATTTAAGTAGTTTTACAATATATGAAATTTAAAATTGATATTATTGTTTTTATTTAATTTGATATTCTTTAATAATTTATTTATGTTTTAATAATATATTTATCTTTAAGTTTAGATATTAAATACAAAAATTTTCTAATATTAAAACTAATATATCAATTTATTTTTGGTATTTTTTTTTTTCCAGCAAATATTAATATATTGATGATATGATTCGTTTTAAACAATATTGAGATTAAATAATAATATTGGAATATTTTTATATCTAATAAAGATGGTTAAGAATTTTTATACATTATTATTGTATAAGCATTTTTTTTTTGTAAGCTTAGCAGGACTACATCTTCAACGTTTCTAATATATACCCTTGGGTGGAGAATTGCGATAAGAAAGAACCAACTTTTTAATTAAAAGATATTTGTAATTAAAAAAAAAGGGTTAAAAAACTGATATTGAAAATTGTAATGAATAGATCAAAGAATAATTGTCTTTTTTAATATTTAAAGTATGTAAAGTTATTGCTTCATAACTCATTTAAATATAATTTTTTAAAATGTAAATGGGTTGAATCTAAGTATATGAAAAAACATTATTGAAAAAAAAAAACCAAACAACTTAGAAATTTACAACGCGAAAGTGGCTATGAACGTGCAAAAATTAGACTTAGGATGATTACAGAGTGGCTTGATTTTGTGAATGAATGGGCATGCAAATTTACCTCTAAAATTAATATGGGTTGTTAAATGTCCCAGAAATGGAGTGCATAGAAAATTCTCTTTTGTGAAATGCAGATTCAAATCGAATAGAGCACTCGGTGGCAGTGGCTGAGATGGAAAAGTTTATAGAGACGTTGAGATGAATGCAAATTTTATGCTCTTCGGATTTTGTGCCAATTCCAAAGCATTTGAAATAATATCAAATTTAAATAACTTCAACTCAAGCATGTTGCCACTGAGCGGATAGTTATTTACCAATTTTACCGATGAGTAGAGTAGAGCATAGGGACAATAAAATTAATTTATTACAGGGAGATTTACCATGCTATCAATATTTGTGGAGCTATATAGGTCCATTAATGTATTGGGGTAGTATATGCCAGTTGTATAAAAATCCAATGGGTAGCATATACTGCCCCAATATGTTAATGAAATATAGATTCACATATATTGGTTGCCCACTACGAGCCTTATGAATGGGAGCGTTGGCTGCCAATGATCATTCCCTTTCTTAATTTAAATAGACGAGGAATGCGTAGCCAAAAAGACAACTATTGTGGGCAGCTTTGAGGTTCATTTCTAGTCACTAGAGATCTTGTATGTTGGTGAGTTGAGATCTTATATGTCTCTTGGAGTTACAATGGCGGAGGATCAAAATTTTTTGCCTCTTGCTGATTGTCTGCAGAGCCGATTTCCTTTATTCCGTGATTATGAAAACATTCTCTATGATGAAAATTACATTGTTGATAAGAAAATATATGATTTGGAGATGAAATTGTTGAGTGAACACAGTGGAACAACTCAAATATCCAAGGGGAGTTCTTTTTGGCCTCATGGAAATCCCATCAATGAAAAAAGGAATTTTTCGTTCTCTTCTCTGACATCTCCCCTTTATGAAGCTGGTGGTAATTGTAAGAAGGTTGTGAAAGGCGTTTAGAAGAAGGAAGCAAGGCCAAAGCCGAATGCAGTGACTGTGCATTCACCTACACAAAAAAAAAAAGATGAAAAGGCAATCGTTAGCCCGTAAGAAGTTTAAAATGTGATATTCACTTTGTCTCCATGCCTGTTTGATTGCAAGAATAAGTCATTAGGGTTTTGATAGGTTATCAAATAGAAAGTGTCAGGATTTACATGTGTGCTTGTCAAAATGCACCTTTGTAGCTCTAAGCAATAATATTAGGGTTTCTATTAAAAAAAGTGGGAAAACACTTTTTTAAGTTAATTATCAAACTAACTTCATTGATTCGCAGGTTGTTCATATTATTTTAACTATTTGAAGGCTTAGTTATTGTTGTTTCCATGTATGTCAAAACGTGCTTCAATTCAAATCAATTTACCTTGTGGTTGTAATGTGGATAATCAAGAAATTCACAGCAATTGAATTGTTTATTTGGATGTTTATACAATTTTGGATCTATGGATTGCAAAAATGCAAAATGTCACAATTGCATTTTTCCTTAACCGTGTATAAAAGGAAAATAATGGTTGATATATAAGTTATATATGTTAGCTTGTAGCCAAGGGTATCTCACATAATTTTTCATTGAAGGGGCTTCTTTAAGAATTCAAGCTCATTAGAAGTTTATTAGAGATTTGTATAAATTTTGCATTTGCTACGCATGGATAATGAACGAATGAATGTTCCTAGAAGTTGGAAATTTGAAGACATATTGAAGGCATTCTAAGGTCTCATTTTGTAACATATTTTGGAGTCCTCTATTTGATAATAAAAATATTATTTTATTGTTCATTTTTGGGTTATGCTTAAAGTGATCTTAACTAATAAAATAAAATTTGTAAAATGAAATAGTGATTCTCCCCCATCCTTAATTTTAACCAACATTAGTTTTCACCAACTCTTTACACTTGACAACATAATCATATAAGATGCAACCAAAACATAGTGACCACATAAGTCATTCAATAAAAATAGCTTTTGGCCAGATTTAATCTCTATATTAAATACCCATTCCAGTTTGTAATAGTTTAACCAACAAAAATTCTGAACAGATTTGTTAGGGATAAAGATATATTTTATAAGTACAAAATAGTTTTTAATCATCACTTAAAATCAATTTATTGATTTCTGGAATGAATTCTTTAATTCAGATTGGAAGCCTTTGGCCAAATTTAATCTCTATATTAAAGATCTGAATCCAGTTTGTAATCATTTTTAATCATGTTAAAGTATGATTTGATTTTCTATGTATTAAAATATATTAAATTACTTGTATATATCACTATATATAGGTATATGATTTATTTATTTATGTTTCATATCTATATGCATGGATGGAATGTATTATTTAACTCAGACATCTTAGGATAAGTAATTATGTTTTATATATATTAGAATTAGAGCCATCACCTTTCCTAGAAAATAATTAGAGTAAAAGTTAACAAAAATAGAGCGAATGTGACAGTTTATAATCAGAGGCTATATATTTTCTTTTAGTTTTTATTGGTTAGATAATGTAGTTATTAATAACATAGAATTATACTTTATTACCAGGCAAAGCAGATAGACAAAACTAAATTGTAATGAAAATGACACAATTGAATTGTAATAAAAATTAGACATCTGAATTGTAATCACAATATAATTCCATTAATAGCATTACTGAAAATACATTTTTTACATACACGTTATGTTGAGTTATAAAAAAAGCACCAAAAAATAAATTGAGCCTATCTATAAAAAAACACAGCTCATATAAACACATAAAAAAACATGATGGACACAATGATGCTACAATTTATCACAAGAAATACGAACACCATGATAGAACTCCCACCATAATAACCCCCAAGAAAAATCCATTAATTAACAGACCACACATATCGATGATTGTCATTGATAATTGGTGGAGCACATGCTGACTCCTCCACATATCTTGCACATACACGTCCATTGGATGCTACTGCAGTCAGTATATCATCAACAAAACTTTGTACATATGATTAGCAAATTAAGTTAAAACTTTGTTCAATTTTTTTTTCTTGTTAGTAGAGGGGTTTCAAATTTTATTTTCTAACTTGGTAAATTCCAATAATTTGATTGGTTATCAATTCAGAATTGGTGTAAGTGACAATATCACTTGCACCATAACTATTTGTTTCTCTTAGCCCATTGTTACAGGTCAATTTGGGCATCATCCCAAAACATGGATCAGTATCCATTAGGGTCTATCATACTCTAAATTAGTTTCTAAATGCCCTAAAAACAATGTTACCGATGAAATAGGTAACCTCAATGTTACCTACTTTTTGAAGTATCAAGAAAAACACCTGATTTTGAAAAAGTGGCGATGCAGAATCAAGAAAAAAAAATTTGAGCATGTTTTTGGCACTTTAAGTTTTTTTCATTTTGTTTTTTTTTTTAAGTGATGTTTTTTATGTCGATTTTCAATAGTGGTGGTGTATCATCACCAACGTTTTTTTATAGGATTGATTTTGACACTATAGATTTTCTAATGTCTTTTTCTTCTATGAGATGTTTATTTTTAAGTGCATTTATGTACTTGTGTTTTAAAAATAATTTTTTTATTTTTTTTTAAATAAAAACTTGTAATGATATCTTCACTTTTTCACATACATAAAAGATGGAAAAAGGGTCAATATTCTAAAGTTTATATTTTCTACATGTTTATGTATTGTTAAATAATTTTTCAATGCACATCAAAAAATTGTCGCTAAAAAACCAATATTTTGAACCATATGACAAAAAATACAATTTTTCAATATAAATACAATGCAAAAAATACACTTTTACAGAGTTTTTGTTGGAAAAAACATGTTAAATAAACTAATTTTTTGGGAGAATCTTAACAAAAAAACTTAAGAAAACAACATTTTTATTGAATTTTATGTCAAAAAATAATAGAAATCACATGTTTTTTGCAAAAAAAAAGGGTTGTTCTCATAAAATATCAAAGTCTAAACATTACAAGTAAAACTGATTAATAGTTCTAAAAATAAGCTTTGTTTGCAAGCATAACTTAAACATCATCAACAATATCAACTAATACATCTTCAACATCATCTAGAACAACATTGATGGCTTCTTCGGCAACATTTTCTTCTTCATTTTGATCATTTTCGTCTTCTAATGGATCTTTCATGTCAGCAAATCTTCCAAAGTGTCCCTTTCCAATCATTCCATATAATGGTGGTTGAGGTTCCTTTGCTTTTTTTGCCACACGTGATTCATTAAAATCTCCTTTCCTCAAACCAACTTCTTGCTTCGCATCTGGAAGGAATTTAAAAGCGTTAATTCTTTGTCGAATAAATTTGCATTGAACTGGGTCTTTCTCAATGGCAATGCAATTTCTTCCTTTTAGTAGGCAACATGCTAGTGTTGTACCTAATCATCAAGCACAAAAAAAATAAGTAAAAAAATTAGTATGGAGACATAAAAAGTAAAAAAGACAATATTTAAATTTAAATTTGTATAATAAAACTTACCTGAACCTGAGAATAAATTCAAAACCCATTCTCCTTCATTTGAACATAGATCTATAAGATAGTTAATCAATGCTTGTGGTTTTTGATAAATGTTAAATATATCTCCTTTTGCATCTTTATCCTCATATGTTAGTTTTCTTACAACTGCATCATAAACCAATACTTGACTATGACTCTTCCCATCTACTCGATTCATAATAATATGCTTATAGCTATCTTCTTTTGTCCAAAATTCAACATGGATGAACTCACAATCATTTATAATAGGCTGATCTTCGGAAGAAACAATATTTGACTTTTGCCTGTAACATAACATAGTAAAAGTTTAATTAAATTTTACATGAATAAAAAAATTTAGGAGGAATCAAACATACAATTTCAAAATCTTACCATGTAAGTTGCATCCTTGAGTTTGCTTTACCCTTGAAGCTTGTTAATAACATTGGAAACTGTGTGTCTGAATGAAATGTCACAAATCGCTAAAGTGGTGATGTTGTCACTTCTTGAAAACCCGTAACCACTTTACTAAAAGCTTGATAAGTATATGGTTCTCTATCATATTCAATGTCTGGGAAATTGAAACCATGAGGAATATCTGCAATAACTAGGCCATATTCCCTTTTAGGTATTAGTGATGCAATGTCTTCATAGTCACCTTGTATTATTTGATATTGGACATTGTCGAGCCCATTCAAAATGTAATGATTAAGAGTAGGATCTAGTTCAACATTCATAAGATGCTTCCTTCTCATGTTCTCCATCTTAATTTTTTCAATAAAACTTTTGAAAGTATCTGGTACTCCATTTCCATCCTTCTTCGACATCTTTAATGACATAAAAATATATATATAGATATGTATAAGTAATAAAATAAAAATAGTTAAAATATGAATAAAATAAATTTATAAATCAACATACCTTATTGAATGCAATATAAAACTCTTTTAGTGTTGATGTAGAACTTGCTTCTGGGTAGTTGCATACAACATCATCCCAACTGTCTTCATTCAACATTTTAACCATGTGTTCTTGTATTTTCATAAAAATTTTATGACTGAATAAATCAAGTTAAAAGCGTTAATATATTGACATGTATAACAAATTCTACCAACATCATTATGTTTTATTTAAAAGAAAATTATAATGAAAGAAATAATTCAAGAAACTTACTTTTAAAATTTTGCACACATTTCTTCCATTGATAATTCACCCGACTTCACACGGGCTAATATTGATTTGACTAATTTATCATCCTTCGCACCTTGCATTGTTCTCCAAGGTGTAATAGTCATATCCTCTGGAAGCTGCTTCATTTCAGGACCCCCCTTACTGTTGGTACATATTATGGGTTTACACTTTCTAACCTTCTAATTTTTTATGGAAATATTCTCCCACCGATAAAAAATCTCATCAATCAAATCCCATACCTCCCCAGTTCTAAATGCCAACTGAAAAATTTTATCTATGCCTCTGAAGATATTTGTATTCAATTTTTCATCTTTTGTTTTTTTTTCATCAATTTGATAACATGTTTCCATTAAACATTCCTTTCGAAATGCTACACTAACTTGTGTCTTATCCCCATGAAATTTTTCTATGAATTCATTATGAATAAATCTGACCCTTTGGATGAAATTCATTTTCATTCTGTAGTCATTATCTGCATTATGATCCCATGCCAATAACTTTTATTCCATTTCTATTAAGCCAGCGTAAATGATGCATTTCACTGTTTGAAAAAGATAGTTATTGGGATATTCTGCAATCAATTGTCTCTTAGCCTCTATTGAATGGTTCCCTCCAATTACATAATATTTATAATCAAAACATTTTGTCTTGTCAAATGCTTGTTTGTTGGGAACCTGACATGGATCGACAAGAACCACATAATCCACCACATGCGCATATGGATTAAACCTGAACAATGTTTTCAGATTATGTACATGTAGGTGATAGGCCTTTCTAATTTGATATTGAGATTGTCCTTCATCTGGGCCATAAAATTGGTTAACATTAAGCTCAAATGTTTGGCCACCAAGAATTAATTTATTCTTCCTCAACTCTTGTCGAATAGCATTTTGTTTTTTTTTAATAATGCCATCCTCTAACTCAACACCTGGTGTTATGATTTCTCTGCTTCCATAAGAGCTTTCAATTTGTTCTTCACTGCTGCTCACGACCTTTACAGGTTCACCAATATTTGATTTCCTAGTCTTATTGGATAACATATCAGTTTTTTTATAAACAAGCTCTCCTTCATGAGGTACAAAAGAGACATCTTTGGCAATTTTTCTTTTTGGTGCCTGATCTGTTTTCTCGTTTTGCACAATAGTTCTCATCTCCTCCTCACTAATTCTATCATAATTTTCTATTTCATGTTCGACACCTTCAAACGAAACATGTTTAAGTTTACTAGATTGACCCATCTTAGTGACTCTTATTTGATCTCCTCTTTGTATTGTTGCAGTGTCACGAGCTATTGCTCTTTGCTTCAATCTCCTTTCCTCTGCTTTGTCTTTGTGGAAAGTTTTGATCACATCCATAACATTTGGAACCAACATATAAATACCATTAAACATGTTTGAAAGACTCAGAACAAAATCCTATGAAACAAAATAAAACATGTCAATGATCAATAATTTATAAAAAATTGAATCATCCTTACAATAATGCATAGAGGAAATAAAAATAAACATACTTACAATGTTATTTGCAATGTTGCTTGATATTTCTTCAGAAAATTTTGAAGTTATTTCATCTGTGTCATACTTGACGATTGATAGACAATATCTAACCTTCTCACGTTTCTGAGCCTTCCTTGCAAGAACATAAATAGTGTTTGTATTCGGGACCATACATATGTCTCGTACTCTGCCCATCACATCATATGGCTCATTTAAGTCAATCATACCACAAATCAGATAGATGTGTATATCAGCCTCCATTTTACTGTCTTCAAGATACCATGAGAAATCGTTTTTAACTATTTCCTCGGCGTTCTTCCAATCAAAAATAAGCTTTAATGAACCTGGTGCCCCACTTGCTTGACATTTATTAGTGTGTGCAACAATATCCTTATTGTGTCCAACAGTGTCCATAGTGCGTCTAGCTGCAACTTTAGATTTGGGAGTTGTATCCATAGTGCATCAAGTTGCAGCTGTAGATTTGGGAGTTGTTGCCGTAGATTTGGGAGCTGCTGCCCTAGGTGCAGAAATATTCACATAAATATTTTTTGATGCCATTTTCCTGATTATATATATATCTATATATATATATATATGAGTTAATGGAAAAATATTGCGGATAAAATAAATTTAATGAACAAAATTTATTTCTAAAACTAAATAGTTTGAAATTAAAGCAGTAAAATTAACTATAAAAATTTTCATTTAAAAACAAAATATTATAAATCATATGTATATATATCTATATAATATGTTTTGAATACATTTTATAAAAAATTTAAAAATGTGTTTAAATTGTATAAAATAATTTAAAAAAAATAAACTAGTATTTTCAAACTTCAGTTTTTGTTTGATATTTTAAAAAAAACAAAAAAGTTACTAACTATTTATAACAAATGTTATAATATTATATATTTTTTTTATTTTTTTAATTGTATTGTTATATAGTTTTTTTTAATTAATTTATTATATTGTGATATCAAAACAAATGTTTTTTTTTAATTTATTATATTGTATTTCTTTTAATTATATAATATTTAAAAACAAAACATAAATGTTGTTTAATATATATATATATATATATATATATATATTTGTTATATTTTGAAATTTTTAACAATTATTATTTAACAATGTTTTTATTATATTATATATATATATAACAATGTTTCTATGAACTTTTAATTGTTTTATCAAAACAAATTATTTAAAAAAAAAAATTAAGAACAAAATAAAATTTAAAAAAATCAAAATTAAAAAATGTTTTGTTAAAACAAATTATTAAAAAAAAAGAAAATTAAAAAAAAATGGTTAAAACAAATTAAAAAAAAAAAAAAAAAAAAAAATTTAAAACAAAATTAAAAAAAAAATTAAAATTAAAAAAATTAAAAAAATAAAAAAATTTAAAAATGAATAGCAAGGTCCGCCCGTTGGGCGCCGGGTGCCGGCCGGGCGGTGCCACGGAGGCGGGCTGGGCCACCCCCATGGCGCCAATCGGGCGAGCCTTGGGCGCAGGCCCGCCCGATGGGCGCCAGGGGTCGGTCGGGCGGCGCAACGGGAGCGGCCCAGCCCGCCTCCCGGCCCCGACTGGGCCGAGGGCCGATTCCGGCCGTTGGGCGCCGGGGGCCGGCCGGGCAGTGCCACGGAGGCGGGTTGGGCCACCCCCATGGCGCCCATCGGGCGAGCCTTGGGCGCAGGCCCGCCCGATGGGCGCCGGGGGTCGTTCGGGCGGCGACACGGGGGCGGCCCAGCCCGCCTCCCGGCCCCGACTGGGCCGAGGGTCGATTCCGGCAATAGGCGCTCGGCCCAGTGGGGGCCGGGAGGTGGGCTGGGCCGCCCCCATGGCACCGCCTGGCCGGCCCCAGGCGTCCAACGGGCGAGCTATGCACGATTTTTTTTTTTAATTTTTTAATTTTTTAATATTTTAATTTTTTTTTTTTTTTAATTTTTATTTAGTTTTTTATTTTATTTTTTTAATTTCGATTTTTAATTTTTTTTTATAATATAATTATTAAAACATTATGTATTAATAAAAAAATAAAATGTTAAAAATATCAAAATATAACAAATTAAAAAAAAAAAAAACAATTTATTAAATCACAATAATGTTTGGTTTCTAAATATCATATAATTAAAAAAAAAAAAAAAATATAATAAATTAAAAAAAAACATTTGTTTTAATATAACAATATAATAAATTTAAAAAAAAAAACTATATTACAATACATTTAAAAGATATATATATATATATATATAAAAGTAACAAAACAATAAAGAAAAAAAAATTATAGATTTAAAATTAAAAAGAATAAAACGAAGATTTAAAATTAAAAAAATAAAATAAAATAGAATATTAAAAAAAAAAAAAATTAATAATGAAATCACTGATATATTTATGATAAAAAAAAACAAATAAAAAATGTTATAATATTACTTTTTTTTTGTGCATGGTCGTTTTATGGATTTTTCTATCTAAATGAACCTATAAGTCTTAAAAAAGAAAAAAAATCTAAATTTTTGTTCTTAAAACCCTAAAAAAATTAGTTTTTTTTGCATTTTCTTCACTAAAAAAATATTTAAAAATTAAGGTTTTTGAACCTAAAAACCTTTAAAAAGTAGTTTTTGGACACAAAAAAACTATAGAAAAACAGATTTTCCCCAAAATCGTCTTTAAATTGACATAATAGAAGGAAAGCTAACCTTTGAAATGCAAAAAACTGCTATCACCAATGCCAACACAACACCTCCACAAAATTACTAATAGCAACACAATGCCTCCAATGCCAATGCAATGCCTTCACGAAGTTACCAATGCCAATGCAACACCTCCACAAAATTACCAATAGCGACACAACACTTCTAATGCCAATGCAATGCCTCCATGAAGTTACCAATGCCAACGCAACACCTCCAGAAATTTGCTCTAACAAATACCAGAAAACTTGATGTGATGTGATGAATAGAAACAATCATTCATTTTAAATAGCGTATATTGTCCGATTGGTTTACTATTTAACGAATGTGGGATTAAAAAAATATTTACATTTAGTTTATTATAGTTCATACTATAGTTAAAATACTTATTATTTGCATGTAGTTATCATAATTAATATTTTATTTAATATTTACATGTACTGAATGTTGAATAATTCAAATATAATCTCAGATTAAAAATTAAAATATGAAATACTTACATGTAGTTCATTATATTTAATATTATAGATAAAATAGTTAATACTTGCGTTCAGTTATCATAGTTAATATTTACATGTAATCAATGTTTAAAATCATGGGATTAAATTTTAAAATCTAAAATATGTACATGTAGTTAATTATAGTTTAAATAGTTAATATTTACATGTTGTTATTTTTGTAAATATTTACATGTAGTCGATCTTAAACCATTCAAATAAGAAAATTATTTTAGTTTCGAAGACATGCATGAAAGGAATATTTTGTGGATATTTTGAATAGAAAGTATGGTGAAATATTTGAAGACCAACAGTTTATTAATAAATTTTGAAATATAATTTAGATGAATATAACGTAAGTTTGAAATTTAAAATTTAAAATATTTACATGTAGTCATTATAGTTAAAATAGTTAATATTTGCATGTAGGTATTATGGTAATATTATAGTTAATACTTACATCTAGTCAATGTTAAATCATTCAAATAAAAACATTATTTTAGTTTGGAAGGCATCCATGATAGAAATATTTTGTGGATATTTTGAATATAAATATTGGTAAAATATTTCAACATAAACAGTTTATTAAAAAAAATGTTAAATACATTTTTTGATTAATATTTGTACCAAATATATGAAATGAAAATTTTGGAGGGAAAGCTTTTCGCGAAATTTTTTGGGGGGAAATTTTGGAGGGAAATTTTTTCGCGAATTTTTTTGGAGGGAAATTTTGACTGACATCAAGTCCAAAGGGGGAGATTGTTGGCAATATGACATCATT
This sequence comes from Pinus albicaulis, assembly GCA_034641835.2. Lineage (NCBI taxonomy): Eukaryota > Viridiplantae > Streptophyta > Pinopsida > Pinales > Pinaceae > Pinus > Pinus albicaulis. The sequence goes on along the minus strand of CM076574.1, from coordinate 1,169,461,466 downwards.
TACCAAGTCCATCAAGTCAAGAATAACTTCATCAGGTGAATTGCCATCAAGGGAAACACATGTCAACAGTTGCATGTCTTCATCTTCATTCAGTGGGTTGCCATCAAGGACAACACTCTGCATCATATTGCCAACAATCTCCCCCTTTGGACTTGATGGCAACCACGATGGTGTTTGGTTACCACAACAGATAGGTACATTAAGAATACATTGACACCATGTCACTCTCCCCATTTTTGACATCATTCTTTCTCTTCACTCAAACACCATGTCACTCTCCCCCTTTGACATCAAGGGCAAAGGGTGGATTAAAACCAACATACTCTCCCCCTTTTCTCCGCATGTGGAAGAAGCGTTCTGCAAATCTGATATATACTGAAGTGGCCAAGCTTCCCCTGAGTTCATGTGGAATCTTCAAACATGTTTTCCAATGAAGTACATGACTCTATGAACGTCCTATCACCAAAGACTCATACTTACATCAAATATCCAAACAAGTGGATTTACATATAAGACTCAAGTACCCAACCAAGTGGGTTTACACATTTCAACTCAGCTACCCAACCAAGTGGGTTTACAAAATTTGACAAGTCCTTACATGACTGAAAATTACAATTTTACATCATGGGTCTCAACATGACCTTTTCATCAAGATACAAAGATGACCATTTATAACCAACACCAGAAAGTCCTCAAGAAAGAGAACATATTTCAAAACCATCATAATGTCAACAATGCATTATACTCAGCAATGCTAATGCTCCCCTTGAATCTGTGCATCCAAGCAACCTTTCCATATGACTAAGGCTCCCCCTTAGTTTGTGCATCCTGAACACTTTTACCAAAAAATCATCAAGGCATCTTTATCAAAACATTAGAAATAGAATTATGAGCAGAACATACGGAGATGGCTTGATGTCGGAGAGATACCAAACGACCCAACTAGCATTTGTCTTGAAAAGGCCAACTAAACAGTGCTCGACAATCAAACATCGCGTTTCATGCATGAACTCACGTATATCTGTTGTTGTGTTTAGAAACATTATCAATACATCTTCTATCTTCGGATCTGATCTTGTGAAAAATAGGTGTTCGACTTCTTCTTGAGATGTTTAGATAACCACTGGACTACAAAATAAGAGTAGAAACGATTAGTTGGAGCATTGTGTCTTGGCGTCATCAGTTAGGGGGTATTGTGTATACTTTATTCAATATGCTTATCCAATTCACTAAGCATCAATACAATCTTTCCAAGAGAAATTATCATACCAGAACAACATCTTCAAATATGTGTCAGTCATCCATGTGGTCGAATATCACCATCACCTTTAAGATTTAACATGATGTAACATATGTAGGGAAAAGATCTCAACCATAGTAACAAACTATGCATGATCTATTCTTATTTCTGAATCAAATGACTTCCAACTCATCCATGTGTGAGCACAAAAGATACTTTTCAGCAAACAGGGCCCAAAATCTCATCATAATAAACCATATACCAAGTCATCATCATTTGAGCATGATTATGACAATAACCATAGAATAAGCAGTCATAGTGCCAACAATGCAATCATTAGTATTCAACCTGCTGCTCCCCCTGAACGTTCTTCTATTTAACACCGCCTTTGAACACCTTCATCGACCAAGTCATAAAATAACAATCTCGCATGTTGCCGCTTATCTAGAAAATTATAAGACTTTCATCTCATGATGAATACTCTTCGTCAAAAAGCAAGCAGGACGCATCCACAATACCAACATAAACCGCCTTATCATATCATCATTGTTGAAGCTTCCCGAAAACTAAGGCGTGAGTCAATAATACAGTTATTAACAGTCAGACTGATGCTCCCCCTGAACCTCTGCTCCAGATCTTCAACTATCATATAAATTCTCTTATCATCAATGCATACGCGACTGTGTTTGCTGGAACTCGCGTGTATACGCGACTTTTGTTAATAGAACCCGCGTATGGAAAGTGAAGCATAGAAATTTTTCACATTCCTTCATCTCCCCCTGAACTTGTACTTCCTGTACCTGTCTTCTTCATATCAGATGCTCTGTCAGAAATACATATAACGAGAATAATCAAATCAATCATGAGAGACATCATACATTGCTCCCCCTGTGACGATACATTACTAAATCTCATAATGTATCCCACATCATTCCTGCAGTCAATCAGAGAAGTAAGCTTCAGAAGCGGATGACTGCAGTAGGGTCAGAATTCCCTATGTTTCTGATTGGTCCTCCTTCTTTTTCCAAATTTTCTTGAACTTCCTAACTGTGTGCTGAAAATTGTCCACTTTCTCAGATCTGTTCAACCTGCATTCCTTTTCTACATGTCCATACTTGTTGCAAGAATAACATCTCATGTGTCCAGAGAAATAAGCATAAGAATCATAATGAGTATTTCTAATCTTCCTCTTTTTACAATCAGCTGCTTTATGTCCATACTTGTTACATTAAAAACAATATCCCTTGAAGAAACCAGAGTACCTTTCTATGTAGGAACTGTTTGTTTGAGGCTTAAATGATCTGCTCCTGCAATTTGCTGCAACATGCCCATAATTATGACATTTAAAGCATTCAACATTATTGACTGATTTCCTTTGAGATTTCATCATTGTTGGTTGACCTTTTGTCTCTTTCAACACTTCAGGTTTTACATTGACATCCTCTGAATTTTTAGCACTTCCTTGTGAGCTAGATTCTCCTTTAACGGTTTCATGGAAACCAAGACCAAGTTTGATAGCAGGAGACCTTTGATTACTCAGAATATTGTCCAAAATGTTAGTACTATCTTGAAACCTCAAAAGTTTAACCTTTTCTTCTAATTTACATTTGAGAATGTTTACCTCAACCTCCAAGGCTTGACATTGCTTCGTCAAGCTTTCTTCTTTCCTTCTTACATCTTCTACTTGATCCTTCAAATTTAGAATCTCTTCTTTCAACCAATTTTCGTTTTCTTCACATGTTTGTTGCAGCTCTTCATTCTTCTTATTTGATTTTTCCATATTTTCTTTGAGAGAGATGATTTCTGCTTCAAGGCCTTCTTTTTCAAATGGTTGTAGAGGTTCCTCATTCTTCTTACTTGATACTTCTAGATCTGCTTGTAGAGAGATGATTGCAGCTTCAAGTCCTTCATTCTTCTTGCGTGATTCTTTGAGATTTGCATTTAGATCGTTGATTTCTGCTTCTAGTCCTTTAATTCGATTGGATGCATAAGTATGAAACCTTTGATACTTTTCCACCTGTCCATTCAGCATTTCTATTTGTTTTTCCATTTGAGAGATCATCTCTTTGTAGATAGTTTCTTGCTTATTAGATGAACTTTGTAGTTCTTCAACTTTAATCTTGAGAGCTTCTTCTAGGTCCACAACTTTACTTTCACTATCTTCACTATTGCATACACCAGAAAGTGAATCACAAGAACAACTGTTAATACCTGATTTATCTTCTTCATTTTCTGTTGTACATGTTTTCTGAGCTGTCTCCATTTTAGTAGCCTTCTTCTTTTGCTTTCTTCCCATTGCGACGGATCTCCTTCAAGCGATCAAGCTTCTACAGAAGGACCTGCTCTGATACCAATTGTTTGGAAAAATACTGAGAAGGGGGGGGTGAATCAGTATTTTCTGCATATTCAAAAAATTTTACTTTTTCATGCTCTAAAACCCATACGCTACTTTTCTGAAGCCAACTAGCGTATACACGTGGATATCCTTCATAAAACTTGCGTATACACAGAGACCTAATTATGTCATTAGTTCTTTGCTTATATCATTCCATCATTCATTCATCAGATGTTCCATAAATAGTAAACATGTGCAGTAAGAACAGAATAAACCATCACACATAGACAAGAGTTTTGGGTGGAAACCCAAGTTGTCAGGAGAAAACCACATTGAGTTGCTCGACCTTCAATATTTTGTTATAGAAAACATCTTACAACATATGTGATGGAACTCCTACCGACACGGGGCTGCACGCTCGTTTACCGACCTCACGGAAAAGGGCTCGACCCCCGGCTTGTTTACCGGCCTCTCTGGAAAGGCTACGACCCCCTGTCTCTTTTACGACCTCTCCTGAAGGGGCGCTACGACCTGCTCTTGTTTACCAGCCTCACACGGAAAGAGCTACGACCCCAGTGACACAACCCTCGGCTTTCTCTATGGATCGTGTCAATTTCACCTTTGGATCCAAAGCTTCCTCTAGGACACCACTTGCAGGCCACGTTTCATCAAATTTTCGGTGGACCCTCCTTGTTCACGCTCAATCATACTGTCAAACTAAACATAACAATTCGAGACAACCCGAGCGCTTAGAATACATCATTCACGAGATAGCAGTATACAATGACAGATCGAGACAATAGAACCCCTTGCTTCACGACAAACCTAGTTTGCATGCGGCTTTCCTTCGCGTCATATGTCTGGCGCCTTCTACCATACAAACCGCGTATGCTTGTTCAAGTGTAAACTGATTTCGCACATCGCGCTTTCTGTTCTTCAAACGTATATACGCGCTTCCTCTGCGGCGAACTAGCGTATGGATCTTCAACCGTATAAGCATACTTCTTGATCAGATATTTGGTTCAGATTTGTCCTTTACTTAGAGCGGATATTACTTTCATCTAGAATCGCTTCTTCCATAACGAGATCTAGCGATACCAAATACGATTCGGAATCTAAATTCGCTTCTTCATCATTTCTTCATAGGAGCATCACAGATTCAGATCTATCATCAAACCTTTACCCTTTCATACAGATATACTTCATAGAGAAGTATTCATTCAAGCTCAGACATCTTGCACCCACACTCATGATTTGCACAATGAATTTCTTCTCCTTATATAGGTTTATCCTTTTCAATACCACGGGCCAAAGCAATACCATGAGCAAAGCTGCTTCACTTGAACGCTTCAATACCGAAGCCTTTTTCAATACCATGAGCCAAAACAATACCATGAGCTTTCAATACCACGGGCCCCTTTTTCAATACCATGAGCCCAAAACTACATTACTTCCGATGGTATTCCTGGACGGGGTCACATAGACGAATCATTACTCAATACAATGGGTCAATACCATGGTGGTCATTACGCGACTTCCCCTAGATAGATCCGCATATGCCTCAAGACATACTCTTTTTACCATAGATCTAGCACATGTTGAATTCCTTTCTTCATTACCTTCTATACACACTGTAGATACACCATATTTAGTTCATCAAGACATATTTTATCAAGCACAACTTCATCAAGTAAGTTGCCATTATCTTCATCAAGTGGGTTGCCTTTCAAGGACAACACTCAACATCATATTGCTAACAAACATCATTTACCAATTCCATCAAGTCAAGAATAACTTCATCAGGTGAATTGCCATCAAGGACAACACATGTCAACAGTCGCATGTCTTCATCTTCATTCAGTGGGTTGCCATCAAGGACAACACTCTGCATCATATTGCCAACATGAGCACCACAGATGAAGAGGGGAATGAAGAATTTGCAAAGTCAAAATATGCACTTCATCCTAATCCTAAGGATTATGTCAGCACCACTGAGGAAGAGGGGAATGAAGAATTTGTAGCGTCAAAATATCCACTTCGTCCTAATCCTAAGGATTATGCCAGCACCACTGATGAAGACGGGGATGAATTTCCAAAGCTAAAATTTTCACTTCATCCTAATCATAATGATTATAATTTAACCACTGATGAAGGGGGGATGAAGAATTTCCAATAAATATAGATTCAAGGCATTCACTTATTCCTAATCCTAAGGATTATGAGAGCTTCAATGAGGAAGGGGAGGGGCAGAATGAAGAAATTCTAGTGAATACAAATTCAAAGCTTCCACTTATGCCTAATCCCAAGGATTATGAGAGCACCACCGAGGAAGGGGAGGATGAAGAGTTTCTTGCAAATGATAATTTTAGAGGCACAGATCTGAATATTGCATTTTCTCCAAGTGACCATTTCAAAGACACTCATGGTGATGAAGAATTGAATCCTCCCAAGGAAGAATTTGAAAGCATGGGTCAAGATGGTGAAGAATTTCTTTTGAGTCAGGGTTACAAAAGTGTCGATGATTCTTGTGAAATGTTTTCTTCAACTGATGATGGTAAAGAAATTTTTCCACGCAATGATGTTGATGAATTTCTTAACTATGTTGAGGATGATGATAGTGGGGATAATATTCCTTCTAATGGTGATGAAACTACTTTTACAAAGGATGATGGAATGATGAAGCCATTGCAAGCAAATATTGCAACTAGGAGTAGGAGTAGACCTTTTCATATCAATCCAAAGCATTCCAGTTATACAAGGGCGAGGACAAAATATCTCACGACAAGAAGTTATGTCGTTCATTTGATTTCAAGTGAATGTTGTCGAAGGGATTGCTTGAAAAATATGGATTTCAAATTTTCTTTGGAGAGAAGGAAAACATATGTGTCAATGAATAAAAGCATGAAAAATTCATATTTACTGGGTTGCATGCAATCTACACTAGCAGGTTATGATTATCATATTGGGAATGTATTGCTTTGCAGAAAGACGTTCAAAATGTTGTATTCAATTGGTAATTGTCGTTTTTCAAGAATCCAGGATAGATTGGAAAGGGATCCCACATATTATTCAGAAGCACGTTATAAACGGTAGGTGGGGCTGTTTGCAAATACTGCTAAGACATGGATGAAAAAATTCTTTTCAAATCATGGAGAGTGTATGCCAAATAAAGACACAATACATATTCCAGATAATTTCTCGAGACGAGAAATATTCATGTTATACAAAGATTATGCAGAAGTTTTTGAAGGAATTGGTAATTTTATTACATATTCTTGTTTTACAAGGATATGGAAAATTGAATTCAACAATGTTCATATTCCTAAGAAGACAAGTATGGGGATTTGCAGCACATGTGCTTCTCTTAAAGAAAAAAGAGATAAATGTCAAGGGGCAGAAAGAGGTATGTGTTCAAAACATTGTTTTTTAAAATTTGATACTTATCAACTATGAAAATATATTTATTCATATGTTTCTTTTATTTTATGTACAAATTCCATTGTCAAAGAACTTCAAGACCATCGCAATCAGCAAACAAGTGAAAGACAAAAGTTGTATAAACATCGAAAGAAGTGTTATGATCATCCAAATAAATATCTAGGATTGATAATTGATGGTATGGACCAAAAGAAAACACTTCTTCCACATTTTGTCCGCACGCCAAAAAAATTACAGGAGGAAAATTTCATTCAGTTTCACTTGGTTGGTTGTATGGTATTTAATGAGAAGATGTTTCCATGAGTTTTCTTCACAACTCCAAATATTCACAATGATGCAAATCTGACCATAACTATAATCCATGATGTGGTTACTCATTGGTCTAGGATTCTTCCTGAATTTTTGTATTTACAATTAGACAACACAAGTCATGAGAACAAAAATCAAGTTCTTTTTGGGTATCTAAACATGCTCGTTGAATTGGGGATTTTTAAAAAGATAAAGGTTGGTTTCCTTCTTGTTGGTCATACTCATGATCATATTGATCAAATGTTCAGTTTTTTTTTCAGTAACATTGAGGAGGAAAGGTGTTGGGAGCCTGCCATCATTAATTGAATGTATTAAGAAATCGTACATTCCAGAGCCTGTTTTTCATGTGTTTGAAGAAACTATTGACATGCGAAGGTTTATTTTTGGATCGCATGGTGAGGAGAAATGCATTGAAAAACTTAACGACATTAGCTTCCAACATCAATTTTATATCAAAAAAATTGATGGGATAACACTTATATGGGGCAAGAAGTATTCAACTATTGAAGAATGGGGACCATCATCAGGTTTAGCATTTTTGAAGTTCATTCCAGAGTGTCCAATGTTTTCATCAAAGATATTGTTATTACAGTCAGTTTCTGAACTCCATAATGCACGAAGGCAGAAGAGAGACATAAATTATTATGAATTTCTAGAGGAAATTAAAAGATGTATTAGAGATACATATGAATACTTCAATGTTGCTGATTCAGTTTGGTGGGAGTCTTTTTTTAGTAATCAAAGTGATATGATTTCAAGATCAGTAAATGGGGATACACTTTTGAAGACTCATTTTTTTTTTCCACAAAATATGCCAAATGAACATGAACATCAGGAAACACACAATGTTGAACAACAACAGCCTCAAGCTATTATTAATTCCCCACAGGTAGAGGAAAGAGAAATCTATATTGGTTCTAGAAGATCACATGCACAATGTGAAGCCATGGAAGACCTTTACAGGGGTTCTGTGCAGGATCTTAAGGAGGGTTGCATGATAGCAGTGTTAGCAGATGAAGATCCACTTGGCTATCCATTCTGGATTGCCAAGGTTATAAAGGTCATTAATGAAAATGAAGAGATTACAGCTGTTGATGTACATTGGTATGCCACAAGTACCCACCCTTTCAATGGTGTGTACAAGCCAGAGATGGTAGTGGAAAAAAGAATTGGCAGAAAGAGAAAAATAAAGGGCACAAATATAAATTGTCACCGCACAGATGTCTTAAAATTGGAGGATGTTGACATACTTGTGTATGACTTCAATTTGACAAAGAGAGGAACTCTTCGGTTGCAGACCATAAATATTTTGAAGAAATTGCTACCAGAACAATTACTGTTGAAATGGGACTCTGCAGAATGTAGACGTAGATCTATAAGACTTTTGAACTCTGAAATGGTGGGCATGCATGTTGACTCAAATGGAGCACTAGTTGATGAAAGAGAAGAATATGGATCATCTTCATCTGCATCGAGCCATTCATCTGAAGATGTAGATTATGATGGTGTGCCAGAACCTATGGCTGATTTTGAATAACTATCTAAGACACTTTTATGTAATCGATGTTTGCATGGTAACTTGAAATAAAAATTTTGACTTCCATCTCATTTTTCATGAAGTTATGAGACATTTCTATGTTTGTTGGATTATATGTTTTAATTATGAAGAATTCATTTCTTTAGAATATTGACAATGTAACAATGAATTACAAAAATAATTTATGTTATATTCAATGTACCAATGTTGATATTTTAATTATAAGTAAAATAGAAAATAGAAACTAATGTTGAATTTTTAGATTATGTAGTGATATTACCATGATATTATGTATTGTTACCATTTGGTATAAGATAATTTTAAGTTTTAATAATTATATGCGTCATTGAAACAGAACACTTTGTTTTGATGCTTGATTTTTAGGTTTTGGTTGAAATTATATTTAAATTTGTCTTATGCTAAGATTTGAAAAAAGATAAGTTTTTATCCTTTAAAATTAAAATTACTCTTACTTGTTTCTGTTCAATGATATTTTTTTCATTTACTTGTTCATTTTTTTAAATTCTTAAGTCTTACAATTTCTCCATAATTTCATTGTTCAATTATGTTGAACACTTAAGATTGAAAAACTTTAGATTTACAACTTGTCATTAAGGTTTTTATGCGCTGCCAAATTTTATCTTTAAGGTTATGGTTGACAATAATTACAATTTTGGGGTTGTTTAAAGTCAAGATATTTTATGTTTAACAACATGGATGAAAATTGTTCGAAATGATAAGCCCTTCAGACATGTATTTGTTTATCTTTAACATCATCTATCAAAAATTTTAGAATTTCACGATTTTAAAAAATGTCCTAATATGTTGTCTTTAATTCCATTGTTATGATGTCAAAATTATGAAAATAATTTTTTGTTATTCGATCTAGTTGGTTTTGTTTGAGGGTGTTTTTTCAATCCTTTTTTCAAGAAACAATTTTGTTTTAAGCATAATTTTATAAAATGTTGAAATTTGACCTTAAAAAAAAACCAAGTGCGTTCTGGAATACACTTTTTTTGTTTTTGGGGTGTTTTTTCATGTTTTTTGAGACATTTTGGGCTAGAGTTCCCATTTTGAGGTCAGGTTACATATTTGATCGGTAACAGTGTTTAAAAAAGGTCATTCCATTGATGTTTTTCCTTCAAGAACGTTTCACTTCTTAGATGCTAGTTGAAGTGCCCCATTAAGCCATCAACGAACCCATAGACTGCAGTAACTGCTTTGCAGAGCATCTACTCCCATGCAAGGCTATGTTGTAGAGGATCTAGGCCCACTTTAGAGAGAATTGTTCATTGGATTCTGGGAATCTTCCCAATCTCTAGTTGCTTCTAGAAGTTGTTCCAGCTTTCACCTCATCTGATACCTTTGAATATGGACACCATGAAGCCATTAAACCTCTTATCCTCCTATTCCCATGAAAAAAGAAACCTCTTCATCCATTTTTGGAAAATCCATTCAACATTTCATTAATGTCAAAATACCTTCATCTACTTATAAATATAGCACTGATCATAGTGCACAAGAGAGCAAGAATTTGTATTAAGTAGAGCTATGTTGGTGAGATCACATCTCTTGGAGGTATCATGCATGTAATGTTATGCTTCTGGATTGATGATTTTGGTGTGATGAGGATGGGATTGAAGTTGGACTGAGTGACATCGAATCAATCAACTGGTTGTACTTCTCCTTTTAATTCATAATAAAGACATTTATTCCTTTCCTAATGCATGTGTCAATGATGTTATATGTGTATTTACAAATACAATCAATTCGATTTGTTTAACTTGAGTAGATCATATTGCCTTTATGTCGTTTTTTGTGTTATGTTTTCCATTGCAGGTACCAATCAAGCGAGTTCAGTTCGATTGAGAGTGACGGAGCGACGAAGGGAGGCGAGGAAAAGAGAACATATTACAAGTAGGTTTTCTTCCATTTATCTATTAATTTTAAGGAAAAGGTCAGATATATTTCTTTCTATTGTTCTAAGTGCACCACCACACTTAGGTAAAGCATACTTATCCATAAGTTTAATTTCCATAAAACAAAATGGTGACCATACTGGGGATCGACGGATCATCCCTGGTGGTTTTATTCTTATCCATCAACCTCTAGTAGACTTTTCATGCTTAATTTCAGTCATTTGAATGTGTTTTAGCAAAAGTAGTGTTGTTGATTAATTTTTTTAGAGAGTCCTCTAGCACCAACGCACTGTTGGTCTTGACACAGTGCTCTACATATCACTGTTGGATTAGGGGCAATGCTCTGCAACGCATTATCTCCCACTCAGGGGTGCATTTCCCCTGTGACCAACCAAAATATATCATATTTTGTCTTTTGCAATTCATTTTAGTGTCTTGCTTACTGAAGTTTCAAGTGATTGACTCCCTCTAGAGACCAGATTGCCCCTATTTTTCTTGCCTCACTTTGGATTTGTTTGCTCAATTTTTCTTTTCTTTTTCTTTGGAACTGTCGAATAACTCCAAAGTTAAATTTTACATTTGATCAATTCATTATTTTTGGAAAGAGGAATTTTCGTTTTAGTCTTTGTTTCTCTTGAAAGTTTTGAGTGATTGATTGTGCATCATAGTTTCTTTTTCATTCATCTAAACTTAAAATAAATTGAAAAAAAACATGCATTTGCATATAGGGATTGTGAGTGCTACATAGGAATAGTTTAGGGAAATTTCATTTAGATGTGCTCACTGTTGATTGCATGCAATCTTATTGCGCTATCCCTTGTAGCTAGTTTTTCATTTTCGAAAATCAAATAAAAAATAATTCTTATCATTTTAATTGCATTCTAGGAATGTTCAATACATCCAGCAGTGAATCTCAAAGATAAACTGATAAGCAAGATCAACATAAAATTTATCTGAATTTATCTAAGGAAGAATCGTAACATTAACGATAACATTTAGAGGTCTAGGCTAAAGATGTGTTATGGTGTCGTTAAACATAGCAGCTGTCATTAATTGTCTAGTATATATTTCAAGTGGGATACCTCATTCCACGTACCTAAGTCTCAGAGCTAGTCCACATACTTTTGGGTATATTGGGCAGTGTTCTAGTATGAAAAGTATAAGGGGATGCTCTCATTGTGCGGTTTCACATTAGACAATGCTAATACAGATTGGGCCTCCACGTACCTTCGAGTATATTTTGGATGAAAACTTTAGGTTGCTTACCATCCATAGGTAACCGAGTCATTCACCTTGTAAACTATGATACACCGAACACGACATTCAGGGAGATTTCATGCACGTACATAAGTTCTTGGTTTACTAGTGCGGTATATTGCAATTCACAGTTGCTTGGTAAATCTTTTTCCTAGCATTACCCTCTTTTTGTTTATTTTTTTGTATTAAAATCAATCAACAATCATGGAAGAATATCAACCCTTTCCCTGTCGTTCACATAGGACAATGAATAAACCACCTTTACTGCCAGAAGCTACCCCTAGTAGACGAAGGTACGCTCGTCTTACCGAGTTTGTTACCTTTGGAACCTTTGGTTCTGCTTCATCTGATATACCAAAGACATATGATCCTTTAAGTATTGAGTCTCAAGTCATTTCAACCGATCCTGGTTTATCTGCTACTATTGAGACAAAACCCTCACAGTTACATGAGGACACTGAAATTCAATCTAGTGAAATGGTAAATCTAGAACCCGATCTTGTTCAACTAGAAGTCAATCTGGAACCCTTTTTTTTTTACCAGAACATCTTGATCCCGAATTTGAACAACAAGAAGTTTTTCCCATGGAACCGTCTTATCCTCAGTCATTTTAACCATTAATTCTTCCTCTTTACTGCAAATTTTACCACCTAAAATTTATCTCGGGCCTAACGGTGAATTACTTCCACCTGGTTTGATTTCAAGAGAGGAATAACTTCAGGAAGAGACAACCCCTTCATCTCCCACTCATTTTGGGTCGAGGCTTCATTTATATCTGTCTTTTCCTCATTTGACCTACTTTTCTCCTATTGATCCTTTTCACTCTCAAGTTCTTGTAGATTTGTTAGAGTATTTGTTAGGTTATTTAACCATGGCTGAGACAACATCCTAGACTGTACCATTTGTTACAGCTGAAACAACATCTATTGTTGCTTCATCTTTGATGTTTTCTACGACACCTGAGTCTCATCTTTATGGTGGTCTATCTGTCCCACTGGGTTACAAGGCTTTAAATGGAACCTACTCTGGTGTCTCCTCTAGTCCATGGACTTCTGCCATGTCATCATTTGAAATTTTATCTGGTTCATCTCTCACGAGTACTGAATGGCCTGATTCTTTATTGGCATCATTAACTCAATATCAGGTTGGTCCATCCAATTACCTTCCATATTATCCAGTACCTGCTGGATACCCATCTTATGAAATTCAGTATGTGCAATATCCTTATACTTCATATGCTGGGGGGGCACATATGTTCAGGCCATATGGCAGTACTCCATCGTTTTTAGATCAATCATATGCTGGAATGATTATTTATCGTTGTTAGCCTACTTTTATTATTTATCCACAAACGGTTGTGTATCAATATCAACCGGTTCAACCTGTTGCATCTGTACCTACTACGCATGTTATATCTTCTATGGTTGTTGCTCAGTCTGCTCAAGTGAGTCCTTGATTTAAACTGGCTCACCAACGATCCCATTCGACATCGTTCTTCTGACCTTCATGATCGAGAGTTTGGCTTAGTAGATCCAGCACCTACAGCAGATGTAGAGCTAGCAGCAGTGGAATAGACACCACGAGCAATTCCATACCCATAAGCTAGCAGCATAGCATATCTTGTTCCAAGTGTATAAGCACTCTTGTTTTGCTCGAGAGGGGAACCTACCGATTCTGATACGTGGTTAATAGCTTATTTACCTTGGTGACCAGTGATTCCTCATAAATTACCCTCTGACATTCCAAAATTCAATGGAAATTATGGAGAAGACTCGTCTACATACGTAAGGACTTAACATTTATGGTGTTCATCAAATTCCTTAAATGATGATTTTGTTATATTTTGCCTTTTCCAGCGAACGCTTACTGGTTCGGCTGAGAAGTGGTACATTGAATTACCACATGTTTCTTTTGATAAATTTACAGCTTTAGCCACTAATTTTTTAACCCACTTCTAGTTACCCATCAGATATGAAACTATAATGGTAATTTTGACCAGATTTAAACAGACCACTACTACTCATATATTAGATCATATACATGAGTGGTGTCATCGTCATCGAATGGTTACACATTTCAATATATTAAGGAACAATATTATCCTATGGGGAGCTATGAGGACAAGTACATACAATGGACTATGTTGTAGCAGCAAAGGGATCAAGATGTGCATGAGATAATTAATCTGTTCCATACCCTGTGCACAAAGTTGGGAATCAAAGATTCAGAGAAACATTTGGTGTTGAAGTGACTGCATAGATACATTCAAGAGGAAATGGAGTTCCTCGACATATCCTCGCTTGGTACAACATACCAGTATGCTGCCAAGATTGAGCAGAAATTCAAACAAAAGAAGAAAGACTTTGGATCTTGGAATCAAAAGCCAGGGAAAAGTGCCCCCAAACCGCAGAACAAAGGACAAAGCCAAGGCATGGTGCCCAAGATAACCTACTAAAGCCACAAGAAAATAACAACACCGTGAATCTAAATAAGGACACGAGAAAGTGGTGTGAGTTCCATAAGAGCTCCACTCACAACACAAGTGTCGGGCCAAGCAGTCACTGGTGTCCGAGATGAGGGCTTTTGAATTAGATGCATGCTCCAACTCTGAATCAGAACACGACAAAGGGAATGACAATGGGAAGTAGATTATTGATTTAGAGCACAATGCCGCTATGTCCACTGAAAATATCCAGAAGGAGGAACCGAAAGATCTAAGGAGGAGGAGCGCCTCTTCCACTCCCAGATGTGGGTAAAGGGTTCCCCGCTACCGTTAATTATCGACAATGGGAGCCAAAAGAACCTCATTTCAGCAGAGGTCATGAAGTATTTGGGCTTGCCCACCACAACACACCCACAGCTGTACAACATTGGGTGGCTTCAACAAGGACGAGATCTCTGCTTCAGCTGGCAATGTCACCTTCCCTACAACAGCAAGCCTTTCATGTATGAGGTATTATGTACCATTTATCCTCTTGATGTTTGTGATGTATTATTAGTCCAACCATACTTGTGGAAATGACATGTTGTTTATGAGTCTCTACCTCGCGTTGTTATTGTTACTTTGGGAAATAAGTTGTATAGGATACCAGAGGTACCATCGCATGTGGCTATCTATTTGGTTACTACAAAAAAATGCAGTAAGCTCATTTCTAAAACCTGGAAATTTGTTTTCCTGATGATCCACCCCCAGGGAAATAAGAAGACTATGGCCATGACCTCTAGACAATGCTCCTCCGCATGACAACAAAAAATGGACAAGGTCATGGAGGAGTACGAGGACATATTCACCTCACCCACAGGGGTGCCTCTACACTGTTAGGTCAAGAACCCCATCGATCTGACCCTAGGTGTATCGCTTCCGAATGGACTGATCTATCAGTGTTCTATTATGGAGAATGATGAAATCAAGAGGCAAATTCAAGACCTGCTGCAAAAAGGTCACATCCGACTGAGTTCATTGCCCTGTGGGAGCATGATCGTGTTGGTGCAAAAGAAGGATGGGACTTGGAGACTTTGTATTGACTATCGGGTGCTAAAAAATATCACTATTCAGAATAGGTACCTGATCCCACGAATTGATGACCTTCTATATCAACTCAAAGGGGTAAAATATTTCAACAAGATTGACTTGAAGTCCATGTATCAGTAGGAACCAATCGAACCCTTCGATGTGTGGAAGATTGCCTTCAAAGCCAAGGAGGGCCTTTTCGAATGGCTTTTCATGCATTTCGGGTTGACGAATGCTCCCACAATATTCATGAGTCTGATGGATGACATCTTGCATCCATTCACCAACTCATTTGTAGTAGTGTACTTGAATGACATTTTGATCTTCAACCAGACTTGGGAAGAGCACATCCATGACATCTCACAAGTCCTCCAAACATGATGGCAACTGGGATACATTATTGATGAGTGGGGGGTGCATGTGGATCCAACCAAGATTCAAGTTATTAGGGATTAGCTGGCCCTAACCACTCTAACAGAGCTTCGCAACTTTCTGGGTCTTGCTAATTTCTATCGCAGGTTCGTGTTGGGATTCTCTCATATCACTTGGCCCTTGTGTCAAGTCACCAAGGGAGGAGTGAAATAAAAAATCTTTTGGTCAGAATATCAACAGAAGGTGTTCACTGAATTGAAACATCACCTCTACTCAACCCTTGTGGTCACATTACCAAACTTGCAACAACCATTTGAGATTGAGATAAATGCCTCTGACTATGCTATTGGGGCAGTATAATACCAAGTAGGAGAGATTACAGAACTGCCATAATCCACCCCTATATCACATGAATAGAATACAAACCAATTGTAAATTCCTATAAAAAAACCAATCAAATACAAATTCCTCTAAACAATAAATAAATAAATAATTATATAAAAAAACCATCACTCCACTTCCACTTCCATTTTCTTATCCTGCAAAATGTGCTTCCATAAATTTTAGGCAATCGATAAACATCCACTCCAAGTGTCGGGTACTATCATAATTTAAAAACACTCAGTACAACGTTGATTGCAAAATATACACCATACAAAGTGGGATGCTCCAGAGTCTAGATCTGTGCAGTAGTACGCAGTGTTTAATGGCAGCATTGCTTTTATACATTTGGATTTCATGTGAAAATATTGAGAAATATTAATGGGAACCTTGTAAAGGCATGTGGTAATGTCAGGAAGAAACAATCAGAAGCTATGTTACATGGTTCTAGCTTGAGTTTTGGTTTTACAATGATTATGCTGGTTGAACCTAAAAAAACCAGCCTATTGGAATTTTAGTTGAAGCTCAATTAACTTCCAGCCAAGATACATTAAAATAAACTTGAAATTATTAGCATCAATTTGTTCAAAAGCTGTTCATGTTATTGTGTTATCAAACTTGCAACAACCATTTGAGATCGAGACAAATGCCTCTAACTATGCCTATGTTCCCACCCTGGTCGTTTCTTCTTCACCATCAATAGTCACAACTGATTTTCTGGTGAAATATTCCTCCTCAAGAGAAATGGAATCTTAGTTAATGGATATTTATAACAAATCCTTGTGAAGTGTTGAGGATGGAGAACATTGTACATCAAGATGGGGCTCCATTTATGTATTATCACGCTTGATATGTAAGCCCTTTCAGGCCCATGTATTCATGTTTTTTTCTTTTTATTGTAGAAAATATATTTTAAACAAGGAGGACAACATTTGAAATTATCTTCCTTTATTGGTTCAATCATGTCAACATTTTCAAATACAAGTGAATGAATCTGGACCCTAAGAAATATCCATGTTGAACCAGAAAGTCTTGTGGTTTCCTTTATGTTCTTTTGCGTTTACATGCTACTCTATTCTCTTTTTCTCATCCAGTATAAAGGACTTACATTCCCAGTCTGTTATGTCTCCTAGATCTTTTACTCTATTTCATATTTAATAAGCTATACAATATCAATAGTAACTCAGAAGGTAGGCGGACAAGCAGTGCAGACTCCAAATATCACAGAGGTTCTATCAACTTATATTGTGAGTTATCTGGTGCATTATACCTATTGACTATCAAAAAACAGTAGCTAGAATCCTATTATGTACTGGCATTTTGTTTCTTTTGATTCAAAAGTTTAAAATTCAACTTGCCATAAAATCTTATCTAATTCAACTTCAACTTGCCAACATGAGGACAAATAAGACATGAGGGTATATTTATAGAAGTGAGGTGATTGTTCATCTACCATGAAATTTCACCTACGCTCATGACACTTGAAATTATTCACGAATCTCTGATTTCTAATGACTCTCACATGTGCAATCAATATTAACATTTCTATTGAGATTATTATAAAAAGGGTTTACACTATGAGAGAAGAGAAATTATGAGGAAAGTAGAGATGATTATTTTGAATCCTAAATTATTTGTTTCCAATGTTGTTTCAAAATTATGGAGGATTTCATGAGATGATGAATAGAGTTTTTATGTTCATTTGTTGTATTGAATGTACATTTTCCTGCTACTACATTTTTCATCAAGTAGACGAGTTTTAAGACCAACATCGACATTCCCCAACTTGGTCAACATAATTCCTTGGGAATCTATATGGAGTCATTATATGACAATTGATCTCAACCCTTGCAGAATGTGTGGCAATTGACTTTGTGCCTTATTTGCATTAAAGTGATCATACAACCAACTTGTAATGTTGTGCCTTTGGTATTTCTAAATTGTCTTAGAAGCATGTATGAAGATAATGTCCTCTCTTGTGAAAACCCTAGTTGCACAACATTCGTGATAAACCCTTAGCTAACATTGATGCCCCACAAGATTATTATATTGGAAGAGGTGCATTGCAAGGAATTTTTTTGGTCAGTTGGCAATCAGAGGTTAATGCTTTCAACTTGATCCCATTCTCCTCCACATAGGTTAATATTCTCTCTCCCTCTCTTCTTCTTGCAAAAAAAATATATTGATCATACATATTTGTAGCCAAAGGATACTATTAGAAACATAAAAAATGGACTGAAAGAGAGATACTACTATGGACCCCTATATAATCCATTTATGCACCACAATATTGTCATTTTATGTTGTCTGTGCAGGATCATTATGAGTAGAAATGGATATAGTTATATTCCATGATGAAGCACTGAAGGCTACATTTCTTGACTACGACCAATGATTTAAGCATTAATTTGAGGCCAAATTGATGAATACACTTGAACACATTTTACATGCATTCCATAAAATAAGGTTTTCAATCTACAAATGGGCATGATATAAATACACTATGTGCATGTTTCTCTGCTAGTATGTTGAGCCTCTATTAGTTCTTGAAATTCTATTTCAAACATGTGATTTCCAATATACATGCATATTAGTCCTATATTTCTTCTGATGTTCACCTTCTTGTGACATTGTTTTTCTTTAAGAAAATGTTGGTACGGGTTATTTCGTATCCTTTGTGACCCATACCAACATATGTCATGAAAATTTTGGGTTTATTTTTCCCCTCAAGGTTTTCCTTTAGGTAGTAATAGGTGCGATCTATAGTTTTTCTCATGAGTATGAGTACCATAATCTACCATAACACCTATTATAGGGTTTTATTACTACCTAATTAACCTTGATTCCCCTTGGATTTCCTCCAGTACATTTCCATTATGCATTCAAAATTTTCACTGTGAGGCAGGTGTTTAATGTGGATTATGACAAGGGACGGTTCCTATATCAAGAGGAATCACTAGTTGATACAACAAAAATTAATGAAAAAATGAAATATTCAAATTCTTTATAGGCATATCATATCTAAAGTATTTTCTAGTTCATATATGTTTGAATTGAATCAACTCATTTGTTTATCACACAAGCCTTGTTTGATATTTTAGTAAAGATAATTCCTCCTTGGGGGAATGAATTTTAATGGGCTCACGATCCTTGATTGATCCAATTTCATATTGTTCCCTTTTTCAATTGAGAAGGTAATAATTTCAAACTTTAAATTTATATGCCTCATCTTTCATAGAAATGTTTTTTGGTTCTTTGACCACTTTCAATTATAAACACTCAATAACAACATCCTCCATTTCTGATCATAGAGGCTTATACTTTATATATTTCAACCCTGGAAATAGGAATTTGAATTATAATATTATTTTTTGGTCATCTTGTCCAAATGAATCCAAAATTGGTTATTTCGGTTGTACTTATGAGCCTCATTGTATTTAACTGAGTCAACGAGAAACTCTTTGACTTACGAATTATTGACCTCTGTAATTTTCAAAATGGCTTCTTGACATGAGTGTCGAGAGGAAAAACATTTCAACTCAATGAAATAATTATTGTCCTATTTATTTCTTGCCATGTACTTCTGTGTTTGTCATGATATTAAATATTATACCATGTAAATATATTTTGCACAATTCAATATTATAGTTCAGGGTTATACTAGCATTGTAGATGGCCCTCCTTTGCAATGTTATTTTTCCTCTTCTTAGGACAACATAAAATACTAATTGGATCCTATATGCAATTTACAATCCTACATTCATATGAAAAATTAAGAATTCATTTTTAAAGAAGTTGCAAGTCAACTAAAGCACAATGTTATCCTAGATCATCTTTCAAAAGAAGGTCAAGAAAATTCAAGGGATCTCTCAAATGTTAATCTCATTACTGGAATGTTTATTTCCTGTCATGTACTTCAGTGTTTGTCATAATATTAAATATTATACCATGTTCATCTATTCTACACAATTCAATAATATATTTTAGGGTTATAATAGCATTGTAGATGGACATCCTTCGCAATGTGCTTTTTCCTCTTCTTAAGACAATAATAAAATACTACTTGGATCCTCTAATGTAATTTAAAATCCTACATTCATATGAAAACTTAAGGATTCCTTTATAAAGAAGTTGCAAGATAAATAAAGCACAACGTTAGATCATATCATGTTTCAAAAGAAGGTAAATAAAATTTAAGGGATATGTCAAATGCTAATCTCATTAGGTAAGAAATTATACCCAAATATACATGCACCACCACATGTCTTTACAATTGTGCAAGAATTACTCAATGAGTAATAAATTACCAGTTGAAAACTAGGCATTTCATTCTCTCTCATGAAATCCAAGAATACTTTGGGAGCATTGTAATGGGACCACAAGAATGAACTACAATGTTAGAGTGATTGTCCATAAAATTATTTAAATGGGATTTTCTTGATCCAGAATATTCAAAATATCACAGTCGCATGCAATATTTTGTTATGAAGATGCACATGTTGTTATAATTCCTTTTCCAAGTCCACCTTTGTTTGACCTATCTTCCAAGTGCACGAGGTGATAATATCCAAACCATTGAGGACAGTTTTATCCAAAAAATTGAAACCTTCCCTCAAAGAATGCATTGAAGGTGTTATAGTAAATCATAGAAACTAATATACTTGCCTGCTATTGCAAATTCAATATATGTTCTCAAAGTGTGGTCAATAATTTAGACATAATCATTGCCCATCCATTGGTGAGACATTTTATATTATTCTGTTTCATAGATTCATTATTGAAGAAGATGTATCTTCTACAGAGTTGGCTTGTAATACTCGATAAATAAGTTGGCTATCTCTAACCTTATTTTTAAAGTCACATTAAGAGAGGGAGTCATATGTTACATATTCAGGTCTAGTGCCATATTATCTTTCATAGTCAACCACAGATCATAATTTTATCTTGATGAAGATAATATATTCGACATACGACCTTAAGGCCCAATCATGAATCTTAGTTACAGTGCAAGTCACACTTTTTAGTTTCAATCTCACTGTAAGCTAGAAGTGCAATATTTGACCTACTCATAGTCGCAAATTAAATCTCTAGCACAGATCCCAATTTAATTCCTAAGACCAGTACAAATTGTTAGTGTTATTTTCAACTTGGAGGCAGAGTATGCAGGACCAATCACACGTTGGAAATTCACATTGTATTTTTCACACACGATAGAGGTGGTATTGGTCACAGTTTAGGGGTCTTGAATCGTAGGTCACAATGAGATTCTAATGTAACTTCAACTTGTGGGTGTGTTTTGTGATTGAAGGATGGAGACCTCTACTACTATCAAAATTTTGACCTCTAATAATTCGACTTGTATAACCTTTGAAATAACGTTTGTTATTAACCTTTCTCAATGCATTTTTCATTACCTTTCATTTCACCCCAACATATATTAACATGCCCTTTTCCCTCCATCATTACCTTTGTGGAGTTATCAGTGTTTCCCCTTTCAATGGTACTCAATGCATCATTACCCTAATCTTTAATGCTACTTGAAATAATATGTGCATTGAACTTAAATTCTCATTTACCACTGCTATGGTATCACATATGTGTAATGCTTCAATTCTATTACTTACTAGCCTGAAACTTCACATAGAAGCTCCAAGTGAACCAAATATCCTCCATACAAGAGGCATACAAGAAATAACAAGGGTACTTACCAACTTGAAACTTCACATAGAAGCTCCTAAAAGAAATTGTTTCAAAGTGTTCTGGAAACCTTGCCTCAACTGAAAATGCCAACAAGCAAAAGTGGAGGAGTTTTCTTGAA
The DNA here is from genome assembly GCA_034641835.2 of Pinus albicaulis. Lineage (NCBI taxonomy): Eukaryota > Viridiplantae > Streptophyta > Pinopsida > Pinales > Pinaceae > Pinus > Pinus albicaulis. Next base: position 1,169,439,349 of record CM076574.1, on the reverse strand, counting down.
AAATCATGCTTCACTACACTCAAAATTGTTGTTACACTACCTGGGATAAGCTCTCTAACACCTTACCCTTGATCTAAGTTTCCAGGGTCCCTATCATATAATAGGCTTTGTAGGCACACACCTCTAGAGGTGGGAGGCCCTGTAAATTTGTCTATAGGTTTCATAATTACAAATAATTTATTAAATGGCACAATACCTTCAGGAAGAAACTCAAAATGCTCATATATTTAAATGTTTATTTCAATGAACGATGCAATACATAGCATATAATGCAAAGAGCACCTGTAGATCTAGTTGAGTTCGTTTTTTGTATTCTGTGATTGAGAACATAGCCCACAGAATAAAATTTACCTTAAAAAAAAGTCATTTTCGAGACTTACCTGGCTAGATATCTAATTTGTCACTAGTGCTCACGGTGGCTCAAAAATGACAGTGCTCCAATGTACAGGTTTGCAGAATGTCGGGGGAGACAGGATTTTGGGGTTTTTTTGTAAGAACAAAACTCTCAGATGAGAGTTAAAACAACTCTAGGCTGAGAGTTTTACAACTCTCGTTTGAGAGTTTACCTAAGATTTTATGTCAATAAAACTCTCGGACGATAAAATACTTAACTCTCATCCGATAGTATTTTAACTCTGGTCAAGCCCAATCTAACTTTTGAGTGAAACATTAAAAATCTCTCGGGCGAGAGTTCTAAGAACTCTTGGTCAAGAAATTGAGTTGACTATTTTCTCAAACGAGAAATTAAAAATTTCACCCAAATTTTGGTCATCTGCTAAAAAGTGCTTCTCAACTTCGGAATTTCACCCTTCAAACACCAAGTTTTAACACAAAACGTTTTTTTGGGTTATCTCTTCAAAAACCCCAACTTAAGAAAGTGTTTTATCACCATTTAATAGAAACCCTAATCTGCAAGCTTCTGAGCTATAAAGGCGCATTCTGATAAGCACACATGGACATCTTGACACATTCTATTTGAAAACCTCTCAAAAACCTAATGACTTATTCCTGCAATCAAATAGGCATGGAGACGAAGTAAATATCACATTTTAAATTTGTTACTAGCTAACGAATGGTTTTCCTCTTTCTTCCGGTTGGGGGCGCATGCACGGTCACTGTATTTGGCTTTGGCCTTGATTCCTCCTTCCCAATTCCTTTCACAACCTTATCACAATTAACACCGGCTTCATAAACGGGAGATGTCACAAAAGAGAATGAAAAAATCCTTATTAACATTGATGTGCTTTCCACGAGGCCAAAAAGATCTGCCCTCAGAAATTTGAGTTGTTCCACTGTGTTTTTGACTCAACAATGTTGTCTCCAAATCATATATTTCTTGTCAATGGTGGAAATTTCATCACGGAGCATGTTTTCATAATCATGGAATAACCGCAATCGACTTTTCAAATGATTGGCAAGGGGCACAGACTTTCGATCTTCTACCATTGTATCTCCAACAGATAGAAAAGATCACAACTCACCAACAAAGAAGATATCTAGTGACCACAAATGAACCTCAAAGCCACCCACAATAGCTGGGCTCTTTGTTTGCGCGTTCCTCAGCTATTGAAAGAAAGGGAATGACCATTGGCTGCCGACACCACCCATTCATATGACCCGTAGTGGCGCCTCCCTACAATAAATTAATTTTGTTGTCCCTGTGCTCTATGCATGGGTAAATGTGGTAAATAACTACCTGCTCAGTTGCATGCTTTGGAATTTAAATTTGATAGTATTTCAAATGCTCAGGAACTAACACAAAATCTGTAGAGCATAAAATTTGCATTCATCCCAACGTCTCTATAGAATTTTTCATCTCTTCCATGGTTGCCCAAATATATTTCAATCCAAATTTAAGTGTGTATGGATTGCCACAAAAGAGCAATCAAAGAGTTGTGTAGCGATTTTTTGGACTTTTTTGGTGTTGGAATGAGTCTGGCTGACTATGTATTCCCTTAAATTGAAGCATTGAGAGCATTAACATCCAATATAATCTAAGAAAGTGGATGAATCCAAATTTGATTGGGTTAGTGGATAATTTTTTTAGATTCAAAACTATTGAGCCTCCATGTAGTCCAAGAGATCTAGAAGCCTTGCATTCATCCTAAGTCGCTTAATTGTCAAATAATTTTTGAGTGAGTTGGTGGAGCAATGTTATGAATTCTAGCCTATTGAACCTCCATGTAATCCATGAACTAAGATGAAGAGCTTTGCATTCATCTTGAATTTGCTAAATGAAGTGTCCATATTGAAGGATAATTTCTATGTCTATAAATAGTGACTTCTAAATTAGAGAAACAAATTTGCAATTGTTGAAGGGAAAAAACAAACTACTCAAATTATTGACGAAGAAAGTCATACATTTTTTCCAAACATCAATCTATCAACTTACCATAACATTAAAAACAAAAAATTTATTTAATAATTAAAATGAAAGTTGAAGTCATTAAATGTGAATCAATTATCAGCATTTATTAAATTAAATAAAAATAATATTGTCTTTCATTGCCTAAATACTTGGGAGAAAGTGAATCCCTTCACATGATAATTATTGTGTTAATGACTAAAATATATTTGGCTATAATCCCTTAATTTTATTTACGTTGATGATGATGTTAAATATTGCAAAGAATTAAATATTTTTTAAGTAGAATTAAAACAAATTTAATAAAACTGGTTCAAAACCAACTAATATTAATTTTTGTAAAAGTGGAATCTTTTCTTCATTCAAATATTCAATATAATTTTATTAAAACTATTAAATTCAACTAATTTTTTAAATTACATTTTTTTGTCAATGGAAAATCTTACAATATTTATTTACATAAACTTATTAGTTTATAACTATAATTTTTGAAACAAACTTAATTCGTATCAAATAATTAAATCATTAACTAAAATTTATATATTTCTCATACCTAACTTTCATTCACCCTTAAATTGCTAAATTAATCAAATAACAATTGAATTTTTCAAAATAAAATAAAGTCTAAACAAAATGTAATGAAATTTAAAAACCTTCAAATCTAACCTTCCTACCATACCATTCTTGAGAATAAGGGCCATATTTTTCAATTCACAGAAGTGTAACTAATAATAATAAAACCCACATTGTCAAATCTAAATCTTTAATTGAGGGATTCTTCCATTCTCATTCAAAATTCTTAACAGAAAATGTATTTGGTTCTTTGCTTCTATATATTTCTCATACCTAATGTTTATTTCCCCTTACACTAGGAGTTAACCACACAAAAATTAAAAAAATTCAAAATAAAATAAAATGTAATGAAACTTAAAACCCTCCAAAGCTAACTTCCCTATCATACCATTCTTGAGAAAAAATGCCACATTTCCCAATTCAATGAAATGTAACTAATAATAACAAAACCCACATTGTCGAATCCAAATCTTTAATTGATTTATTCTTTTATTTTCATTCAAAATTCTTAACACAACACAGATATGGTTCTCTCATTTTGTATATTTCTCACACCTAATGTTTATTTTCCCTTAAACTACAAAGTTAACCACACAACAACTAAAAATTTTCAAAATAAAACAAAATGTAATGAAACTTAAAACCCTCCAAAGCTAACCTCCCTACCATACCATTCTTGAGAATAAAAGCCACATTGAAGTGTATCTAATTCTAATTATAATAGAACATACATTTTCAAATCCAAATCTAACTGAGAGATTATTATATTCTCATTCAAAATTCTTAATACCAAACAGATTTAGTTATTTGCTTATATATATATATATATATATATATTTCTCATACCTAATGTTTATTTCCCTTAAACTGTGGAGTTAATCATAGACAATTAAAAATGGTCAAAATAAAACATAATCTAAACAAAATGTAATAAAACTTAAAGCACTCCAAAAGTAACCTTCCTACCCTAACATTCTTGAAAATAAAGGTCACATTATCCAATTCACATAAGTGTAACTAATAATAATAAATACCACATTGTAAAATCTAAATCTATTTAAGGTATTCTTCCGTTCTCATTCAAAATTATTAACAAAAAACATATTTGGTTGTCTACTTCCATATATTTCCCATACTTAATGTCTATTGCACTTTACCCCATGGAGTTAACCACACAATAATTAAAATTCTTCAACAAAAAAAGAAAACACAAAATGTAATGAAACTTAAAACCCTCTAAAAACATTCTTGAGAATAAAGGCTCCAAGTCCAATTCATGGAATTTTATCTAATAATAATAAAACCAGCATTGTTAAATCCAAATATAATTGAGAGATTCTTCCATTTTCATTCACAAACCTGAACACACATATTTGGATTTATGCTTCTATATATTTTCTATACTTAATGTTTATTTCCTCTTAAAATGAGAAGTTAACCACAAAATAATCAAAATCTTCAAAATAAAATAGAATCTAAACAAAATATAATGAAAATTAAAACCCTTCAAAACTAGCCATCCTACCATATCATCCTTAAGAATAAACCTTGCATTGTCCAATTCAAAAAAATGTAACTAATAATAATAAAACCCACATTATCAAATCCAAATCCAATTGAGGGATTTCTTCATTCTCATTTAAAGTTCTTCCCCAAAACCCACATTCTTGACAATAAAACCCAAATTTAAAATCCAAATATAACAGAAAAATTCTTCATTCTCATTCAAAATTCTTAACCAAACTTACACAATAAAATCCACATTTTCCAATTCACATTATAATGCAAATAATAAACCCCACACTTTTAAATCCTATAATGCTTAATAATAAAATCCACAATGTCAAATCCAACGGATTCTTCCATTCTCTTTCAAAGTTTTTAACACACAAGGTCTTGGTTTTATGCTTCAAACACCAAGTTTTATCCCAAAACGTTTTTTTGGATTATTTCTTCAAATACTCATCTTAAGAAAGTGCTTGCTCACCATTTTAATAAAAACCCTAATCTGAAAACTCTGAGCTCTAAAAGCTCATTCTGACAAGTACAACGGACATCTTGACACATTCTATTTCAAAACCTATCAAAAATCTAATGCCTTATCCCTGCAATCAAACGGGCATGGAGACTAAGTAAATATCAGATTTTAAATTTCTTACTGGCGGACGTTTGGCTTTTCCTCATTCTTCCCGCTGGGGTCGCATGCACAGTGACTGCATTCGGCTTTGGCACTGCTTCCTCCTTCCCAACGCCTTTCACAACTGTCTCACAATTACCACCGGCTCCATCAACGGGAGATGTCACAGAAGAGAACGAAAAAATCCTTTTTTCATTGATGGGCTTTCCTGAACCACGCCAAAAATCCAAATTGTATTACACAATAACAACACCCACATTTTTAAATCCAAATATAACCCACGGATTCTTCTATTCTTTTTCAAAGTTTTTAACACATTCCGACACATTCTGCTATTTTTAAAGGCGCATTCTGACATGCACACATGGACATATTGACACATTCTATTTCAAAACCTACCAAAAACCTAATGCCTTATTCATGCAATCAAACGGGCATAGAGACGAAGTAAATATCAGATTTTAAATTTCTTACTGGCAGACGTTTGGCTTTTCCTCATTCTTCCCACTGGGGTTGCATGCACAGTCACTGCATTCGGCTTTGGCCCTGCTTCCTCCTTCCCAACGCCTTTCACAACTTTCTCACAATTACCACCGGCTCCATTAACGGGAGATGTCACAGAAGAGAACGAAAAAATCCTTTTTTTATTGATGGGCTTTCCTGCACCACGCCAAAAATCCAAATTGTATTACACAATAACAAAACCCACATTTTTAAATCCAAATATAACCCACGGATTCTGTTATTCTTTTTCAAAGTTTTTAACACATTCTGACACATTCCGCTATTTTTAAAGGCGCATTCTGACATGCACACATGGACATATTGACACATTCTATTTGAAAACCTACCAAAAACCTAATGCCTTATTCCTGCAATCAAACGGGCATAGAGACCAAGTAAATATCAGACTTTAAATTTCTTACGGGCGGACGATTGGCTTTTCCTCTTTCTTCCCGTTGGGGGCTTATGCACAGTGACTGCATTCGGCTTTGGCCCTGCTTCCTCCTTCCCAACGCCTTTCACAACTTTCTCACAATTACCACCGGCTCCCTCAAGGGGAGATGTCACAGAAGAGAACGAAAAAATCCTTTTTTCAATGATGGGCTTTCTTGCACGAGGCCCGAAAGATCTGCCCTCAGAAATTTGAGTTGTTCCACTGTGTTGTTGACTCAGTAATGTCGTCTCCAAATCATATATTTTCTTGTTAATGGTGGAAATTTCATCACGGAGAATGTTTGCATAATCACGGAATAACCGCAATCGCCTCTGCACACGATCAGCAAGAGGCTCAGACTTTCTATCCTCCGCCATTATCGCTCCAACACACAGAAAAGATCACAACTCAACAACAGAAAAGATCACAATTCACCAACAGAGAAGATCTCTAGTGACCAGAAAAGAACCTTAAAGCCACCCACAATAGCTGGACTCTTTGGCTACGCATTCCTCGGCTATTTAAAGAAAGGGAATGACAATTGGCTGCCAGCACCGCCCATTCATATGACCTGTGTAGTGGCGCCTCCCTGCAATAATTTAATTTTGTTGACTATGTGCTCTTCGCATGGGTAAAGTTGGTAAATAACTACCTGCTCAGCCGCATGCTATGGAATTTAAATTTGATAATATTTCAAATGCTTTGGAATTGACACAAAATCTGCAGAGAATAAACTTTGCATTCATCCCAACGTCTCTATAAACTTTTCCATCTCATCCATGGCTGCCCTACTCAATTTTAGTCCGCATTTAAGGGTGTAGGGAATATTTTCACACAAAAGAGCATTTAAAGATTTATTTTTTCTATTTGTGTGATATTGAAAGGAGTTGGTTTTAGTGAGATTTTTTTTTCTTTTTGGTATGCAGAGAATTTGAAGTGAAATTTGTATTTGTGTTATTTAAACTATTTTTTTTTACAGTATATATGGATTCAGCACTGTTAAGGCACTTTGATTATGAGAGAATTACTCATCAAACATATTATTTCAATAAATTCCTACTAAATTTTAAGAAAATTAGATCGAAAAAATTTTATATTAATTTTGGAAATAAATTTGTCCATTCCTTCATTCACAATATGAATCCACTTTCTAATCCTTTGAGTCTAATTTTTGCAAGTTCCTTGGTACATTGGCTCTGTTTATAGTTTCTTTGTTATTTTTTTTAAGGGATAATGATTTTCATAATATTTTTATTTAATGCATTTAAATTTGAAATATTTATGTTTAAATGAATCAATAACTTTGCATATTTATTTATTCTAAATGTTAAAAAGACTATTATTCCTTCATCTAATCAATATTCATGACCATTTTCAATATCAAATTTTTAAAAACCAATTTCAAGATTATAGGTATCTTTTAATTTAAAATATATGAATAAAAATAATGTATAAGGATTTTTTTAGTTGAGATAAATAAATGGAATGAAAGTGTTACATAGTAACTTCTCTGTCCTTTCACAAAAAAATTAGTGAAACTATATCATTATTGCCATATATTAAATGAAATTAACAACCATGATTTGTAAATATAATTGTAAAATGTATCTTTAAAATAGGATTTATCTACTTGTAATATATGGTTTGTTTTGGCTGTGGAAAAAATATTAAATGATTTTTAAAATATTATTATGGAGATTGTAAAATTAGCTTATAAAATTATTATTACATATTTATTTATTTTTAGGTTTTTAAAGCATGACATTTTGATGCTTTTTGGATATGTTGTTCAATCCTTAGCATTAGCCACGGGTGTGCCGAAAGGATGGACAAGTCATACATTAAAACTTTGTATCAAATGACAAATATTCCAAGGATGGGCCGTAAGGAAATAAGGTAGTGAAATCCGCATGTATGAAAGCCAAGGAGTAAGTAAAGCAACAGGCGGAGTGTATAAATTGTAAACATTAATGGAAATATTAAAAGGGACCGCCGCAAGGAAAAAACGCACGTGGGGAAAGTCCGAGGGGGTCGAGCAGCAGGGAAAGGACGAGACCCATACCCCCGCGGACTGACGACACGTGGCAAAGCAAAGTTTCACGGTGGAAAGAACACGGTAAGGATAGGCCATGGGATGTGATTACGTGGCAGAGTAAAGTGGACCCGCACGGTAAGGAAAGACAGGTGTTAGTTCTGCGAAGGAAATCATGCGCGGTAAGAGTTGGACAGCGTACGTGGATAAAAGGTAAGGTAAGTCCATTAGGTCAGCTGGTACTGAGACCCGTACCAGCCTTTAACCCGACACGAGGCGCTTACCTACACCTTGATATACCCAATCCCAATGCGCCACGTGTCTCATTGTCAGTGTCCTTATGACACTTGCCTTCTGTCATCTTACTTATCCACCTTTTAACCCAAACAGTCCACTCCAGTGGTAACAAACTCCCGTATTTCTCTCTGGTAAAAGGAAACAGATTACATTCTACGGCAAATACCAAGTGGGGAAGAGCGCTTGGTCTACCCCAATCACTGTCAGAGTTCCCCGCGTCGCTTTCTCGAGCAGTGTCACCCTCTGTCCAGGTATTCCATTCTTTATTTTCCTCTGTTTCCTTTCTCTTTTTCGAATTCTTAAAATGACAGCCATGGGAAGGGGAACACCCAAGAAGAACGAACCAGAAACTCCCCAAGTTCGTGAGTCTAGGAATCCTCCTGGTTTTGAACCCCTCTACGACTTACAGTCTGGTATCTGCGACCCAAAATATCCTTTTGACATCCGCAGTATTAAACCCCTGCTTTTTGGCCGCCATTGCAAGGATGAGGACCGTTTCCGAGTTATCGCGTCTGGATTCTACCACCAAATCACCCCCCAGGTTCATTCTTGTGTGGATTTTATCATCTGGCTCAGGGATGCCTATGATGTGCATCGGGGCGCTTTCGTTTCTCCTCAAGGGAACGTGATTTTTTCCCTCTCTCCCGATGTTATCAGACAGGCCCTTCGTTTCCCTTCCAGCGACACATACTTTAGTTTCAAAGATGAAACCCTGCTGACCCAGTTCAATAAACAGTCGAAGGAAGCCCGTCGTGCCTTCATATCCTCCATAACCATCGACCAGACAACAGCCCTGCCTACATTGGAGTCGTATTCACTAAGTCTGTTCGTCGAAGAGGTTCGACCCGTCCTGTCTCTCATCGCCGGACTTTTGGGGATAGGGAGCCCGGAAGACATTTCTGTGGTATGCATTCGCTTTCTATGGCTCATGTCATAGAACGGGGTCATATTGGACATTCTGGGTTACCTCTCCTCAACCATCCTAACTCAATTCCAAGAACTCGCACAAGCCCGCAAGTTTCGCTTTTGCTCAGTGGTGTTCTACCTCTTCCTGTTCCAGCATGCAGATAAATTTGCTCATTTGGGGTTAGATAGAGTCTATTCCGAGAATTCTCAGCCCAGACCAGTCTTCGACTGGAATTGCTCCGTCCGTCATTTACCTAGGGGAGAGGGTTACCCAAGCTTCGTAAACAATTTCATGTCCATCGCCTACACCATCATTCATGACATGCCTTCACCTAGGGTTTTCCCAGAGATGAAGCGATGGTTGCAGGCTGGAAAGTATCAGTGTACCGGAGATTGGTTCCTTGATGAAGATTATACTGAAATTCGGGTCTATGGAGCCGAAGTTGCTCCATACCGGTTGCCAGTCTTCCCCGTCCGACGAGTTTACGCCCTCGAGTACATCCGGCAAGCTCTTAAACCCGACCAGCTTCATTTTTTCCCTACTAATAAAGGCTACATCCTAAGTCTTCCTGTCCAAATCGGCCCATTCGTGGTAAACTCTAGATATGCCCTCCCAATTGCTGAAAAAATGCTACAAAACATGGACCTGAGGTTGGGAACAAGCTGGGCTTATGACCCACGAGAAATCATTTCAAATAAAAGAATAAGAAACAGGTCTACGCCCTACATACATGAGCCGAGGCCATTTATGGAGTGGAGGGCTAACCTCAAAATTTGGCCCATGTTTTCGCAGATGGAGACAGACTCGTCTGCTACAGGAGATGAGGAGGAAGTGAACAGGGGCGCAGGTGGAGAAGAGGCGGGTACCTCCGGAGGGGCACCACCATCCAAGAGGCAGAGGGTGGCCACTAGCGAAGCAGAAGTGATAGGAGAAGGGCAAATACTGGAACCCTTCACTAAGTTTGGAGAATTTGATAAAGGCAAGGCAGGGATAACTATGCTGAGAGACAGCGTCGCCTCCTCCGATTACACAGAGGTTACACAAGCCATCATCGAGCCCACTTCATCTAAGGCGAGCGGAAGGGAGCGGACTAATAAAACAATCCGAGACAAGTACAAGGCTGAGTTGGGGGGGTTTGTTGAAAAATACCATACCAGGCTCTCCGCAGCTATCAATGCGGACACTGAAAGCCTGGTACTGTCTATGGCGGAGGCCATCCTGGACCCAAATTCTGATGTCCCTAGTTACAAGGTACTCGAATTGGCCATTGATATGAAGAAAGTACCGGTCAACGACATGAACGACCTGTTCCAAACAATCTGCGACATGATGAAGGATAAACTATCGCAGATTACCCTCGCATTAAAAAAGACGGAACAAAAATATGATCAGCTGAGGGATTCCTTTGTCGCTGAACAGAATGCTTGCCGTGCCAACGCACATCAGGTGCGTGATCTCCAGGATCAAATCAAAAACTCGGATGAAGGAGGGAAAGGTATGCAAGCAGCACTTATAGCCAAGTTGCAGAAGGATATTACAGCTGCTAAGAAACAGGCCCGCATACCGGCTTCGCATCCTGTACAGACTGCTGAATTGGTACAAGTGGAGGAAGAGAAAAAGGAACTGTCTGCTAGGCTTTTCAGGGAGAGAGAAGAGAAAGAAAAGATGGCCGAGAGGGTGGGCGAGTTAGAAAAAAGAGCAACGGAGCTACAAACCCGGTGGGATTCGCACAGTTGTCATTCGGTTGAAGCATCAAGTGGGACCGGCTCAGTGTCAGCACAACTATCCACAGCTAAAGCTGAGATCGAAGTGCTGGAGAAACAAGCATCTACGACCAGGCAGAAGGTCGCAGAATTAGAGGGCGCCCTGGCCGAAAAGACCAGAACAGTTGAAGAGCTACAAAGGGAAGTCGAAGAAGAGAAAAGGGTCACGGCTGAGCAGCATAAAACCATTGCTGATATGAAGATTCGAGCAAAGGGGAACCTCACCCTTCTCGAGGCCAGAAGCTTAATCTGGTCGGACATAATCACGGCGGTAACCGAGCAATGGGAATTCTTGGCAATGATAGGGGAGCTCAAGTCCACTCTTCCCTATCTCCACAGAAGGTTGCAGGAGGCAGGAGGTGATCTGTCCAACAGAGCTCAACACGCCGGGGACTACATTTCTTTTCTTTATGCACTAAGGGCGAACGACTTGGGGAAACATGGCATCCCCAGTCGGTTTATGGAAATCAACGAGTGTCAAAAGATCATTGATAAAGAGGAAGCGCGAGTAGCAGCTTCAAGGGTCCTTCAACAGTTGGCTAACAGTGTCGAACAGTTCGACAAGGTATGGGATGAGATCATCACAGCCGGACTCCCTTCCTGTTGGGAACCAAATGCCCCTGCCGTGCTTGTGCTTCTAGATCAATACACAACACGTTTACGAACGGAAAGGGATTGGTCTGACCTCCAAATGGGGAAAGCTACCCAGCTCAAAGCCACTACCATTGTCACAGTCCTCAAAAAGGAGTTTAGCCTCCTTCACATGATCAGATATCGGCTCCCGACTGAAGCAAGTATTCACACTCTCGGCGAAGCGTTTATCAAAGTGGAGAAGCTCTCAGCAATGCCAGAACCAACCCCCGAGAGTCAGCAGAGATTGACACAGTTCATGAGCCAGCATACTAGTTCCTCCGCAAACGTGCCCCCACCAGAATCTGCAACAGCTTCCACTCAGCTTCGCCCGTGACTTTTCAGTTAACTCATGACAAGGTCTAAACGGCCTATTTCACTTTCATTTAGTTTATTTCCTTTCAAAGTTCCGAGTGGGTTGTTTTTCCCCCACTCTTGCATTTTACTTTTTACATCAAACAGTTGTTTAAGTTTCTGTTTTGAAATTGGCCCGGGGCCTGTTTATGCATGATGGGAGGGCTGATTCCCCATCATAAAATTTTGTTGTTTTGAAAATGACTTTTAACAAATTTTGTTCATGCGAAGAAGATATTTCCCCGAAATATCTTCTCGCTGAAAGGTGAAGGAATCCTATATAAGACAGTGAAAAGAAGAAAGAAAGGTTCCAATTCTTCAGAAGAAATTGACTGTGTAAAGATTTTCTGTATGTGTTTTGTGAAGACTCAAATGCTAATGTGAAGAGCCCATTGGGTTTCAATGATAAGGAGTTATACTTTAATAAGGATTCTGGCCTTGGTTTATGGTAGTGTGTAATTCTCTCATGTTCATTGCAATGTCGTTGTTCATTTCATTTACATCCATGTCTCTGGTATTATATTCTGGAATGCGAGTGTCTCGTTGTTTCTGATATGAATTTATCTCTCCGATACTTATATCATAAGCTTCCTGGTACTTTAAAATGGCTCAGATATAATACAGTGTTTCATTTCCGATTCATACACTTTTCTCCTATATTGACTATTACGAAGCGCTATTGACAAAAGTTACCAGTATGTATGGATTCTTAGTCATATAAGCCCATCATATGCTGGGAAACTCTTCTTGGTGACGTTCTTATAGCAGTTAATATCTCCTTCTTTCTATGCAGCTCAGTAGTCATCTTTATATATCATCTTTTCTACCATATATCATGGATCCGGCCCTGCTTACTGTGAACTGTCTTAAAGTTGTCTGATACAGCGATGTTTGAGTTCAATATTACATTAGTCCAGTATTATTCTTTAAGCATCAAACTGTCTCTAGTTTTGGTTCCACATGAATGTTATTCTCTGTTAGTAAATAATTAGTATGAGAGCCCTGCCTTGTTAAAATGCTAAACTCTGTTATGCATTCTCTGCTCTCCATACATTATAAGATGTCCTAGGCACTGGTCTATAGCAACTCTAGGCTGTCTCTAGGAGTTACAACAGGATATATTTGGCATGAGAATTTGAGGTAGTTAATTAATAATATTAATTTAATTTTAACTCAATTTAAAGTTGTAAATTTAATGATCAATGATTAGATAATACATTACATATTAGAGAGATTTAATGCTTATTTATTTAATTTTTAATATAAAAAAAAGAAAATAATAACTTTAAAGTAAAATTGTTTTTTTTTAAATCTCAATTTAAATAAATATTTTATTATAACAAATTAGTATAATAATATTATTAATTTTTATATTATCTAATAAATTATATATATATATATATATTCAACTTTTAAATAATACATGATAGGGTAGACAAAAACAAAGGTAATGAACTTTTTATCATTCACATACTTATTAAATAAAGATACTTGTTTTAAGGAAATGAATACTAATTTCACAAGCCAAAGATATTTGGTTTATGGAAATTGATTTTATTATATGAGAATTTACAAAATGGAAAATTTTAAACATTTTATTATTTGAATTTTTTTATATTTATATAGCTTTTTTTTAATTATAATTTTTGATAAATATATAAAAAAATTAATATTTTTAAATTTTTAAAAGTTAAATTATCATAATTTAAATATATAAATTAATAAAAATAAAAATAACAAAATAAAACATTTAAAATACATATTCCAAATTGGAGTGGGTTAAACACAAATTCATTTATATAAAATAATCTAAAAATATGGTAGTTCAAACATAATTTTATTTACAAACCAAACAATGATTATCCTCCTCACTTATTTTAAATATTTTATAATAAATGGAAAAGAAAACTATATACCAATAACAGTTAGAAAAAAATATTAAAAATCAATTGACACATTATTACTTCATTTTAATTATAATTTTTTTAAAATTTAAATAGTTTAATATAAGTCTATGAAAAATAATTATGATTTAAAAATAAAGCATGTAAGAAATAAACATTACTAGAAGAAATAAACATCACCTATGCATTGGAAGCTCCAAAAATTAGACTTATGCGATTATAGAGTGGATTCGTTTGATGAATGGATGGGGCTACAAATTTTTATTGCTAACTAATTGGTTAAATTAGTTAAGTAATCTTTATTATTATTGTTAATGAAAACTACGGAGACAATTGTTATGTGGATGGAAAAGTTGTTTTCTATCTTGTCATTTTTTTTGTTTGAAATAATAAAAAGAATTTTGAAAGTGATAAAGGCTAATAATAAAGTTGTTCCAAGAATTGGAAAGTGGTTCGGTAGTTAGAGCAGTTACCCACTACCCACTACCCACTCCACTCAGAATAAGAGAGTTATTCCAAGATGGAGAAGGGGTTTTGTGGATGAAGAGACATAAGGAGAGATTTTTCCTGAGCTGGGCACCAGTGGAAAAATACTCATAAAATCCTGAGGATTCTGGCTTGACTGGACCATAGGTCTTGAGGTTATAGCAGAATAATGTCTTCTGCCAACTTGAGCTTTCCAGTGGAAGCACAAGGGAAGAGCTGGACGTAATTGTCACTCTTAAGGTTGGGAGGAATATCAGCCAGACAAACGTAAATTGTAGATAAGTGTTCATTTTAATGTTTTCTGAAAACTATAGAAAAATTTCAGATAGACCAAAAGTTGTAAAATCTGTTAACCATTAACTTGAATGGAAATTATAAAGGTACAAGGAAAATTGTTTTCATTTTGTGGTAAAGGTTAATACTCTGTAATATTAGTATGTAGAGGAAGATTGAAAATTATGTTGTATATAAATTTTGATAAACCGTTGAAGAGTATTCACAAACACATAACCTAACAGTCAGAGTAGAATCGTTAATTCCAGGTCAGAAGGGAAACCAGGAATATATCGTTCAATTCCTGTCTAGCTATACACGGAGCAATTCTGGGTGGTCCGGTCACCAATAACTAGGAGAGAACGATAATATTAACATTGATTGTTAAGGAAGTATCTTTAAAGAAAATTTTTGAGGTAAGTTCAAGAGCATAATAGACTTTATTCTCTTAAAAAAAAATAACACAATAGAGAGAATCGAATTTCAGGAATACCCATAATTATTGAATAACCAAATATAAACTGTGAATGTAAGCCAAACAAGAAACCTCAGAATTTACATTGCTAGTATTAGAAATGTTATTCTTAGAAAATTATGGGCTAAAGTCTGACCTGAGGCTCCTTTCTTAATTTACATAATTTATCCTCTAATTACAATGAAGCAAAAGGTTGTAAATGTAATATATATATATATATATAGAAGTAAAAACCCATTTAGCAAATTCTGTTATGTGTAGGCTAGATGCTATCTCTACCATTACCACAAAGTAAAAACGCAGTAGATATAGAACTGTAAATAGAACAGAGAGGAATCTTTACAAAATTCGGGATTCCGAACCATAAGAGAAGAAAACTATGCCAAGAGTTTAAAATATCAACCAGACCTCTCTACCGATTTTCTTAAAGGAAGAGCTATGGGTAAACACTCAAAAAATGATATGTATCAACCGTAACATTGAACCATCGTAAACATTATTCCAAAGGGAGAAACCCTATTAAACTGTTACAACCCGTCGAAAATAAAATTAAACTGTTCTTTTCTTTAGCTTTTCATAATACAAATAAGTCCTTATATAAACGGACAAGAAAACTCCGATGAAATCTGAGTTATTCCAAAACAGGGTTTGTGAAGTATTACTTGCAGAGGTGCCACGGAAGCCATTGAATAAAATCCGTAGAGCATACCTGGAGATTTCAAAGTTGGTTAAGTCGAGGCCAGATTTACAACCGAGTTCAACCGAGAAGAAATTGCCCTGTGGATTCGAGAGCATGCCTGCTAAAACATCTGTCGAGAGAGTAAGACTCATGGATATAAACCATATGGTTATAATAGCAGCCAAAGTCAGAAATAATAATTATTAACCTGAAGTATATACCTGAATAGGCCACCCGAGGGTTTACCAAGCACGTCCTCTTCATAACTAATGAGAAAAATTAAAAGTATAAGCATAAGATATACGAAAATTACTGAGACCGTTTGAGCACCCAGACTTATGGACTCAATGGCGAAGCTGGTAATAATAAACACACCACATAAGGTTGCATGTATAGGACTGTGACCGAGCAGTGTGAAGAAAGAAACCCAGAAATCGATAAGCAGAGAAGGAAATTTACTAACGCACATCCTTAACCTAATTAAACCAAATGTAAATCTTACCTCTGAAGCTGAACTACGTTCACATCATGTTGCTCAGCTTATAAACCTTCATAGAAACAGGGTTTTCGAACTTGGAAAAAGAAAAACTTAGAGTAGCAGAGGAGAGGTATGAAGACAAACAACAGTGCCAGAGAGTAAATTTCGAATCAGCGGTATTACTAGACCATTCCCGCCCGAACTCCTTTGCAATGATCCACACCACACAAAACAACGACTCAGATCTTCGAAGGACACATCGGGCACCCCTTGGAAGCCGTGAATGGATACAGCTATAGGGAAAATCAGTTTTTGGATCACACAATAAAGCCATTAGTACAAAAACCCTAACTTCATTGAATTCTGAATTGACAAGTGTATGCAGAGCCTTTTTCATTTTCATGTCAATTTTCTAACTTGGGTTTTGCATCAGTTATATAGTTGAAATGGTAAATTTAATTACCAAGTATATGCATGATTTATTATGAGTGGTAATGTGAAAAATTTATATCAGATTTTAGGTAATGTGTAAATGTTTTAAGATGTGGAGTTATATTGACTCTAGCGTATAAGTTAAAGATATTAAAATATATATATATATATATATGTTTACTATATATGTGACAAGTGGTATCAGAGCGGCATTCATACGCTGCGACCTTAAGGGTCAACTAACAATGACGCTGTGTGTAAATGATTCATAGAGAGAGAGAACATTTAGCGGTTTAACAGGAACATTATGAGAAAATGAACTTCGCAGCAACCCCCTCAAGACACTGGGAACCCTCCAGCACAACCAGTGATGAACCCAGAAATGTGGATACAGCTAAATGTCGAACAACAACAGAAAACTAGCAGGTTGTTAGAAGAACAACAACACCAAACTAGTTTCCTGTTAAATATAGTTCAACAACTACAGGAAGAAATGGTACGTGTCTGAAAGGATAATGAGCGATTATTACAAGATTAGGAAAAGATACTAAAGAGTCTGTCAGACAAACAAAACCAGGAGATGGAACATCCAAGTACAGACAGAGGTATACAAGATGAAGAAGAACAGCAAATGAAAATTAACGCCACAGATAGATTGGAAAGAAGCCCATCCCAATGAAGCAAAAACAAAGATTTCAACGAATCAGAATCTGGCAATGTATCAGATCAGCAAGCGATTAAGAAACGGAAAGTAGAACTACAAGGGGAATTTCGTAAGATTAAACCACCAACTTTTGATGGTGAGGAGAAAGAGGTGGCAGAAGCATGGTTAATAAATATGAACAAGTATTTTCAGGTGTATGAATATAATAGCAACTTGAAGGCTAGATTGGCTATATATCAGCTAAGGGAGAAAGCCACCTTGTGGTGGGAGGAAGTGAAGACTGTACATAGTATTGAAGAACAAGACGTCACCTGGGAATCATTCCAGCAATGTTTCAAGGACAAATACTTAACAGAGAGATTCTATGACGAAAACGCTAAATAATTTCATGACTTAAGGCTGGGACAAATGACCATGGATGATTATATCACCAATTTCACCTCCCTATTATGATATCTCCCCTATCTTTGAGAGGAAAAGTCTAAGGTGCAAAGGTTCCTGAGTAGTTTACCAACACGCATGAAGGAACGAATCGAATTTGTAAACCCTCGGACTATGAATGAAGCCATTCATAAAGCATGAATGTGTTATCAGCAGTCCAAGTCCAAGGGGGAGGTTGGTAAAAATTGGCAGCCAAAGAAAGGTCAAAAAAGTAATTCAAATTTCAGAAGCAACAAAAGTGGTAACTTTAAAAGTTCAGCATGAAATTATGCTAGTAAACAATTTGGTAGGAATCACCAAAGGACCAGATGGCCAACCACAGAAAAGCCTACGGAATCATCCAATAAACCTGAGCAAGTTCAAGCTACTAAACCACCTCTACAGTGTTGGGGATGTGGGGAGGCACATTATTACAAAAAATGTCCACAGCGAATCCAAAATGATACAGTCACAAATATACAAGAAGCCTCTACTGTGGGTGATATAGCGTGGAATATACCTCGTACCAATGCAGAGTTGGAAGACCAGCAGGCTGATTATCAACCCACAATGATTGAACTAGAAGGTAAATTAATAACTAAAACTGTTTCTATTTTGGTAGACCCTGGAGAAAGTTTGAGCTATGTTAATCCCAAAACAATGGAAAGGTGTAATTTGAAAGAACACAAATTTAAGAGTTCATGGTTAGTACAACTAGCTACCGGAGTGAAACAAAAAGTCACTGCCAAGATTCCAAATTGTATTCTGGAAATTTCTGAACAACAGTTACAAGTAGATCTGAATGTTTTGCCATTAGGGTCCTATGATGTTTTGTTAGGCATGGATTGGCTAGAAAAGCATTGGAATCTAGTGGACTGTAAGGAGAAAGTTATCTATTACAGAATGCTCGATGGAACCCAGAAGGAAATACAAGGAATCATAAAACCATTATAGTTACGCCCAATAACAGCATCCCAAATGAATAAATGTATAAGGAAAGGGTGCCAATTGTATGTTATTCAGGTAGGATTTGCATATTCCAAGGAAAAATCACCTACAATAGAAGGTATACCGATAGTGCAAGAATTCCTAGATGTTTTTCCAGAAAACATCCCTAGATTACCACCAAAAAGAGATATTGACTTTACTATAGAGTTAGTGCCTGGAGCTTCTCCTGTATCAAGAGCTACCTATAGAATGAGTGTGTTGGAATTAGCAGAGCTGAAGATGCAATTACAGGAACTGTTGGATAAGGGTTATATTCGCCCAAGTGTGTCACCTTGGGGAGCACTAGCTCTATTCGTGAAAAATAAAGATGGTACCATGCGTATGTGCATGGATTATAGACAGCTCAACAAATTAATAGTAAAAAACAAATACCCTTTACGAAGGATTGATGATCTGTTTGACCAAGTAAAGGGGGCCATGGTGTTTTCCAAAGTAGATCTGAGGTCTGGATATCACCATATTCGAATTAAGGAGGAAGACATTTGCAATATAGCATTTCGTACAAGACATGGTCATTATGAATTTGTGGTATTACCCTTTGGGTTAACAAACGCACCAGTAACTTTCATGAGACTAATGCATGGGGTCTTCCATCCTTTCCTAGACAATTTTGTACTTATTTTTATAGAAAATATTCTGATCTATTCTAAGAATCAAGAAGAGCATAAGCAGCATTTGAGATTGGTGTTGGAAGTGCCAAGAAAACACCAGTTATATGCAAAATTCAACAAGTGTGATTTCTTCAAAACAAAAATCTAGTATCTGCGACACATTATTTCTGCTGAGGGGATCATTGTTGATCCAGAGAAGATTAAAACAATCATGGAATGGTGAGTACCCCGGAACATGGCAGATATTACATATTTTATGGTTCTAGCTGGGTACTACCGCAATTTTATTGAAGGATTTTCCAGAATTGCTTTCCCCATTACTTCCTTGCAAAGGAAAGGAAAAGTTTTTGAATGGACCATGAAATGTCAAAGCAGTTTTGAAAAACTGAAACAGCTTTTGACCACTGCTCCTGTGTTAAGGGTGGTTGATCCCAGCAAATAATTTGAAGTATGTACGGACGCAAGTAAAGAAGGTGTGGGGGAAATCATGTCTCGGGAAGGAAAAGTGGTAGCATATGAGTCTAGGAAGTTGAAGGATCATGAGCAAAGATATTCCGTGTATGATTTGGAGTTGACAGCAGTAGTTCATGTGCTCTGGGTATGGAGACACTACCTGTTGGGAAAAAAATTTGTATTAAAAATAGATCATAACAGCTTGACGAGTTACTTCAAGCAAGCAAATTAAACTTAAGACAGGCAAGATGGAATTCTTTCCTAAGTGAGTTTGACATGGATATCCAGCATGTCAAAGGAAAGGAAAACCGAGTAGCTGATGCTTTAAGTAAAAAACTACATGGTATATATGAGCTATATTATATTCAGCTGGAAAGAAAAAATTTCGAGTAGGTAAAGGAAGAAGCACAAAAAGATCTCGAGTATCAGTCTTTGTGGCAAAAAATGGAGGAAATCCGAAAACATGGAGGCACATCTGGGTATGGTATAAATGAAGATCAAATGTTAACCTTCAAGAGTAAAATCTATGTGCCTAACCGTGTGGAGTTGAAAGAACTAATAATGAACGAATACCATCACAGCAATTATGTAGGTAATTCGGGGTATCAGAAGATGTTGACTGTGATTAGAAAGGTGTTTTTCTGGCCTGGTATGCGAAATAATATTGTGGAATATTTAAGCAAGTGTTTAGAATGTCAACAGGTTAAGGTATAGCATCAACATCCTGCAGGAGTGTTGCAACCCATACCCATACCCGAATGGAAGTGGGAAGTCATATCTCTAGACTTCATCACAGGATTACCAAGAAAAAAAGACAGAATGATTCTATAATGGTTGTAGTAGACAGATTGAGTAAATCTGCACATTTCTGCCCGTACAGTCTACTTACAAGACTGTACAAATAGCTGATATTTTTATAAAGGAAATTTTTAGATTGCATGGCATTCTAAAGACTGTCATTTCATATCGAGATGTTAATTTTACTTCTGCTTTTTAGAAAACCTTATTTACAGGATTAGGAACGCAGATAAACTTCAGTACTACTTATCACCCCCAGACTGATGGTCAAACGGAGTGAGTAAATCAAGTTCTGGAAGACATGTTGCACATGTATGTGATGAAGCAGCCAACTAAGTGGGAAGATTACCTGCACCTTGTTGAATTTGCTTACAACAATGGGTATCAGGAATCTCTAAAAATGAGTCCTTTTGAGGCTTTGTATGGGAGGCAATGTCATACGCCCATAAATTGGAACAGCCCTAAGACAAAGCTAATGTTGGGACTTGAAATGCTGGGGGAAATGGAAGCAAAGGTGAAAAAAATAAGACAAAATCTGAAGGTTGCACAAGATCGATAGAAGGTCTATGCAGATAATAAAAGGTCTTACCATGAGTTCGCAATAGGAGATCATGTATATGTAAGGATCAAGCCAAAAAGGAGTACCTTACAATGGGCCTCTTGTGCCAAATTGGCTCCCAGATTTTGTGGACCCTTTGAGATTTTGGAGAGAGTAGGACCTGTAGCCTATCGGCTAGCACTACCTAGCCATATCTGAGTACACAATGTATTTCATGTGTCTCTGTTAAAGTGTTATGTATACGATTCAAAGCATGTAATTCATTGGCAGCATATAGAGGTAGGATAGTAATGAAATCCTAACTTGTAATGTGATATTCTTTGCGAGAAATTGACCTGGAAATTGTTTATTGTTTTAGGTAGAGCTGGACAGAGAATTCCTAGTTCAGCCGTAATGCATACTTGACCAAAGGGAAATCGTGCTCCAAAATTGAACTATCACCTAGGTGAAAGTGCAATGGAAGCACTTCAGCCTGGATGAAGCCACTTGGGAAGATGAAGGGTTCATACGGAAGGCTTACCCAGAACTCTTTTTAGAGCCAAAGTGAAACAGCGAGGACGATGTTACTTCCAAGGGGGGAAGTTGTGATAGCTACATTTACTGCTAACTAATTGGTTAAATTAGTTAAGTAATATTTATTATTATTGTTAATGAAAACTACGGAGACAATTGTTATGTGGATGGAAAAGTTGTTTTATCTTGTCATTTTTTTTTGTTTGAAATAATAAAAAGAATTTTGAAAGTGATAAAGGCTGATAATAGTGTTGTTCCAAGAACTGGAAAGTGGTTGGGTAGTTAGAGCAATTACCCACTCCATTCAGAATAAGAGAGTTATTCCAAGAGGGAGAAGGGGTTCTGTGGATGAAGCGACAGAAGGAGACATTTTTCCTGAGTTGGGCACCAGTGGAAAAATACTCATAAAATCCTAAGGATTCTGGCTTGACTAGACCATAGGTCTTGATGTTATAGCAGAATAGTGTCTTCTGCCAACTTGAGTTTTCCAGTGGAAGCACGAGGGAAGAGCTGGATGTAATTTCCACTCTTAAGGTTGGGAGAAATATCAGCCCAACAAACGTAAATTGTAGATAAGTGTTCATTTTAATATTTTCTGAATACTATAGCAAAATTACAGATAGACCAAAATTTGTAAAATATGTTAACCATTAACTTGAATGGAAATTATAAAGGTACAAGGAAAACGGTTTTCATTTTGTGGTAAAGGTTAATACTCTGTAATATTAGTATGTAGAGGAAGATTGAAAATTCTGTTGTATATAAATTTTGATAAACTGCTGAAGAGTATTCTCAAACACATAACCTAATAGTCGGAGTAGAACCGTTAATTCTGGATCACAAGGGAAACCCAAAATATATAGTTCAATTCCTATCTAGCTATACACGGAGCAATTCTGGGTGGTCTAGTCATCAATAACTAGGAGAGAACGATAATATTAACAGTGATTGTCAAGGAAGTATCTTTAAAGAAAATTGTTGAGGTAAGTTCAAGAGCAGAATAGACTTTATTCTCTTTAAAAAAAAATAACATAATAGAGAGAATCAAATTCTAGGAAAACCCATAATTATTAAATAACCAAATATAAACTGTGACTGTAAGCCGAACAAGAAACCTCAAAATTTACATTGCTAGTATTAGAAATTTTATTCTCAGAAAATTATGGGCTAAAGTCCGACCTAGGGCTCCTTTCTTAATTTACATAATTTATCCTCTAATTACAATGAAGTAGAAGACTGTAAATGTAATATATATATATATATATATAAACAAAATTAAAAACGCAGTAGATATAGAATTGTAAATAGAACAGAGAGGAATCTTTACAAAATTAGGGATTCCGAACCATAATAGAAGAAAACTATGCCAAGAGTTTAAAATATCAACCAGACCTCTCTGCCGATTTTCTTAAAGGAAGAGCTATGGGTAAAAACCTGAAAAACGATATGTATCAACCATAACATTGAACCATCGTAAACACTATTCCAAAGGGAGAAACCCTATTAAACTGTTACAACCCTTCAAAAATAAAATTACACAGTTCTTTTCTTTTTCTTTTCATAATAAAAATAAGTCCTTATATAAATGGAAAAGAAAGCTTCAATGAAATATGAGTTATTCCAAAATAGGGTTTGT
Source organism: Pinus albicaulis (assembly GCA_034641835.2). NCBI lineage: Eukaryota > Viridiplantae > Streptophyta > Pinopsida > Pinales > Pinaceae > Pinus > Pinus albicaulis. Next base: position 1,169,415,965 of record CM076574.1, on the reverse strand, counting down.
GAAGTATTGCTTGCAGAGGTGCCACGGAAGCTGTTGAATAAAATCCATAGAGCATACTTGGAGATTTCAAAGTTGGTTAAGTCGAGGCCAGATTTACAACCGAGTTCAACCAAGAAGAAATTTCCCTATGGATTTGAGAGCATACCTGCTAAAACAGTTGTCAAGAGAGTAAGACTCGGGGATATAAACCATATGGTTATAATAGCAGCGAAAGTCGGAAATAATAATTATAAACTTGAAGTATATACCTAAATAGGCCACCCGAGGGTTTACCAAGTGCGTCCTCTTCATAACTAATGAGAAACATTAAAATTATAAGCATAAGATATTTGAAAATTACTGAGACCGTTTGAGCACCCAGACCTCTGGACTCAACGACGAAGTTGGTAATAATAAACACACCACATAAGGTTGCATGTATAGGACTGTGACCGAGCGGTGTGAAGAAAGAAACCCAAAAATCGATAAGCAGAGAAGGAAATTTACTAACGCACATCCTTAACCTAATTAAACCAAATGTAAATCTTACCTCTGAAGCCGAACTACATTTGCATCATGCTGCTCGGCTTATAAACCTTCATAGAAACAGGGTTTTCGAGCTCAGCAAAAGAAAAACTTAGAGTAGCAGAGGAGAGGTATGAAGACAAACAACAGTGCCAGAGAGTAAATTTCAGATCAGCGGTATTACTAGACCATTCCTGCCCGAACTCCTTTGCAATGATCCACACCGCACAAAACAACGGCTTAGATCTTCGAAGGACACATCGGGCACCCCTTGGAAGCCGTGAATGGATACAGCTATAGGGAAAATCAGTTTTTGGATCACACAATAAAGCCATTGGTACAACAACCTTGACTTCATTGAATTTTGAATTGACAAGTGTATGCAAAGCCTTTGTCATTTTCATGTCAATTTGCTAACTTGGGTTTTGCGTCAGTTATATAATTGAAATGATAAATTTAATTACCAAGTATATGCATAATTTATTATGAGCAGTAATGTGAAAACTTTATATCAAAGTTTGAGTAATGTGTAAATGTTTTAAGATGTGGAGTTATATGACTCTAGCGTATAAGTTAAAGATTAAAAAAAAAAAAAAATTATGTACATTATCTCTCAAAGTATTATGAATCATCAAATTCCCACAAATGGAGTGCACAAAAAATAATTCTGTGGCAATCTATACACGCTTAAATTCAAATCTAATGTGATCCTTTGAGTCTAATTTTTATTTCCAAGGCACATGTACTTTTTATTTCTTCCCATAATGTTTATTTATCATAATGTTTATTTATTAGATGCTTTATTTTTAAAGCAGTACTGATTTTTTATAATTTTATGTTTTAACTTATTTGAATTTAAAAGATATGTAGTTAAATGAAGCAATAACCTCGCATATTTACTTTAAATATCAATAAAATATATTAAAAAATATTCATTATCATTTTAAAATCTTTTAAACAATTTAAAAAAAAAAAATTAAATATTTTTAATTTAAAATAAATAAATATATATATATATATATATATATATATATATATATATATATATATATATATAATTACAATTTTCAAAAAATATATTAGTAATGCACTTTTGTGAAAAAAGAAATTATCTCTATAATAAAAAAGGATTCTCAACAATATACCCATTCAATATATATGTATAAATGATAGAGAAAAATTTATATAAAATTATTAAAAATCAATTAAAATATCAAATGTAATATTAAAAAATATTTTTCTTTAATATCTAAAATAAAAAATAAATATATTAAAACATAAACAAATTATCTATAATTATTAACTTGAATAATAATAATAATAATAATACTTAATTTATATATGGTAAAAAAACTAAATTTGTTATATATAACTATACTTTTAATTATTATTTTTTTCAAAATTAAATCATAATTTTATCTTATGTAAACTTTTTTAAAACTTCATATCATAATTTTAATAAATCTATTTTATATAATTTTAAAAAACTTATTTCATATTAACTTCAAATTAACTAACCATTACATGTTTCAATATTTTTAACCCTTCATTTATTTGATAATTCATCTTAATTTTTGAGATTTACAATTAGTTTTAAGTAAAATGATAAACAATGATTGAGCATTTTGCTCCACATAGATATGACTCCATATAATAAATCTATTTCATATATTACATGTTTCAATATATTTAACCCTTCATCTTAATTTTTGAGATTTACAATTATGATTGAGAATTTTGCTCCACATAGATATGACTCCATATAAAGAACTTTCTTCGGATGCTCAACCTAGTAAGAGACAATATCTCTGCACATCAGAATGAGAACCACACAGCTCCCCAAAAATAACCGTGTGTTTAGCTGCGCGTTCCTCGTCTATTTAGAGAAAGAGGATGACCATTGGCAACCACTACCTTTAAATGGTCGTTCACTTTCTCTAAATAAACGAGAACCAATTTTTTTATTTAATCAAAAATAGTTTTGATTTTATATATATTCTTAAATAAAAAAATGATGATTTTTATATTTATAGAAATTGATTTAATAAAGGAAAAGTATATAATAATATTTATAAAATAAAAATAAAAATAAAAATAAATTGGATTTGAATTTAAACTGAAAATAAACTGGATTTGAATTTAAAAGAAATATGTAAAGTTTTTTTAAAGTTCAATTTGCATACAACACAATGTTGTTGTTGTTAGATGAATTGATGAAAGGCTAATTATATTGAATTATTTAATGATTATTTTAATATGAATTAAGCTTATTTTAATTATATTGAATTACATAATGATTATTTTAATATGTATTTTGAATTCTCTATGTGGTTAAATAATTTGAATTCACTCTACTTTGAGTGATTTGTGTGGCAGATCCAAAAACCGAGTATTATGAATTCGCTCTGCATCTAAATGATCTGAATTCGATCTAGATCTTCACTTTCCTTCTAGATCTGCAATACATTGATTCATGTCTTTGGTGAAGGCGATCTAAAATAGTTTCTAAAACAGTTATATTAGTTGCACACATTCCTTAACTTTTTTTTTTTTTTTTTTTTTTTCTAATACATATCTACTGTTCATATATTTTTTCACAAGTATGAATAATTCACCACATCTACCAAAGATTAGCAAATGTAGATCTAGCACAGTTACTCTATAGAGCCTTTAGGAGTATATAGAGTCTTTAGAGAAACGTAGAGAAGAAAGAGAAGTCAAGCTACAAACATAGTTAGAAGCCATGTTAGAAAATAAATTTACATCTCTTGAAGACAAGATCCAAAAACGAATAGAAAATAAAATAGAACTATTGGAGAATAAAATGGAGACAATGGAGATTAGATTACATGTAATAGAAAAACAAAGCCAAGATACAACCAAACATCCCAACAAGGAAATGTTGATACTTTAGAAAGTCTTAAAATGAAGGACATGATTAAAGAACTAGAAGACAATGTTAATAACATTCTCATCCTAAATTAGATATCAAACCCATTAAATTAGAAATGAAAAAATTGATAGAATTAGACCATGAGCATAACAAAAGGGCCTTGAACCTTATAATATTCAGTTTGAAAGAGGAGCTAGATGAGGATACGTTAGCCATAGCCAATACCTAATTACATAATAGAGTACAAATTGAAACAACATGTCTCACAGAAGCAACAAGGTTGGGGAAATTAACTGAGAATAAAGGAAGGTTGATCTGGACAAAGGTGAGCTCTATTGACCATAAGTAGGGCATATTTAGTAAAACCTCAAGTCTAAAAGGAACGAGAATGTTCATAAATGAATATCTCATTTCAGAAGATCAAGAAGAATTAAGAAAGGAGGTTCAAAAGATAAAAGAATCTAGGAAGGAAGTAAAATGGGTAATAATAAAAAACATAAAATTCTTTATTCGAGATAGAAACCAAAAAGATAGTAATAAATAGCAATTCAACATGCTTCAGATTCTTTCTTCGAACCGTCAGGACTTTCCATGGAACAAAGGCCCCAAGCTAAGTTGGATCTCGAATGAAGTTGATATTATATTGCTAGTTGAAACTTGGGAGCATGAAGAATCTAAAGTCCCTAACATATATGGCTTTGTACTATGGTCAATCTGGAACAAGCAATCCTACCGTAGAGGCATTGGGGGTATAGCTTGTTACATTAGGAAGAACGTCTCCCCCCATGCTAGGATTTATAAAAAAAACCCTTACAACCAATATATTTGGATAGAGATTACTAACATTCATGATAAAAAAAGCCTACATAGCAATCTATTATTTTTCCCCTATTAATTCTAACTTCTAAAAGAAAAACAATTTAGATAAAAATGGTCCTTACAATGGTTTAGACAATGATATTTCTAGCCTAAGGAGTGAAGGTAATATCCTCTTAATGGGTGACTTTAATGCTCGAACTTTAAGCAACCAAGCTATTCTTCTAAGCAATTATTCCAACCCTAATCCTCTTTGGTTAGACAAAGACCTTACTCTAGCTAGCCGGTACAAAAGAAGCTCTGAAGATCTAGGGGAAAATTTGTTTTGGTCTGAGCTATTCAAGCTTTTTAGTGCCCAAGATCTCATTATTTGAAACGGTCTAAAGAAGTGGCCCAATTCTAGCCAGATGACTTGTATCCATGGGCTTGGTAGTAGCGTATTAGACTATGTTATTTCCGATATCCTTTTATACAACGAAATAATAAATTTTGACATCTTAAATCACCACAAGCCTAACTCGGATCATATACCTTTAATTATAACTCTGAATTTTGTCATGTATAGAGATCCCATAGAAGATAATTCTTATAGCCAAAAGAACTTAATCTTTGATAGAAATAAAAATGATCTTTTTCTAAATGAATTAAATATTAATTTGCTTCCTTTATCTAGTATAGAAAACATAGAAGACCTCTATCTTAATTTTACTAAAACCCTCTCATATTCTATTAACAAGTTCTCAATTGAAGTTTCAAGTAATAAAAAAAATATCAAAACCAACCCTAGGTATGATAAATATTGTAAAAATGCGGGGAGAGAAATTAAGGAAGTTGTTGATGTGTCTCTTAAAATTGGCAAGATAAAAATATATAAAGCCCTAACTAAAAGAGAAAAAATGCAGATAATTCATAAAAGACAAGAAAATCTCTTACACCTCTCTAAAGTAGCTCCTAAGAAATTCCAAAGGCAGATTCTAACTAGAAAAACTAAAGATAATAATAGAGTTTCTTTACACGGCTCAAATTCCTATCTTGAAAAGCTTTATGAATCTCCAATTGTCATAGATAACTTTGAAACCCTACTCACAACGGAAGAGGTTTTCTCATTAGAAGACTTTTATTTTGGGGTTAAGTGTGCTTGGAAAATGGAAAAGCTAAGGACATTGCAGGTTACCAAGTAGAAATCTTAAAAATTGGAGGCCATGTCCTCATCCCTCACATCCACAAGCTTTTCAATCAAGCAGTCAAGCAAGGGTTCCCTAAAAAATGAACTCAAAGCCTCATTATTCCTATTTTTAAAAGTGGGGATACAAATAACCCCTCTAATTATCGGAAAATTGTGATTAGCCCTCTCTTAGCCAAGTTATATGGTATTATTTTGGACAAGAAGATGAGAATATGGCTTGAAAGTGAAGGTAAGTGGGCTAAAGGCCAAGTGGGTTTTAGAAGGCAACACTCAACAACAATCCACCTCGTTATGGTTAGGATCATTGTGGAGGAATTTAGTAATGATAAATCCAATCTCTTTTGTTGCTTTGTGGACTTTAGAAAGGCTTTCGATACGGTTCCTAGAAATAACCTATGGAATAGATTAGAAGAGCTAAAGGTTCCTTTTGAGTTGAGAGCTATTGCTATAAAGTTATACGAGAATGTAATTGCCGATTTTAAGAGCAACCAGGGGTGGTCGAAAGATATTGAGTGTACTATTGGAGTTAAACAAGGTTTCCCCCTCTCCCCTACCATATTTGGCAATTACATCGACAAGCTAGAAGGTTGTTTAGAGGAAGCAGGTTGTGTTGGCACCATCTTTGCTGGAATAGTCATCATCCTTCTTTTCTATGGTGACGATATTGTTCTTCTGGCAAGGTTCCCATCTGATCTTGATAAGAAACTAAGACTTCTTAAGGATTTCTTCTCTACCATGGGTATGAATATTAACACTGAAAAAATAAAAGTTATGATTATCAAATCCAAGAAGGACACTTACGCTAATTTTGTGTATGACAATAGCAACTTGCAGGAAGTGTCTTCTTACAAGTACCTTTGAATTGATATTCATCACAAGCTCAGTTGGAACTATAGCATTGAGAGAAGTATTAATGGAGGGTGGAAAGCTTATTTCAGTCTTGAAAATAATTGTAAATAAGCAAACCTTGTGATGTGGGATAAAAATAAGCTCCTCTTTGAAACTTTAGTAACTCATGTTATCTTGTATGGATGTGAGGTTTGGGGTTGCAACATCTCTAGAGAATCATGGAGAAATATTGAGAAAATAAAGAAGCGTTTTATAACGTATAACCTCAAAATTTAAAACAATACACCCTATCTTATTCTCCTTATAGAAGTGGGTCTTTCCCCTATCGAGAGCCTAGCTATGACTAGGCTCTTGTTGATAAGCAAAAAATCAATAGCATGGGAGACCATAGACTTCCTAGGCTAGCTTTAAATTCGAGCCAAAACCACCTGAGGCTCAAACGAGGTTGGTATAAATATACCAGGGACTAATTAAACCATTGGGAGATCGACGAAAATGTTGCATTGAAAAATATTAACAACATTAAAAATATTGTTACTTCTAAGTTCCAAGAGAAAATGTGGTGTGATAAAGATTTAGAGGCTAAAATAAAATTAAGATATTATAAGGAGGTCATCAACCCTACTCTAGAAGATCAAAAGTATCTCTTTGTTTTAACTAGATCAAAGAAAAAAATTAATACAGCCAAGATAAGAACGAACTCTCATGAGCTCCATAGTGAAACAGGTCATTGGGCAATTCGTAAAACACCATGGTTGGAAAGGATCTCCTATCTCTGTGAGAATAAGAACATTGAGGATGAAAATCACTTCCCCTTAGAGTGCCTTACATACACCCACATTAGATCTCAGTTTCATATATTTTTTTCAATACCAACCTTTCTATCCTTTTAGCATGTCAAAATTATAGTGAGCTCGGGACTCTTCTCTCCAAACTCTTTTAGCATAGGAGTACAATTTTAAAACAAACTAAGTAATTCGTTTCTTTAGGTCTGCTAGACCAAATTTTGGTATCAGTGGATGTTAACCATCATCATCATCATAAGATAAAAATTATATTTTAATTTTAACAAAATTTCAAAAATATAGTTAAATTTTATAATTTTAGTATTTTTTTTTAACAAAGTTGGTTACTATTTATATTCCAAAAAAGGTGAGGAATGAAATCCCCATTACATCCAATTTATTATGTAGAATGTCTAGGAGGGGTGATATGGCAAAAACTAAACCTCCTGCATGCTGACTATTTTTATTATGCTGCACATCCGATTCTTTGTAAATTTTAACAAACTGAAATAACATAACTGCAAATTTAAAAGACATGGAATTAGATGTGATAGATGGAGGATTGGTGTTAGGCCCCTATATCACTAGTATAGTCCCTTATTATTGTTAGTGTAACCCCCTTATTGTTATTATTGAACCCTTGTAACCCCCATTTTGTTATTATTGTGCCCTTAAATTATTATTGTTAAGTCGGCTAGGATTACATTGTGGCCCACTAGGATTACATTATGGCCCCATGGACTCCTATATATAGAAAGGAGGTTTTGTAAATTGTATCATCCAAGAATTGTTCATTTATGTAATGTATTGGAGGTTTCCCCTCGAAGTGGCTCATTTCTAAGGCGTTGATATCTCTTTTCTTCTCTTTTTGGAGCTGGTTACACAACATTTGGTATCAGAGCTTTGGATTCTAGGGTTTCGCTGCTCCAAACAGGTCATTGTGGCATTTTCGCTATAACTTTTTTTCTACGAAGCTTCAGAAGCTGAAATGTTTAGGGTGCGAAGCTGAAATCTTGAGAAAGTTTGTCTAAAACTTTCAAAGCTTGGTTCGTAATATTTTCGGAGATATGATCTGTGGAAGTTAGGTCTTTTTTCAGGCTCCTAAACAGGTCATCGTGGCATTTGCGCTATAAAAACTTTTCTATGAAGGTTCAGAATCTGATTTTCATATGGTGCAAAGCTGAAATCCTTAGGAAATTCTTCAAAACATTTCAGAGCTTGGTTCGAAATATTTTTGGAGATATGATCTGTGGAAGGTAGTGCTTTTTTAGGCTCCTGAATTTCATCTCAAAGAGGTGATCGTGGGAAAAGTTCAATAACTCTATCTCTGGGCATCGGATTTGAGTGCCGTAAAAAGTGGTTGCAAGCACACAAACTGCAATTTCTTGGCTATCAATTTTAGAGATGAAGGACGAAACAATGACACGTGGCAACTCGTACAAGTTCGCTCTACTGAACCAGTCCAAAATTGGGTCATTGTGGGAGATTGGAAATAAATTTGTCTTGAAGAATCCAAATCAGATCATACTTGTGGCATTTTAAAGACAGTTGAGAAGGCTACTACAACAGTGAATTTCAGATATTGAAGATTCTCAACTACATAGATAATTCAATTTCAATACAGAGCTCCTAAAAATCAAGTAAAAGGTGTGTATTTTTTTTCCGAATTGCATAAGTCTTGTTTTAAGAATCAATTTGAATTGATTCCAAGGGAATATTGTAGAATAGATATCAGTATTGGATTCTAAAATGGCCCCTAAAAAGAATTCAACTCCCATTAAGCCTTTAGAAGGCTCTACTGTGACTCATGAAGACGAAGAATGGCAACATGACATATCAAAATTACAAGAGCAAGTGTAGCAAATTTTGCTCTCGCAAAGAACAACAAAAAATGAAATGGAAGTTTTGAAGAAAGGCATGGAAACTAAGATGAATGGTTTGGAAGCTAAGATGGATGGCATGGAAGTGGGCATGGAAGCTAAGATTGATGACATGGAAGCTAAGATCGATGAAAACATGAAAGACAACATGGAAAACATGAAGAATGATCTAAAAGCATACATGGAAGGCTTGATGACAAGCTTAAAACAAGAAACGATTCCTAATGGCAGAAATATAGTAGAATAACCTCATGATGAGAACGAAATAAATGTTAATCATGATTTCATAACCTCTAATGTTGGCAAGAAGAACCACCATATTTCAAAAATGGATATGAGGAAGTTTGATGGAAAGGATCCTGTAACATGGATACTACAAATGGAGCAATATTTTGATCTCCATAACGTGCAAAACACATAAAAGGTACGCATTGCAACTTTACATTTAGAAAAAAATACATTTGTATGGTATCGATGGCTTTGTTCCCGTAAAAAAATTGTCACTTGGTCAATTTTTACGGAGGAAATGATAGAACATTATGAGGATACAAAGAGCAACAGCTTCTTTAGCCAATTGATAAATCTCAAACAAAAGGGTTTAGTGGGGCAGCACATTGAGGACTTCCAAAAATTGAATATAAGGGTAACTAATATTCCATAGGAACACATGATCGATCTCTTCATAGGCACTTTAAAGGATAACATCCAACATGAAGTTCGTGTTTTGGAACTGGATTCATTGGAGAAGGCATTCAGGTTGGCAAGAAAAGTTGAATGTAAAATAATGGCGACAAGGAAGCCTACCACTCAATTCTATAAAGAAGGAAGTGTTGCTATGTCTAGATTTCCACAACCTACAAGGTTGACACCACAACAATTGGAAGAAAAAAGAGCAAAAGGGCTTTGCTACAGTTGTGATAGCAAATACACTAAAGGTCATAAGCATGATAAGAAGAAATTATTTTACATAGATTGTGAAGAGGAAGAAGAAAATGAACAAGAAGAGGATATACACCAGGAACCAACCCTAGAAGAGGAAGAAATGAATCCGACCATATCGTGTAATGCACTGGCAGGAATTACCACTCCTCAAACTCTCAAGATACAAGGACAAATCAAGAAGAAAAGGTAATAGTGTTGATTGATTCAGGTAGCACCCATAATTTTATTCATTGTAAGGTAGCCAAGGAATTAAATTGTTTCCTATACCCAGCACCAGAATGTCAAGTGATGGTTGCAAATGGAGGAACTATAAATTGCTCTGGAAAATGCCATAATATAAGCTAACCATGGGGGAATATGTATTGACTAGTCCAATGCTTGCCATTCCTATGGGAGGTGTTGATGTTGTACTAGGAGTACAATGGTTACAATCTTTGGGGACGGTAGCTTTTAATTTTCAAGAACTTTTCTTGAAATTTTTTTCAGAAGGAAAGGAAGTCGAATTACGTGGTATTGAAGGGAAGCCAGGAAGGATAATAAGCTCTAATGTCATGAAAAAGCTTCTAAAGAAAGAACAACGAGGCGTAATTGCACAATTATGCTCACTAGACGTTCCGACATCAAAATCATCTATTTCGGCAGATCTCCAACAAGTCTTGGACAATCATTCCAAGGTGTTTGAAACTCCCAAAGGACTCCCACATATTCATGATCATGATCATGCTATTCATTTGATTCCAGGAAGTGTTCCTCCAAACATCAGGCCTTATAGATATCCTTACTTCCAAAAGAGCGAAATTGAACGTATGATTGCAGAAATGTTAGAGGCGGGTATAATTGAACCTAGTTAAAGTTCTTTCTCTGCTCTTGTAGTTTTGGTACACAAGAAGGATGAATCATGGCGAATGTGTTCGGATTATAGGGAGCTCAATAAGCTCACCATTAAAGACAAATTTCCCATTCCTATGATTGATGAATTATTGGATGAATTACATGGAGCAATTTATTTTACCAAAGTTGGATCTTCGTTCAGGATATCATCAAATTAGAATGAAGACTGAATATATTCCAAAAACAACATTTCGAACTCATGAGGGTCATTATGAATTTCTGGTCATGCCTTTTGGTCTTACCAATGCACCTTCTACATTTCAAGGGTTGATGAATTCCATTTTCAAACCCTTCCTTAGAAAAATTGTGCTAGTATTTTTTGATGATATACTAATCTACAACATGTCTTGGAAGGATCATGTTGAACATGTTGACAGGGTGCTCAAACTATTGCAGGAGAAACAATTATATGCAAAAAAATCCAAATGTTTCTTTGGAGTACAAGAGGTGGAATATCTGGGTCATATTGTATCTCACGAGGGTGTTAAAGTAGACCCTAACAAAATTAAAGCCATTAAGGAATGGAAAGTCCCCACAACCATAAAGAAGCTGCGAGGATTTCTCGGGTTAACAAGGTATTATCGCAAGTTTGTTAAGAATTATGGGAGAATAGCAGCACCTCTAACAACATTATTGAAGAAAGATGCATTTTCATGGACTCCTGAAGCAACTAAGGCCTTTGAACGTCTTAAGGAGGCAATGTGCCTAGCACCGGTCTTAGCTACGCCAGACTTCACGAAAACCTTTATTGTGGAATGTGATGCCTCAGGAAATGGAATTGGTGCAGTTTTAATGCAGGAAGGAAGACCCATTGCTTTTGAAAGCCGTCCAATCAAAGGAAAGTATTTACAGAAACCTATTTATGAGAAGGAAATGTTAGCAATACTGCATGCACTAAAGAAATGGCGAACTTACCAAATGGGAAGACACTTCAAGGTAAAAACTGATCATGATAGTCTTAAACACTTTTTGGAACAAAGACTATCGTCAGAAGAGCAGCAAAAATGGGTCACAAAGATGTTGGGTTATGACTTTGAAATAATCTACAAAAAAAGAAAGCTTAATGTTGTTGCGGATGCACTCTCAAGAAAGAATGAAGAGGTGGAAGCATTGCTTTGTGCCATTTCTATTATCCAACCAGATTGGATAACCGAAGCAAGAGATGAATGGAAGAAGGACAAAAATGTATGGACACTCATTCAAAAGTTGCAGCAAGATCCTAGTACATCTGATACATTTAGTTGGAAAAATGATTTCTTATGGTACAAAGATCGCTTATATCTTTGCAAGAATTCCCAACTAAAACAAAATATTCTTCTGGAATTGCACACTTCTCCTTTAGGAGGACACTCAGGATTTTTAAAAACTTACCACAAGGTGAAGAATGATTTTTTTTGGGATGGCCTTAAATCTGATATTCAAAAGTTTGTGGCGGAATGTTTGGTTTGCCAGCAAAATAAAGTGGAAACAATTAAGACCCCGGGACTTCTACAACCTTTATCCATTCCAAGTCAACGTTGGGAGGAGATTTCAATGTATTTTATCACAGGTTTACCTAAGTCTGAAGGAAAGAATGTCATCATGGTGGTAGTTGATAGACTTACCAAGTATGCACACTTTTGTGCATTATCTCATCCATTTAAAGCAAGTACAGTTGCTACTACATTTATGGATAGAATTAAAAAGCTACATGGAAGCCCAAGGGTTATTGTGAGCGACAGAGATCCCATTTTTACGGAAATTTTTGGACGTAGTTATTTTCTTGTTTGGGTACTCAATTAGCTCATAGCTCATCTTATCATCCTCAATCTGATGGTCAAACTGAGATAGTAAATAAATGTTTGGAAGGATATCTTCGTTGTTTTGTATCCGATAAACAAACACAATGGGTCAAGTGGTTACCTCTTGCTGAATGGTGGTATAACACTTCCTTCCATACTGCAGCAAAAATGACCCCATTTATGGCATTTATGGATATCATCCACCATCCATCACATCATCTTTAAGGGAAAATTCGAAGGTTCAAGCAGTGGAAGATCACATCGAGCATCAGCAAGAAGTTCTCCAACTCTTAAAGGATAACCTGAATTTGGCACAAAATTGAATGAAACAACAGGAAAATCAACATCGCAGCGAGAGAAGTTTTGATGTAGGAGATTGGGTATTTTTACGGCTACAACCATACAAACAAATGTCCCTCAAGCAAGCTAAGAAGGATAATAAATTATCACCAAAGTACTATGGTCCTTACAAGGTGTTGCAAAAGATTGGTTCTATGGCATAAAAATTGGAGCTTCCTGCTTCTTCGCGAGTACATCCAGTTTTCCATGTTTCATGCTTAAAGAAGGTTATAGGTGAAAATCTTCCAGTTCAAACAATATTGCCAGAACTTGATGAGGAAGGAAAAATAATATTGGAACTTGAAGTGGTCATGGAAACAAGAACTCGACAGCTACGGAATCGATCAATTTCAGAGTATCTCATCAAGTGGAAGAACTTACCCACTGAAGATTCTACATGGGAGGATGAGAATTTTATACGGAAGCACCCTGAGCTACTCAAGCATTAAGGAAAACACTTTTTTGAAGGAGAGGGGCATGTTAGGTCCCTATATCACTAGTATAGTCCCTTATTATTGTTAGTGTAACCCCCTTATTGTTATTATTGAACCATTTTGTTATTATTGTGCCCTTAAATTATTATTGTTAGGTTGGCTAGGATTACATTGTGGCCCACTAGGATTACATTATGGCCCCATGGACTCCTATATATAGAAAGGAGGCTTTTTAAATTGTATCATTCAAGAATTGTTCATTTATGTAATGTATTAGAGGTTGCCCCCTCGAAGTGGCTCATTTCTAAGGCGTTGATATCTATTTTCTTCTCTTTTTGGAGCTGGTTACACAACAATTGGAGACTAGTTCCTACTGCCTTATCGAGCATTTGAATTTTTTGTGGTACCATGGTTGCTATCTACGTTGGCATTGGGAACATTTTTGGAGCTTGAGCTCTGGACAGTTCGTTTGTCCACCATGTAGCGCAGGATCTCGAAGGATTCTTCATTGTGTGTGCAATGATGTTAGCTCCCCTCAGCTGCTCTGAGAGGAATTTTGCTTGCGGTTGGAGGAAGCTGGCGTCCGCCTGGTGTTTATCTTGCATTATCTTCAGCTGTGCTTTTATAAAATACATCTCTGCTTGTGGATCGGAGCAGTGGAAGCAGTTCTCATTCATCATATTGACTGAAGAGGGGAAGGGAAATAAAATAGTTGTGGAGGTAGAGAGTCAAGGACGCAAAGGGGGCATTGATAGGCAACGAATATCAAAAGCATAGGGATCAAGGGATAGAGAGCTTCAGGGAAGCTGAGAGGCTGAATGAGCACAACGCAGCAATGGATGGAGAGCTTCGAAGGAGGAGAAAGCGGGTTAAATAGGAGGGGAGAGAGAGGAAGGCTGGCTAAGGGTGAGTGGAGGGCGGGTATCATGGGGGGACAGGTTCACGAGAAAATTGTAGGGGAGGGGATGGGCATGGCAGACCTACAAGAAAAAAATCTATGAGGCACAGAAGATCATGATGGCAGAGATCATGGAGTGGGAATAATTCATGGAATAGGGAAGTGGGTGGTACAATATTGGGAATAGAGTTGACCAGGGGGTTTGAGGCATGCCTTGTTGGCCAGAGAGTCAGTTGTCTTGTTTTTTGACTTGAGGATGTGGTAGAAAGAAATATCTCCAATTTCCTTACTAAAATTACGACACCTGATTATATGTCTGTTGAGGGCGATGTTGGGAGACAAAGCTGTGTTCAACATCATGTTGATAACTGTTGTCGAATCCCCAAAAATCACAGCCTTTCTAATATTCATTATCTTGATAATTTGAAGGCCTTGCATTAAGGCATATGCTTCCTCTCTATTGTTTAACAGTCGACCCAATCCCCATTTGAAGGTGGCAACGTTGTTTCCCTGCTCATCCACAATGTGACCTCCAGCTCCTACTATTCCAGGATTTGACTTTGAAGCTCCATCGAAGAAGAGTGTGGGTCTTTTTATTCCATCAAGCCATTCAATGAAATCCTTCTATTTAAGCATTATTTTCCATTGATCTTTGTGAAGAGGTTGAAGAGTGAGAGGTTTGTTACACTTCGAGATGATGTCAAGCACTCTTTCGAAGAGAAGTCTTTAATTTGATATTTTTGATAATTTATTTGATATTTTTTAATAATTTATTTATGTTTTAATAATATATTTATCTTTAAGTTTAGATATTAAACACAAATATTTTCTAATATTAAAATTAATATATCAAATTATTTTTGGTAATTTATATCAAATTTTCAGGCAATATTAATATATTTATTATATGATTAGTTTTAAACAATATTGAGATTAAATAATGATATTGGATTATTTTTATATCTAATAAATATGGTTAGAAATTTTTATACATTATTGTTATATAAGTGTTTTTTTTGGTAAGCTTAGCAGGACACCCTTGGGTGGAGAATTCAATGGGTGACTTTACATCGAGAAGTGTGATAACAAAGAACCAATTTTTTAATTAAAAGATATTAAAAAAATAGTTTTAAAAACTGATATTGAAAATTGTAATGAATAGATCGAAGAATAATTGTCTTTTTGAATATTTAAAGTAATTATGTAAATTTATTTCTTCATAACTCATTTAACTATAATTTTTTTTAAATTTAAATGGGTTAAATCTAAGTTTATGAAAAATCATTATTGAAAAAAAAAAACAACTTAGAAATTAACACGGCGAAAGTGGCTCAGAACCTGAATTAGAATCAGGACGATTACAGAGTGGTTGCATTTCGTGAATGAACAAGCATGCAAATTTACCTATAAAATTAATGTGTTGTTCAATGTCCCACAAATGGAGTGCATAGAAAATTCTCTTTTGTGAAATGCAGATTCAAATCGAGTAGAGCACTCAGCGACAGTGGTTGAGATGGAAAAGTTTATAGAGACGTTGATGGCATGCTCTTCAGATTTTGTGTCAATTCCAAAGCATTTGAAATAATATCACTTTAAATAACTTCAACTCAAGAATGTTTCCATTGAGCGGATAGTTATTTACCAGTTTTCCTGATGAGTAGAGTAGAGTGTAGGGACAATAAAATTAATTTATTATAGGGAGATTTACCATGCTATCAATATTTTTGGAGTTATATATGTCCATTAATGTATTTGGACAATAAATTTCAGTTGTATAAAAATCAAATGGGTAGCATATACTGCCCCAACATATTAATAAACTATAGCTTCACAAATATTGGTTTCCCACTACGAGCCTTATGAATGGGGGATTTAAATAGATGAGGAATGGGAAGCCAAAGAGCCAACTATTGTGGGTGGCTTTGAGGTTCATTTCCAGTCATTAGAGCTCTTGTATGTTAGTGAGTTGAGATCTTATATGTCTCTTGGAGTTACAATGGTGGATGATCAAAATTCTACGCCTCTCGCTGATTGTCTGCAGAGCCGATTGCACTTATTCCATGATTATGAAAACATTCTTTGTGATTAAAATTACATTTTTGACAAGCAAATATATGATTTGGAGATGAAATTGTTGAGTGAACATAGTGGAACAACTCAAATATTTGAGGGGAGATATTTTTGATCTCGTGGAAAGCCCATCAATGAAAAAAGGAATCTTTCGTTCTCTTCTATGACATCTCGCCTTTATGAAGCTGGTGGTAATTGTGAGAAGGTTTTGAAAGGCGTTGAGAAGGAGGAAGCAGGGCCAAAGCCGAATGCAGTGACTTTGCATGCACCTACACCAAGAGCAAGGAGGAAAAGGCAATCGTCAGCCCGTAAGAAGTTTAAAATGTGATATTCACTTTGTCTCCATGCTCGTTTGATAGCAGGAATAAGTCATTAGGTTTTTGATAGGTTATCAAATAGAAAGTGTCAAGATTTCCATGTGTGCTTGTCAGAATGCGCCTTTGTAGCTCTGGGCATGAAGATTAGGGTTTCTATTAAAAAAAGTAGGCAAACACTTTTTTAAGTTAATTATCGAACTAACATCATTGATTTTCAGGTTGTTCAAATTATTTTAACTGTTTGCAGGCTTAGTTATGTTTGTTAACCACATAAAAATTAAAAAACTTCAAAATAAAATGAAATGTAATGAAACTTAAAACCATTCAAAGCTAACTTCCATATCATATCATTCTTGAAAAAAAATGCCACATTGCCCAATTCAATGAAATGTAACTAATAATAACAAAACTCACATTGCCAAATCCAAATCTTTAATTTATGTATTCTTTCATTCTCATTGAAAATTCTTAACACAACACAGATATGGTTCTCTCATTTTGTATATTTCTCACACCTAATGTTTATTTTTCTTTAAACTATAGAGTTAACCACACAACAACTAAAAATCTTCAAAATAAACCAAAATGTAATGAAACTTAAAACCCTCCAAAGCTAATCTCCCTACCATACCGTTCTTGAGAATAAAAGCCACATTGAAGTGTATCAAATTCTAATTATAATAGAACATACATTTTCAAATCTAAATCTAACTAAGAGATTATTATATTCTCATTCAAAATTCTTAATACCAAAAAAATTTAGTTCTTTGCTTATATATATTTCTCATACCTAATGTTTATTTCCCTTAAACTGTGGAGTTAATCATAGACAATTAAAAATGGTCAAAATAAAACATAATTTAAATAAAATGTAATAAAACTTAAAGCCCTCCAAAGCTAACCTTCCTACCCTACCATTCTTGAAAATAAAGGTCACTTATCCAATTCACATAAGTGTAACTACTAATAACAAATAGCACATTGTAAAATCTAAATCTGTTTAAGGTATTCTTCCATTCTCATTCAAAATTATTAACACAAAACATATTTGGTTGTCTACTTCCATATATTTCCCATATCTAATGTTTATTGCACTTTAAACCATGGAGTTAACCACACAATAATTAAAATTCTTCAGAAAAAAAAATAAAAAAAAAATAAAAATAAAAATAAAAATAAAAATAAAAAATAAAAATAAAAAATGTAGTAAAACTTAAAACCCTCAAAATGTAATAAAACTTAAAACCCTCTAAAACCATTCTTGAGAATAAGGGCTCCAAGTCCAATTCATGGAATTTTATCTAATAATAATAGAAGAGGAATTGTTAAATTCAAATATAATTGAGAGATTCTTCCATTTTCATTCACAATCCTTAACACAACATATTTGATTTTATGCTGTATATATTTCCTATACTTAATGTTTATTTCCCCTTAAAATGAGAAGTTAACCACAAAAATTCAGTATTGTAAGACATTTCGATTATGAAAAAATTACTCATCAAACATATTATTTCAATAAATTTTTCTTAGATTTTAAGAAAATTAGACCAAAAAAAATTATATTAATTTTGGAAATAAATTTGTATTTTTCGAAATAAATTTGTCTATTCGTTCATTATGAATCCACTTTCTAATTGTTTGAATCTATTTTTTGCAAGTTTCGAGGTACATTCGCTCTGGTTATAGTTGAGTTGTTATTTTTTTTAAGGGATACTAATTTTTTCATAATATTTTTGTTTAATGTATTTAAATTTGAAATATTTATGTTTAAACTAATCAATAACTTTGCATACTTATTTTAAATATAAAAAAGACTACTAGATTTTTGGCTTCTGTGATTCATCAATAAATTAAGAAGAAATCTTTCGGTAAAAATCACATTATCTTGAACAAAGTCGACGGGTTTCGAACCAACCAGTGTGGTTCATCATCAGGACTAGGTGAGAGATCAGATCAGTTGTTAAGTTTAAATAGATGTAGGAGAGGAAAGAAAACCGTTAAAATCAACTAATTTGACTATAAAACGGTTAGTTCAATAATTAAAAAATCAAAACGGCTAGTTTGAATATTAAAATTAAAAGTCTAATTAAAAATTTTTTATTTTATTTTATTTTATTTCGTTTATATATATATATATATATATATATATATATAATTTTATTTTATTTTATTTTATTTATTTATTTATTTTTTCTAACTATTATATCTGTATCCAAGAAGCTAAGGTCTTAGCCAGGATTGATCATTTTCATCATTGTAAGTTAAGAGAGGCCCTTGAAATTGAAAAAAGGCCCATAAATCTCAATAGAGATGACGGTTGGAATATAAGCAGGTGTTGGATCCCTGCCTTATATTCTTAATCTTCGTCTTCTTCTTCTTCTTCTTCTTTCCTCTTCTTCTTCTTCTTTTATTTTATTTTATTTTATTTATTTATTTATTATTTTATTTATTTATTATTTTATTTCATATATATATATATATATATATATATATATATATATATATATATATATATATATATATATATTATTTTATTTTTTATTTTTTTTAATTTTAATTTTAAATTTTTTTTTTTTTTTTTTTTTTATAAAGATAGAATTTCAATATATATATAAAATTTTAATTAAATAATATTTGTTTTTTGAAAATTCGATTAACGACTTAATAAAAATAAAATTTGCTATTTTTAATAATAATTTTTAATTAAACTATTAATTTGAATATTCAAACTAGCCGTTTCAATTTGTAATTAAATTTGTAAATTAAGGGAACTATTTTATTTCTAATCTTATTATTATAATATTATTACTATTACTATTATTATTAATATTATTATTAATTAATTATTTAATTAATTATTTATTTTATTTTTTAAAGATTTACAATAAAATAATGTATAAAAATCAATAAATAAATATTTAATAATTAAACTATAAAATTGGATTTTATTTAAAAAAAAATAAAAAATAAAAAATAAATAAATTTTAATTAGACTTTTAATTTTAATATTCAAACTAGCCATTTTGATTTTTTAATTATTGAACTAACCGTTTTATAGTCAAATTAGCTGATTTTAACGGTTTTCTTTCCTCTGCTACATCTATTTAAACTTAACGACTGATCTGGTCTCTCACCTAGTCCTGATGATGAACCACACTGGTTGGTTCGAACTTTGTTCAAGATAATGTGATTTTTACCGAAAGATTTCTTCTTAAAATATAAAAAAGACTATTATTCCTTCATCTAATCAATATTCTGACCATTTTCAATATCAAGTTTTTAAAAACCAATATCAAGATTATAGGTATCTTTTAATTTAAAAAGTATTTATATGAAAAATATATTGTATAAGGATTTATTTTGTTGAGATAAATAAATGGAATGGAAGTGTTACATAGTAACTTCTCTTTCCCTTCATAAAAAAAAATAAAAAAATTAGTGAAACTATAGCATTATTGCCATATATTAAAAGAAATTAACAACTATGATTTGTAAATATACTTGTAAAATGTATTTTTAATATAAGATTTGTTTACTTGTAATATATGGCTTGTTTTGAATGTGGAACAAATATTAAATAATCTTTGAAATAATATTATGGAGATTGCAAAATTAGCTTACGAAATTATTATTAAACATTTTTCTTAAAAAAGTTTTTAAAGCATGACATTTTGATGCCTTTTTGAAGTGGATATACTTGGCATGAGATTTTGAAGTAGTTTTTTAATATTAATTTAATTTTAACTTAATTTAAAGTTGTAAATTTAATAATCCATGATTAGATAATATATTAATAATTAAAAAATAATACATTCTATGTTAGAGAGATTCAATGCCTTGTAATGATATTTTATTTATTTATTTAATTTTTAATATAAAAAAATAATGATTTTAAAGTAAAAAAAATTTCTTTATTTTAAATCTCAATTTAAATAAATATTTTATTATAATATATTAGTATAATAATAATATTATTAATTTATGTTATCTAATAGGCTAGGTACCCCTAAGTTATTACAAAATATAATTCGGGACTGATGCTGCGACAGATCTGAAGCTACGGCTCACAGAGGGTTTCACTATATGGCCAGAATACTGGCGAGAAGTCCAGATCTTCTCCAAGATCTGCAGTGAAGGGGCATCAAGCTGGCTCAGAAGATGGGAAGACCGGGGGCCCTCGGAGCCCCCACTTTCAAGCAAGTCACAATAGACAAAGGCAAGAGGCAGATGGAGGGTTTGAAAATCACTGGCTCTTCAACCGTCGGGGGTCACTCAAAGGGTGGTAACTTGAACCCAAATGATCGCACAGTCAATACGACAAATGATACCACAAGAAAGCGAGACACAACCCCTGAACTGCCCTCGTAGGGAGCTGATCCGCAAGAAGGAGGAATAGATCTGAACAACAAGGCGAATAGCAGTCCTGATCTGAATAGATCAATTGCAAAGGAGTCTGGAGATACCGGAAACCACACAAAATACCAAGGCAGATGCAAGCCGAAGGCGAGCGAAAGCCTCGGGGTCATCATCAACGACCCAGATCTGCAAGCTTATAGAGACCACATGGCCGTTCATGCCGTGATCTGCAAGTTCATGGGTTTCTGGCCCAATGAAAAAGCCCTCTGTCAATGGATCAAGCAAGTCTGGAAACTGAAAGGAGATGTGCAGTTGCACTTGGGCGCCAAGGGTTTCTTTACAGTAGTTTTCGCGAATCTAGAAGATAAGGATCGGATTTTCGAAGGAGGCCCATACTTT
Organism: Pinus albicaulis; assembly: GCA_034641835.2. Taxonomy (NCBI): domain Eukaryota; kingdom Viridiplantae; phylum Streptophyta; class Pinopsida; order Pinales; family Pinaceae; genus Pinus; species Pinus albicaulis. The sequence goes on along the minus strand of CM076574.1, from coordinate 1,169,394,622 downwards.
TATGCCTCAGCAGGCCTCTACATGAAAGCCTGGATACCCAACTTCGCCCCTGAACAAGAAACATTCACCCAAGTACCGGTGTGGATCCGACTGTTCTCTCTACCAATAGATTATTGGAGACCAGCAGTGCTGGAACATATTGGAAACACCTTGGGAACTTTTGTCCATGCTTCTGAAGCCACTCTTCAAAAAAGGTACACTTCTTATGCCCACATTTGTGTTGAAATGGATGTATCTGGGTCTCTGCATGAGGGTTTATGGTTGGAATACAGAGACGATGCCTATTTTCAGACCATCGACTACGAGCAGATACCGTTCAGGTGCAGGAAATGTCACAAACATGGGAATTTAATCTGCGAATGCCTGCTAAACAAACCAGCTGAGAATCCCAAAGAGAAATCTACCTCAGCTTCGGATGGATTTTTCCGACCCATGGGCAGACATCGGGCCAGTCGCAAAAATATACCTAAATCAAACGATCCGCTCACCAAAACAGCGAACACCTTCAAAATATTAGGAGAAGACTCTCCTTCCGAAAACATAGAACAAACCCTAGCAGCATAGCAACAGGCCATCAGAACGGAAGAACAAAGCAACCAATCTAGGGAACCCTTCAAGCCTTCAGATCCACTTTCAGCCACATCGGAAGGCAAAGCCGAGGAAGAGGATGAGGACATGGTCCTCAGTGAACTGGGCACGGAAGAATTGGAATTAGGGGAGATTCTGGAGAAAGAAGGATTGGATCTGAATTCTCTAGTGGAGCAATGGAAACAGAAAGGAATAGAAGAAATACCAGAAGAAGAAATCAATAGGGTAAACTACCTATTCCTAACCAGACAGGATGCAGCATTGAAGGGGACGAAACGAGGTAGAGAAGCAACCAAAGGCTTAGGCGTAAAATCACAGACTCTCCACCAAACTCAAGCCAGTCTCAAGCATAGGAGGAAACGAGGAAGACGATCCAATAATGATGTTCTTCAAGAATTGGATCAGATGTTGATTAATTCAGGAAAGATGAAAGCCCTAGAGGCTTTCTCCTTCTCAACTTAAGAACTCGTTAGCAATGAAAGTTCTCTCCTGGAATGTAAGAGGACTGGGCAGCCTTAGGAAATAGAGGCTCCTGAAAAAGAAAATCATGCAAGAAAAACCGGACTTAGTTTTCCTCCAGGAGACCAAATGTACAAATCAAAAATTGGATGAGGTGGGTAAATGCCTAGGCAGACATCTCGAATACCTAGCAGTAGAAGAAAATGGCATGAGCGGGGGTCTTGCTACTTTTTGGACCTCAAAATCTCTTCATCTCCTTAATGAAGAAGCCAACAAAACCTTTCTAGCCCTGGAAATGCAGGTCATAGGGGAGAAAGGAACCTTTCTGTTCACCAATGTTTACAACCCTCAAAGACAAGAGGAAAAAATGATGCTACTCAGCAATCTAACCAAGCTACATCAGAGACACTTCAACTCTAGTGCCATTTATGGAGGCGATTTCAACATGATTACCTCGCTCAATGAAAATAAGGGGGGCACACGTGCACTGGGCAATGATGCCATAGCCTTCAGCTCTTTCATTCGTGATGTCAACTTGGTAGACGTTCAACCCCGCACTGGAAATTTCACCTGGACTAACAGAAGAGGAGGAGATAGGCTCATTGCCTCTATGTTGGACCGCTTTTTGGTCTCCGAAAGTATCCTCTTGGAAGGGAACATTATAAATTTGGATATCCTCCCCTCTGGAGGCTCATACCACTGGCCTATAATGCTCCAGGCCTCGATTTTGGGCACTCCCAGAAACAGGCCCTTCCATTTTGAGAAATTTTGGCTTTCTCACAAGGATTTCTCCAGCAATATTAAAATATGGTGGAAAGAACCCCTACCTATAGAAGGAACGAAAATGTTCAAGCTGCAAGCAAGGCTCAAATTTATCAAAACCAAATTGAAGGCTTGGAATTGAGAAGTATTTGGCAACATTCTTGCAGACAAGCAACACCTTGAATAACAGCTGGAAGAAATCCATAACACTTGGATTGAAGGAAGCATTTCGCAGGAGTCTATCAATACAGAGCGAGAAATCATGCAGCAATGGAATGAAAGATGCAAGCAGGAATAAATTCTGTGGCGGCAAAAGTCATGAATTCAGTGGCTTAAGGAGGGAGAAAGAAACACACAATTCTTCCATAGATCTGCTATGGACTACAGGTGCAATAACAGAATCACCAAGATCCAAGATGAGCAAGGGAATGTCTTCCAATCACATCATGACATCGCTTGCCAACTCAGAAATCATTTCAAACTCATTGCCACTGAACCTGATGTGGAACAACAGGAAGCCATTAAAGAAGTAGTCTCAACCATTCCCCTCCTCATTACTGAGGAACAGAACAGAGCCCTGGAGAGACCGATCTCCCTCCAGGAGGTGGAGGAGGCAGTCAAAGAGATGGCCAATGGGAAAGCTCCAGGGCCAGATGGTTTTACAGTGGATTTTTTTAAAGCCTGTAGGGACATGGTAAAGGAAGACATATGGGAGGTAGTGGAGGATTCCAGAACCTCATCTTCAATTTTGAAGTCCCTAAACTCCACGTTCATAGCACTAATTCCCAAGGAAACAGAGGCCTGTACCCCTGCCAAATTCAGGCCTATAGCGCTATGTAATGTCTTGTACAAGATCATATCAAAAGTCATGGCAAATCGCCTGAAACCTATTCTCCCTCAGATTATTTTCGAGTAACAGTCAGGGTATGTGGAAGGCAGACAAATTATGGACAATGTGTTGTTGGCTCATGAGATGATCCACACGCTGTAAACTCACAGAAAAGCTGGCATGATAATGCAATTGGATCTATCCAAGGCATATGATAAGGTCAGTTGGGAATATCTGGAAGCCATTCTCAAAGCATTTTGTTTTGGAAATAAATGGATCACCTGGACTTTAGCTCTGATTAAATCTCCCAGTCACTCCATCTTGATCAATGGAGCCCCCTCTCAGCCTTTTTACCCTTCAAGAGGCATCAGGCAGGGGGACCCCATTTCGCCCTTCCTCTTTGTCATTCTGATGGGGGGCCTTAGCTGCCTCATCAAGTCAGCTAAAGATAGGAATGTGATAACAGGCCTCCAACCCTTAAGCAATTTTCCGGCCACTACCTATCAGCAGTTCGTGAATGATACAATGCTGCATAGAGTCCCGACCGTTAAGGAAGCTATAGGTTTCAAGTGACTTCTAAACTTGTTCAGTCACGCCTCAGGTATGGACTTTAATTATGATAAATCCTCTGTTTTCTTTTTCAACACGCATTTAGCTATTCAAAGGCATTTGAATGGCATCCTAGGTTTCAAGAGAAGTAATCTCCCATCTAAGTACCTGGGCATTCCCCTTACTGACAAACCTTGGCAGAAGTGTCACTGGGAGAAGCTTCTCTCTAAGCTGGAAAACAGGTGCAGTCATTGGACCAACCGGGTCCTCAACCTGGCTGGTCGTCTGGTCATGACAAAGACCATTCTCCAGGCTATACCTCACTACATGCTCTTGATCCTTCCAGCTCCTAAAGGAGTTCTTCAGAAAATCAGGAACATCCAACGGAATTTTCTTTGGTTTGGAAACTCTGGGAAGCCTAAGTGGGCGCTGGCAGCCTGGGACAAACTTTGCAAGCCTAAAATCTATGGCGGGCTAGGTTTACAGGATCCAAGCTCTACCAATAGGGTATGCGGTGCTAAACTATGGTGGAGGTGGCTCTCAGAACCACAAACCCCGTGGGCACGCCTATGGAAAGCCAAATATGCGGCGCAATGGCAACTTGAGGAGCTAGTAAGAATAACTGATACCCCTGCAGGCTCTCCCATATGGAACCTGGCCCGAGCCAACCGAAACATTATTCAAGACCATTATTTCTGGGAATTAAGGAATGGGCACCATGCTCTTTTCTGGGAAGATGTCTGGCATCAACTCCCGAAAATCGAACATCCTGACCTCCAACCTCTACAGCTCTGGTTTCAAGACAATGGAAAACTGAAAGTGCATCATTACTGGGCTAGTAACGAAAACCAACATCAATGGAGAACTTGGACTCTCTCTCCTCCTCCATCGGATGATCACCTCAAAGAAGCCCGCTCCTATTTGGAAAAAAGGAATGTTGATGATAAGGTGGCCTGGCATGATAATATATGGGAGTCCAACCTTTGGCCCAAAATCCAGACCTTTTTATGGCTTCTTCAGAATGGAAAAATCTTGACGTGGGAAAATCTTTTAAAGAAAGGGTTCATAGGACCCTCTCGGTGCCCCTTATGTGAACAGCAGGAGGAGACTAGGAATCATCTGCTCAATGACTGTGTATGGACTAGCCACCTTTGGACTGGATACAAAGCATTTTCCACCAAACAGACAGAAACAGAAATTCCATTAATGATACAATCACCCACTGGCGCTCTAACTACTCCAATAGCAATATGGTTAATAACCTTTGGAGGCTCAGTCCGGGTTTCTTAATCTGGACAGTATGGAAGGAGAGAAACAATCACATTTTTAACAAACATAGCTTCAGACAGATCGATGAAATAAAAACAATTATTATGCAAGGTCTAACAAAGACTACTCTCACCTAGTGCAAAGAAGAAAAAGTCGAGTCGCTGTCTCCTAATGACCTCAGAATTCTGGCTATTTTTGGTCTCTCTGAGACGGCAGAGCGTTATATACAGGAGCACGCCCGTCAACCCACACCCTCTCCTGCAATTTGGCATTGTCCTCCTCCAGGATATTGCAAATTCTATTTTGATGGGGCCTCCAAAGGCAACCCAGGCCCGGCTGGCATGGGTGGTGTCCTGCGAGATGAAAAGGGAGAAATTATGCATGTCCTTTGCAGAAATCTAGGAGAAAATACAAAAAATGATGCGGAATTCACAGCTCTAGAACAAGGGCTCAGGATTTTAATCCGACTCGGCAGAGGATTAACCATTATAGAAGGCGATTCTCAGCTCGCCATAACAACCACTAAAAAAATTCAGTATGGAACTAAGCCTGATAAGGCGATAAAACACTGGCGTCTAGCCACCGTCACAGAGCTCATAGCGCAGCACCTTGCCTCCCTCAGTGGCATCATCCTTCAAGCAGTGCGAAGAAAAGCTAATTCTCTCATAGACCACCTCGCAAATTATGCGGTCGATAACCCAACTAATGCCCTGGACACCTGTTGGATGGATCTACCGCATGCAGAGCTTAGGGATAAGTGCTATAGAATTTCGAGGCACGACTTAACTGCCGGTACAACCGTGGAGACGGATGGCAGCCTATCCATCATAAGCAGATCATGAATACCCATCTCATGATAAATTATATCAGATGGCACAGCGTGGTAACAGCACCGAGCTTTTCTTGGATTCGGTAGTTCATAATGAGAAAGGACAACTATACAAGATCCGTTCCTTACGGTGAATTAAGAGGAGATTTTAAGCATGTGATCGGTATGCTTAGGGCTTGGGGATCTCTGTTTAGGACCCCGGCTTTAGTGGGCGGATCGGACGGTGATCTGCCATGCATCATTACTTTGATTGGATATCCTGCATCATTTATCACCCCCCCTCCCGACTTTCTATTTATGCAGATCTTTGGTCTCGCATTCTCATTCATTCCTCTCACTTATCTCTTAGCGGTGCGCTATCCTTGCTCTAAGCCTAGGTTACACTCTGCTCCTCTCAGTTATATCTCGGATCTCTCTGACTTGGAATCCATGGCGGATATCAACCTCTGCAGTATTAAAGCTTCGTAGGCCCTTAAGCGGGCCAAAGACAGTTACGAATCCTCGGTCTCAAAATGGGGGAAGAAAACGATTGAATTGCTGGAAGAAGAGGTGGAACTCTCCCAGGCTCTGACTGACGACAATGCTATCAGTGAAGAGGTTGACTGGTTAGTCGACCCCGGGACACCTTCCACTCGCCATACACAATTCCTGCAGACCCAAGTGGTGGCATGGCAAATGAAAACTATGCTAGCGAAGGCAATTTCCATGCAGGGCGCCGCGGTCAAAGAAACCTTTGCAGCTACCTCCATGGCATCGGCCAGGAATACCGCGCGGTTGGAAAATATGGAAGTTGCCTTTAACTCACTCACAGAGGAGCTCAGCAAGCACGGCAAAGCTCTGGACAGTTTTGTTCGGCATTTTGACATTTATCTCTGCCATGTCCTCAACGTGTCCATTGAAGTTCCAACAGATGATTCGCAAACCACTATCATCCGGCGTTTCAAGCCCAGAACTCAAGCGAAGGGTGAGGAGGCGGCAAATCCTAGCATGGTTGGTCATTCTGGAGCTTCGACTCCCACTTAGTAGTGTGTATGCTCTCTCTTGGGTCTTCTGTTCGGACTGCACCTGTCAACTGTTGTTTTTTTATATATATCTATATTTGCTACTGGTTGCATCGGGTATGTAATAGGGATCCTCTGGTCGTTAGAGATTTTTGGTGAATTTCTCAAGTCTCTCGGGTAACCCTGCGTGGTGGACCTGTGTTTGTGTTTTGGTCTTAGTTATCTCGTTTTTATGTAGCCTGACTCTTCACAGTCCATGTCTCCTCAGTCTAGCAGTCAGCTCGTTAAGAAGCAGGCCTGTCGCGCTTTATGCTGATGCTTTCAGGCCTTTGTACTCTTTTGTAATCTCTGGTTCATAATATAATATACTAATATTGACTTAAAAAAAATAAATTTATATTATCTAATAATATATATATATATAATTTCTTTATAGAGAATGTGGGGGCATTATGAAAATCGAAAATAAAATAAAAATTTAACTTTCAACTAATACATGATATGGTACACAAAAACAAAGGTAATGAACTTTTTATCATATACTTGTTTTAAGGAAATGAATACTAATCTCACGAATTCATTTATAAAAGCCGGAGATGTTTGGTTTACGGAAATTCATTTTACTATATGAGAATTTATAAAATGGAAAATTCTAAACATTTTATTATTTGAATTTTTTTATATTAATATAGTTTAGTTTTTTTTAATTATTATTTTTGATAAACATATAAATAAATTAATATTTTTAAAAGTTAAATGATAATAATTTAAATATAGTAATTAATAAAAAAAAAATATAAAAATATAAAAAATAAAATATTTAGAATATATATTCCAAATTGGAGTGTATTAAACACAAATTCATTTATATAAAATAATTTGAAAATAAGGTAGTTCAAACATAATTTTATTTACACACGAAACATTGTTTATCCTCCTCACTTATTTTAAATATTTTAACAAATATATAAAATATTGTGCTTTCCAAAATATGATTCACAAACCTTATCACAAATCAGATGGTTTAGAATACATATTCCAAATTGAGGTGGGTTAAACACAAATTCATTTATATAAAATAATTTGAAAATATGGTGGTTCAAACATAATTTTATTTACACACGGAACAATGTTTATCCTCCTCACTTATTTTAAATATTTTATAATAAGTGAAAAAGAAAACTATATACCATGGAAAAAAATATTAAAAATCAATTGACACATTATTGCTTCATTTTAGAATAAGATGCAAACTTATTACTTCATTTTAATTATATATTTTTTTAATTTAAATTAATTAATATAAGTTTATGAAAAATAATTATGAATTAAAAATAAAGCATCTAAGAAATAAACATCACGTGTGCATTGGAAGCTCCAAAAATTAGACTTATGCGATGATGAAAAGTGAATCTGCAGATAAAATATGCACATAATTGAAAAGGAGTTGCAGCTCTCAGGTGAGTACTACACCTGGAGACTACACTCAAACTGAGAGATCGCTCTCTGTTCACTCTACATTCATGAATGAGAAATTACATCATTAAGTACATCACGAGAAATCAGGAAGTTGCAAACAAACTCCTAAACTCTAGGAACAAATCCTAAACTAAGGAGATACATTACAACTTGTGTAACCTTTTCTCCATTAATACAAAATAATATAATTATTTTCAACCCCCCCCCCCTTAATTGAGAAAGGATTATCCTGAACTCCTAGCATCCTTCTAAATAATTCAAACTTCACACGTGCGAGAGGCTTAGTAAAAATATTAGCAACATTGTCACAAGTTTTACAATATTCAACAATAATTTCTTTTGACTGTAGTTTCTCAGTGAAAAAATGGAACTGAGTGTCTATATGTTTGGTGTTTTTATGAAACACTGGATTGTATGCTAATTTAATAGTGCTCTGTTTGTCGCTTTTGATGGAAGTAGAGTTCTTCTGTTCTTCTCCTACATCATTGAGAAGCCTTCTCAACCAGATCGCTTCGCACGTTGCTACACACAATGCTTGGTACTCAGCTTCACATGAAGATAGTGCTACAACAATTTGCTTTTTTTTGCTCCATGCTATGACCCCGGATCCTGCTAAATGCGTAACCTGTGATAGACCTTCAATCATCCAGGTTACCCGCCCAGTCTGAATCTGAAAAACCTTCTAGAATAACATCAGATGTGTTAGTGTATAAAATGCCATAATTAACAGTACCACAAAGATACCTCAACACGCTTTTTGCTGCTACCCAGTGAATTTCAAGTGGTTTTGACATGAATTGGCTCAACACACTGACAGAGTATGCCAAGTCTGGTCTGGTTGTTGTAAGATATATCAAGCTTCCAACCAGTTGTCTGTACATAGTGGCATCCACCTCCTTAGTGCCATCGTCACTGCACAACTTCAAATTCTGTTGCAATGGTGTCGCTGTTGACCTACACTGATCCATGCCAAACTTTTCCAACAAATTTCTAGCGTACTTTCCTTGGGTAAGAAAAGTTTTCCCAGTATCTCTCCATACTTCTAATCCTAGACAGTAATGGAGACTTCCGAGATATTTCATTTCAAAAACTTGTGCCATAAGCCTTTTGATTTATTTTATTAAATTATCTGCATTTCCTGTTATAATCATGTCATCTACATACAAAGAAATCAAAATAATCTTCCCCTGCTTATTGTACTTGGTATACAAATTTGGGTCATTCAAACTCTTATGAAAACCATGCTCTAAAAAGAAAGAATCAATATTTTCGTACCAAGACCTGGGTGCTTGCTTTAAGCCATATAGTGCCTTTTTCAATCTGCAAACAAGATGTTCCTGCCCCTACTTTGCAAACCCTTCTGGTTGTACTAAGTAAATTTCTTCTTTTAATTCACCATTTAAAAAGGCAGATTTGACATCAAGCTGGTGTAGCTCCCAATTGTGTTTAGTTGCTAGAGAAATAAGCATTCTGATAGTATTTAACTTTGCTACAGGTGCAAAGGTATCATCAAAATCTATACCTTCTTGCTGTGAGTACCCCTTTGCAACCAGCCTAGCTTTTAGTTTTTCTATACTTCCATCTGCATTCATTTTTGGTTTAAACAGCCATTTACATCCTATAGGTGTTTTATCTTTAGGAAATTCAACTAAATCCCAAGTATTATTTCTAAGAATAGATTCTATCTCTTCATTCATTGCAGCCCTCCATGCCTCAGATTAACTAGCTTCTTTGTAATTAGTGGGCTCTACAATGTTCAAAATATTTGACGTCAAATCATAGTCTTTCAATCTAGCTATTTTTTGAGTCTTACTACCTGATCTCCTTGGTAGGGGACTTACCTCAAATTTTTTCTCTTCAGACCTATCTGGGCTTGCATTATCACCTTCTTCTTGTTCTTCTTTCTTCTCTTCTTTCTGCTCCTGTTTCTACTCCTGCTCTCATTCATCCTCGTTGCTTTCATCCATCAACAATGGAATGTGTCAATCATCACCAATGTCATCTTTCCCTTCTTGAACCTGTTCATGAAACACTACATCTCTGCTTGCAAATATCTTATGAGACTCAGGATTGAACAACTTATATGCTTTAAATTCTGTGCCATAACCAACAAAGATTCATTTAACAACTTTAGGGTCTAATTTCTTCCTATTAGCTTTGGGTATATGGGAAAATTATTTTTACCGAAATACTCTTAGATGATTTACTGTTGGTTTGAGTCCATATAGAGCTTCAAAAGGAGTTTTGAATCCAAGATATCTGGTAGGACTTCTGTTCTTTAAATATACAGCAGTATTAATGGCTTCTGCCCAAAAACTATTAGATAGACCCTTACCTTGTAACAGGCTCCTTACGCACTCCACTAAGGTTATGTTCTTGCAATTTGCCACTCCATTCTATTGTGGTGTGTGTGGCACTGTAAAATGTTGAACAATCCCGTGAGATTTGCATAATTTCATGAATTCCCCTAACTTGTATTCTCCCCCTTGATCAGATTGGAGAATTTTTATACTTTTTCCAAACTGTTTTTCCACCAAGGTTTTAAATTCTATAAAATACTGGAAAGTCTGACTCTTTCAACTCAGAAAATAAACCCATGAATATCTAGTGCAATCATCAGTAAATAACAGAAAGTAATATGCTCCACCTAGTGATCTCGTCTGCATAGGTCCGCATATGTCAGACTTGTGCACTAGTTCTAGAATGTCACTGTCCTTCCTTCTATCATGCACAGGAAACTATTCTCTATGCATTTTTCCTAAGGCACATCCATCACAATTTAACTGAGTATTATGAAAGACAGGGAGTCCCTCGACCATACCTTTTCTGTGCAATAACATGAGGTCCTGCAAATTCAGATGACCGAATCTTTGGTGCCAGAGTTGTTCGGCTGTCGATCCACCTGCAACCATGGCTCGCTGTGGTATACTCTTTACATCCAGTCTGTATAGGCTTCCTACACGCACGCCTATTGCCACAATTTCTTTCCTGCAATCCTTTATGACACAATGAGTCTTGAAGAATTCGACTTGCATATCTTGATCAGTTATCATGGATACATATATTAGATTTTTCTTAATTCCAGGTACATATAACACATTTTTAAGACGACTAATATCACCATTTGGCAGCTTTACCGGAATATCCCCATAGCCTTTAATCTCGTATCCACTATCATCTCCTAAATAATTTTTTTATCCATATGTACTTTCTTCAAGATTTTCAAAACATTCCTTTTTACCTGTCATGTGAGAGGATGCACCAGAATCAACATACCAGATGTCATCCTCATTGGATGCTGAAAGGGCACAGTCAGCTGTGAACAGTCGAAATTCGTGACTGAGATCTTCATCCTCTTCAACAAAATATCCTCTGCGCTTCACTATCGCCAAATTTTTCTTTGCATCATCTGCTTGCTTCTTAAGGCATTCATTCTGTATATGACCCTTCTTTCCACAATAATAACATCTTTTTATAGGATTATTTACAGACATATCTTTATACGAACTCTTTTGCGATGTACCTCCTCTCTGTTGCAGCTGTGGCTGTGATTGCTGCTGTGACTGCTTCCCTCTAAATGATCTTCGTTTCGTCATCAGAGCAAGATCATCGCTCTAGGGTTTCAAATTCTATCGTCGCTCCTCCTCTTGCAGCAAGATCCCTGTCAGATCTTCAAACGTAGGTGCTTTCTCCCTTGCCGCCAATCCAGTGATGAACATTTGATATTCATCTCTCATCCCATTCAGCGTGATTGTGATGAGATCAGAATCAGACGCCTTCTCTCCAATGTCTCCCAATCCGTCTTTCACATCTTTAACTCGCGTGATAAATGCAGTAGCAGTCTCACTTTCATCCATCTTCATTAAAAACATCTTGCTTTTGAGTGCCATAATTCGACTCGTGTTTTGGGTCTGATACAAACTTTTGATGGTCGTCTAAATCTCAGAGGACGTTTTACATTCTCTGATGTGAGGCATAATGTTGTCCTTCATGGACATCTTCATCAAAAATTTCGCCTTGTTTTCTCGCTTATCCCATTCTTGCTCCTATGTATTTGCCCCTGTGTTTGAATTCAGCCTCTGCTCATCTCCTGTAACTATCGACCATGCATTCGCACCCTCAAGCAAGGTCTGAATCTTAAACTTCCAATTTGTGAAGTTAGATCCATCAAGTTTGCCAGACTCGTGGAGATATGATTCCATAGTGTTACTCATTCTGAACTGATCTACAAATAAATGAATCTACCCAACTGATTCAGAAAAAAAACAATACCTGTCAAATCTTGACCACCAATCTGCCACTGCTCTGCTGGTTCTCCTGATCCACCCACTGTATCTTCGATTCAGATCCAGCAATATCTAACAAATCTACAAATTAATCTCGCTCCAATGATCAAATCCGTTGTTTTCCAATACAACCACAAAACTTATCCGATCAAAACTGATCTGATCTGCCTCTCCCGGACAGATCCACAACTTCTCCGATATGCAACTCCTGTAATTCATCTAGCAAAGGTGAGGCTTCCCATGAATCTTCCCCTGAAGGTGAGGTGGTGACTTCCCGAGCGAAAAATCTGCGCCCAGATGAAATCGATGCAAGGTAAAATCCTTGACGCGAGTTTTCCATGCGCCTCCACACCAATCAGGTGATTTGGCACGTTGGCGCGGTTATGGGCTTAACAGACACGCCAATTGCACTTCTTGGCGCGACTGTCAGTGCAGAAAGCGCGCTAACCCCCTTCTGCTCAGAAATTAAAAAAACATCTGAGTCCGTGAGCCAGGTGTTACTATAGTCCACCTGCTCGATCGAGCACAAAGCTCTATGAGCACACAGCTCTCATGTACACGCAGCCACAAAGGCACTTTTAGCCATGAAGGTGATTCTACCACAAAGGAAAACAGGTCACAAAGGCGATTTAGCCATAAAGGAGATAAAAGATCAGGCTCACCCAATCTCAGCTCTGATACCAAGATAAAATATGCACAGAATTGAAAAGGAGTTGTAGCTCTCAGGTGAGTACTGAACCTGGAGACTACACTCAAACTGAGAGATCACTCTCCGTTCACTCTACATTCATGAATGAGAAATTACATCACTCTACATTCATGAATGAGAAATTGCATCATTAACTACATCACCAGAAATCAGGAAGTTGCAAACAAACTCCTAAACTCTAGGAACAAATCCTAAACTAAGGAGATACGTTACAACTTGTGTAACCTTTTCTCCACTAATAAAAAATAATATAATTATTTTCAACTTCTACCACAAGGCATGTTCACCTTTCATTTGACAAAATCAACCCAAACTCCAGAACTTTGAACTCGATCCTGGGGCCTATGGGTTATGGGCCCACTCTGGCTCTACCCATATCCAACACATATGAATCTTTACACTTAATAAAAAGGTCTTTGACACCGTCTCATGGGATTTGAATTAACAATTGAACTTTATAAAACTCCATATTATATGGTCTACGGCATATCAATTTTCAAATATGAGCTCACGGTTTTATCAACTCCCATCAACATAATATTTAACACATATTATGTCTTCAATTCAATATTTGTGAAACTACTTCAGGCTTAAAAGTTGTGTGTGAGTGGTTGCTTTATACCTGAAACCACTCAACCTGCAACTCCATGTCTACGGCTTTTTTATACAGCTTCTTCCATCGATCGACTCTGCTCTTCTATAGGCCTTCAACCTTGATATAACTGCGTGGATCTCCACCGGATTCTTCAACTGAGGCTTTGATTCAACCGCAAAACCGCTTACTGGAAAATCTGGGAATTATAATGCTTTCAATGCGGAATTTTCACTGCAATGTAAGTTTAAATTGCTCCTTTTAAAACCCGTCTTCTCTGCTTCACAGCTGTGCATTGATCTCAACTCGATGTCAACTCAAACAAATAGAGTTCAACTGTCGAACGCATTCAACCCATAAACTTTCAAACAGAGTTAAATTCTCCATTTCTAGTGCTGTGGATCGATTTCAAATATCAATCTCCAAGAAAACAAATAGTTTCTGAATTAAATTAAAGAAATCGGAATTGCATCATCTAACTATGTTGCGCTTAAACCCACATTTGACATGAGTGCAATTTCAACTCACACGTCTCAAACCCATAAACCAACGTAGATTCTGATATGTCCTACTCCGTGACAACTCACACTATGACATTTTACTTACATTTGGATTGCCATCGATCCTCCTCAGGGATCGATGGTCGATAATTTCAACACGTAAAACAGGATTAAAAATCATTAAAATCAAACTGTAAATAAATAATGATCTCAACGCACAAATACACAGAACTTCCACACAACTAGTAATTCTATTATATACAAACATCACTGATATTCTAAGGCATTTCAGCCTTAGTACAAAATCCACCTTCAACTACATCGCATGCACTCTCTTTTACCATCACACATTACAGACTCTCATATAAAGACTTACAAGAAACGTGAATCAGGTAAGATCCAGAACAACCCTACATCCTCTCAAACGCACACCTGGCAGATCATCAGTTACAAAAAAAATTCGGTTTTAACAAATCTTTGTCCCAAATAAAACTGTTTGGATGCCCCTGCATCAGACTCACAAGGCACAAAAAATTTATGACCTCCTGGTCATATGGCTTCTACAGCTGTCAGGAATTCTTCTGTGGAACTGTTCCTTATGATCTTCCTATAGCAACATTTCCTAAAAAATTCTACCCACGTCCTCTGTGGAATTGTACATCGTGAGCTGCAACGAAACCTCTGCAATAGCAAGTCCTCCCCGCTACCAGACCCCTCACCAAGCTTCTCTCCTAAGCTTAGTCTTTTGGCATCTCTCTGGTTTGCTCCTATGGAACCATTGAGCACTCCTGCTCTAGGTTTCTGCAATCTTCTCACCTTCCCCATGTTGCTACCTTCACAAAACACAAAAAATCACAAGCTTAACAAAAATTAAACAAAACTATACCTCTTTTTCCTCTGTACGCAAAATCCTTCTTTCTTCGCACGCAAAACTCCTTTCCACAGGAAATATTTTCCCGCTCTGATACCACTTGATGAAAAGTGAATCAACCACAAGGCATGTTCACCTTTCAGTTGACAAAATCAACCCAAACTCCAGAACTTTGAACTCGATCCTGGGGCCTATGGGTTATGGGCCCACTCTGACTCTACACATATCCAACCCATATGAATCTTTACACTTAATAAAAAGGTCTTCGACCCCATCTCATGGGATTTGAATTAAAAATTGAACTTTATAAAACTCCATATTATATGGTCTAAGGCATATCAATTTTCAAATATGAGCTCACGGTTTTATCAACTCCCATCAACATAATATTTAACACATATTATGTCTTCAATTCAATATTTGTGAAACCATTTTAGGCTTAAAAGCTGTGCGTGAGTGGTGGTTTTATACCCAAAACCACTCAACCTGCAACTCCATGTCTACGGATTTTTTATACAGCTTCTTCCATCGATCGACTCTGCTCTTCTGCAGGCCTTCAACCTTGATATAACTACGTGGATCTCCACCAAATTCTTCGACTGAGGCTTCGGTTCAACCACAAAACCGCTTACTGGAAAATCTGGGAATTATAATGCTTTCAATGCGGAATTTTCACTGCAATGTAAGTTTAAATCGCTCCTTTTAAAACTCGTCTTCTCTGCTTCACGGCTGTGCATCGATGTCAACTCAAACAAACAGAGTTCAACTGTGGAACGCATTCAACCCATAAACTTTCAAACAGAGTTAAATTCTCCATTTCTAGTGTTGTGGATCTATTTCAAATATCGATCTTGAAGCAAACAAACAGTTTCCGAATTAAATTAAAGAAATCGGCATTGCATCATCTAACTGCGTTGCGCTTAAACCCATGTTTGACATGAGTGCAATTTCAACTCACAGGTCTCAAACCCATAAACCAATGCAGATTATGATTCGTCCTACTCCGTGACAACTCACACTATGACATTTTACTTACATTTGGATCGCCATCGATCCTCCTCAGGGATCGATGGTTAATAATTTCAACACGTAAAACAGGATTAAAAATCATTAAAATCAAACTGTAAATAAATAATGATCTCAACGCAAAAATACACATAACTTCCACACAACTAGTAATTCTATTATATACAAACATCACTGATATTCTAAGGCATTTCAGCCTTAGTACAAAATCCACCTTCAACTACATCGCATGCACTCTATTTTACCATCACACATTACAGACTCTCATATAAAGACTTACAAGAAACGTGACTCAGTTAAGATCCAAAACAACCCTACATCCTCTCAAACGCACACCTGGCAGATCATCAGTTACAGAAACTAATTTGGTTTTAAAAAATCTTTGTCCCAAATAAAATTGTTTGGATGCCCCTACATCATGCGATTACAGAGTGGATTAGTTTCATGAATGGACAGGGCTGCAAATTTATCTCTAAAATTATTATGAATCATTAAATTCCCACAGAAAATAGTTCTTTGAATGCTCTTTTGTGGCAATCTATACACGCTTAAATGCAGACTCAAATCTAATGTGATCCTCTGAGTCTAATTTTTGTAGTTTGCAAGGCACATGTACTGTTTATTTCTACCAATACTATTTATTTATTAGATACTTTATTTTTAAAGCAGTATTGATTTTTCATAATTTTATGTTTTAACTTATTTGAATTTAAAAGATATGTAGTTAAATCAAGCAATAACCTGACATTTTTATTTTAAATAAATATCAATTAAATATATTAAAAAAATATTCACTATCATTTTGAAGTGTTTTAAACAAATTTTTAAAAGAATTTTAAATTTTTTTTAATTTAAAAAATAAATAAATAAATAAATAAATAAATATATATATATATATATATATATATATATATATATATATATATATATATATATATATATATATATATATATATATATATATATATATATATATATATATATATATATATATATATATATATATATATATATATATATATATATATAAAATTGTAAATTTCAAAAATATATATTGGTAATGCACTTTTGTGAAAATAGAAATTATATCTATAAATTCTTAACAATATACCTATTCAATATATATGTATAAATGGTAGAGAAAAAATTATACCAAATTATACCAAATTAATTAAAATATTAAATGTATCAAGAAACATTTGTCGTTTTGAATCCCAACGAAGATCCATCTTCAAAAAATAATAACCACAAAAATTTAAAAACCAAAATTTAATATAATATTAAAAAATATATTTCTTTAATATCTAAAATAAAAAATAAATATATTAAAACATAAACCAATTATCTAAAATTATTAACTTAGATAAAAATTATACTACTTAATTTATATATGGTAAAAAAACTAAAATTGCTATATATAACTATACTTTTAATTATTTATTTTTTCAAAATTAAATCATAATTTTATATTATGTAAACCCTTTTAAAACTTCATATCATAGCTTTAATAAATCTATTTCATATAATTTTAATAAACTTATTTCATATTAACTTCATATTAACTAAGCATTACATGTTTCAATATACTCAACCCTTCATTTATTTGATCAATTCATCTTAATTTTTGAGATTTTAAATAAAATGATAGACAATGATTGAGTATTTTGCTCCACATAAAGAACTTTCTTCGGATTCTCAACCCAATATCTCTACATATCAAAATGAGAACCACGCAGCTACCCAAAATAACCGTGTGTTTAGCTGCGCGTTCCTCAGCTATTAAGAGAAAGAGGATGACCATTGGCTGCCACCACCTCTAAATGGTCGTTCACTTTTTCTAAATAAACGAGAACGAATATTTTTATTTAATCAAAAATAGTTTTGATTTTATACATATTCTTAAATAAAAAATGACAGTTTTTATACGGCGAGCCTTATTTCAGCTGCCATAGGCCCATTAATGCGCCCAGGCAGGAAATACCGGCCGCACGATGATCTACGGTTTTAATCCAACGGCGAGCATTTCCTGCCTGGGCGCATTAATGGGCCTATGGCAGCTGAAATAAGGCTCGTCGTTTTTATACTTATAAAAATTGATTTAATAAATGAAAAGTATATAATAATATTTATAAAAATAAAATAAAAAATTGGATTTGAATTTAAATTAAAAATAAACTGGATTTGAATTTAAAGGAAATATATAAAGTTTTTTTTAAAGTTCAACCTGCATACAACACAATGTTATTGTTAGATGAATTGATGAAAGGCTAATTATATTGAATTACTTAATGATTATTTTAATATGAATTAAGTTTATTTTAATTATACTGAATTACTTAATGATTATTTTAATATGAACTTTGAACTCTCTATGTGGCCAAACAATTTGAACTCACTTTCCTTCCAGTGATTTGTGTGGCAGATCCAAAAACCAAGTATTATGAATTTTCTCTTTATCCAAATGATCTAAATTTGATCTATACGTTCGCTCTCCTTTTAAATCTGCAACACATTGATTCATCTCTCTGGTGAAGGCGATCTAAAACAGTTATATCAGGTGCACACGTTCCATATCTTTTTTTTTCTAATACATATCTACTGCTCATATATTTGTTCACAAGTATGAATAATGCACCGCATCTACCAAAGATTGGCAAAGGTAGACCTAGCACAGTTACTCTACAGAGCCTTTATGAGTATATAGAGTCTTTAGAGAAACGTAGAGAAGAAAGAGAAGTCAAGCTACAAATACAGTTAGAAGCCATGTTAGAAAATAAATTTACATCTCTTGAAGACAAGATCCAAAAACAAATAGAAAATAAAATAAAACTATTGGAGAATAAAATTGAGACAATGGAGATTAGATTACTTGTAATAGAAAAACAAAGCCAAGATACGAACCAAACATCACAACAAGGAAATGCTAATACTTTAGAAATTCTTAAAATGAAGGACATGATTAAAGAAAGAAGAAATGAAAAAATTGATAGAATTAGACCATGAGCGTAACAAAAAGGCCTTGAACCTTATAATATTCAGTTTGAAAGAAGAGGTAGATGAGGATATGTTAGCCATAGCCCAGACATAATTATATAATAGATTACAAATTGAAACAACATGTCTCACAAAAGCAACAAGGTTGGGGAAATTAACTAAGAATAAATGAAGGCTGATCTAGATAAAGGTGAGCTCTACTGACCATAAGTATGACATACTTCGTAAAACCTCAAGTCTAAAAGGAACGAGAATATTTATAAATGAAGATCTCATTCGCGAAATTAAGAAAGGAGGTTCAAAAGGTAAAAGAAGCTAGGAATGAAGTAAAATGGGAAATAATTAGAAATAGAAAAGTCGTTATTCGAGATAGAAACCAAAAAGATAGTAATAAATAAAAATTCAACATGCTCCAGATTCTTTCTTGGAACTGTCAGGGCCAAAAATATAGTAAGAAATAACAATTCAACATGCTCCGGATTCTTTCTTGGAACTGTCGAGGCTTTCCATGGAACAAAGGCCCCTAGCTAAGTTGGATCTCGAATGAATTTGATATCATATTTCTAGTTGAAACTTGGGAGAACAAAGAATCTAAGGTCCCTAACATAGATTTCTTTGTACTATGGTCAATCTGGAAAAGCGATCCTACCATAGAGGCATTGGGGGTATAGCTTGTTACATTAGGAAGAACATCTCCCCCCCATGCTAGGCTTTATAAAAAGACCCTTACAACCAATATATTTGGATAGAGATTACTAACATTCATGATAAAAAAAAAATACATAGCAATCTGTTATTTTTCCCCTATCAATTCTAAGTTCTATAAGAAAAACAATTTAGATAAAAACGGTCTTTACAATGGTTTAGAGAATGATATTTCTAGCCTAAGGATTGAAGGTAATATCCTCTTAATGGGTGACTTTACTGCTCAAAATTCAAGAAACCAAGCTATTCTTCTAAGCAATTATTCCAACCCTAATCCTCTTTGGTTAGACAAAGACCTTACTCTAGCTAGCCGATACAAAAGAAGCTCTAAAGATCTAGGGGAAAATTTGTTTTGGTCTGAGCTATTCAAGCTCTGCAGTGCTCAAGATCTCATTATTTGCAATGGTCTAAAGAAGTGGCCCAATTTTAGCCAGATGACTTGCATCCATGGGCTTGGTAGTAGCATGGTAGACTATGTTATTTCTGATATCCTTTTATACAATGAAATAATAAAATTTGACATCTTAAACAACCACCAGCCTAACTCAGATCATAGACCTTTAATTATAACTCTGAATTTTGTCATGTATAGAGATCTCATAGAAGATAATCCTTATAGCCAAAAGAACTTAATATTTGATAGAAATAAAAATGATTTGTTTCTAAATGAATTAAAAATTGATTTGCTTCCTTTATCTAGTATAGATAACATAGAAGACCTCTATCATAATTTTACTACAACCCTCTCATATTCTATTAACAAGTTCTCAATTGAAGTTTCAAGTAATAAAATAAATATCAAAACCAACCCTTGGTATGATAAAAATATACAAAGCTCTAACTAAAAGGGAAAAAATGCAGTATATTCATAAAAGACAAGAAAATCTCTTACACCTCTCTAAGGTAGCTCCTAAGAAATTCTAGAGGCAGTTTCTAACTAGAAAAACTAAAGATAATAATATAATTGCCTTACACGACTCGAATTCCTATCTTGAAAAGCTTTATGAATCTCCAAATTTCATAGATAAATTTGAAACCTTGCTCACAACGGAAGAGGTTTTCTCATTATAAGACTTTGATTTTGGGGTTAAGTGCCTGGAAAATGGAAAAGCTAAGGACCTTGAAGGTTACTAGGCAGAAATATTAAAAATTGGAGGTCTTGTCCTCATCCCTCACATCCACAAGCTTTTCAATCAAACAGTCAAGAAAGGGTTCCCTAAACCATGGACTCAGAGCCTCAGTATTCCTATTTTTAAAAGTGGGGATACAAATAACCCCTCTAATTATTGAAAAATTATGACTAGCCCTCTCTTAGCCAAGTTATATTGTATTATTTTGTAAAAGAAGATAAGCATATGGCTTCAAAGTGAAGGTAAGTGGGCTAAAGGCCAAGTGGGTTTTAGAAGGCAACACTCAACAACAGTCCACCTCATTGTGGTTAGGATCATTGTGGAGGAATTTAGTAATGATAAATCCAATCTCTTTTGTTTCTTTGTGGACTTTAGAAAGGCTTTCGATACGGTTCCTAGAAATAACCTATGGAATAGATTAGAAGAGCTAAAGGTTTCTTTTGAGTTGAGAGTTGTCGATATAAGGTTAAACGAGAATGTAATTGCCAATTTTAAGATTAATGAGGGGTGGTCGAAAGATATTAAGTGTAATATCGGAGTTAAATAAGGTTGCCCTCTCTCCCCTACCCTATTTTGCATTTACATCAACAAGCTAGAAGGTTGTTTAGAGGAAGCAGGCTGTGTTGGCATGATCTTAGCTGGAATAGTCATCATCCTTCTTCTCTATTGTGACGATATTTTTCTTCTGGCAAGGTTCCGATCTAATCTTGATTTAAGAAACTAAGACTTCTTAAGGATTTTTTCTCTACCATGGGTATGACTATTAACACTGACAAAACAAAAGTTATGATCATCAAATTCAAGAAGGACACTTACAGTAATTGTTTGTATGACAATAGAAAATTGGAGGAAGTGTCTTCTTACAAGTACCTTCGAATTGATATTCATCACAAGCTCAACCGGAACTATAGCATTGAGAAAATCATTAATGGAGGGTGGAAAGATTATTTTGGTCTTGAAAATAATTGTAAAGCATCAAACCTTGTGATGTGGGATGAAAAGAAGCTCCTCTTTGAAACTTTAGTCGCTCTTTTTATCTTGTATGGATGTGAGGTTTGGGTTGAGGCATCTCTATAAAATCCTGGAGAAATATTTAGCAAATCCAGAAGCATTTTATAATGTATAACCTCAAAATTAAAAAAAATACACCTTATCTTATTCTTCTTATAGAAGTGGGTCTTTCCCCTATCGAGAACCTAGCTATGACTAGGCTCCTGTTGTATAAGCACAAAATCAATAACATGGGAGACCATAGACTTTCTAAGATAGCTTTAAATTCCAGCCAAAACAACCTGAGGCTCAAATGAGGTTGGTATAAAGATATCAAGGCCTGGTTAAACCATTGGGAGATCAACGCAAATGTTGCATTGAAAAATATTAATAGCATTAAAAATATTATTATTTCTAAGTTCAAAGAGAAAATGTGGTGTGAGAAAGATTTAAAGGCTAAAAGAAAATTAAGATATTATAAGGAGGTCATCAACCCTACTCCAGAAGATCAAAAGTATATCTCTATTTTAACTAGATCAAAGAAAAAAATTAATATAGCCAAGATAAGAATGAACTCTCATGAGCTCCATAGTGAAACAGGTCGTTGGGCAGTTCCTAAAACACCATGATTGGAAAGGATTTTCCATCTCTGTAAGAATAGGAACATTGAGAATGAAAATTACTTCCCCTTAGAGTGCCCTACGTACACCCACATTAGATCTCAGTTTCATAATCTTTGTTGCAATACCGACCTTCCTAGCCTTTTAACATGTCAAAATAATAAAGCTCTTTGAGCATAAGAGTACAATTTTTAAACAAACTAAATAATTCATTTCTTTAGGTCCGATAGACCAAATTTTGGTATCAGTGGATGTTAACCATCATAATCATCATAAGATAAAAATTATAATTTAATTTTTTAAAAATTTCAAAAATATAGTTAAATTTTATAATTTTAGTAATTTTTTTTTTAACAAAGTCAGTTACTATTTATATTCCAAAAAAGGTGAGGAATGAAATCCCCATTACATCCGAGTTGTTAAGTACAATTTCCAAGAGGGGTGATGTAGCAAAAACCGAACCTCTTGCATGCTGAATATTGCTATTATGCTACACATATGATTCTTTGTAAATTCTAACAAACTGAAATAACATAACTACAAATTTAAAAGACATCAAATTAGATGTGATAGATGGAGGATTGGAGACTAGTTCCTATTTCCTTGTCGAGAATTTTAATTTTCTGTGGTGCCATGGTTGCTATCCAGGTTGGCATTGGAACATTGTTTGAGCTTGAGCTCTCGACAATTCGTTTGACCACCATGTAGCGCAGGATCTCGAAGGATTCTTCAATGTGTGTGCAATGATTGTTAGCTCCCCTTAGATTCTCTAAGAGGGATTTTGCTTGGTGTTGGAGGAAGTTGGTGTCTGCCTGGTGTTTATCCTGATTTTATCTTCATTTGTGCTTTTATCAAATCCGTCTCCGCTTGCAGATCAAAGTAGTGGAAGTAGTTCTTGTTCCTCATATTGAGTGAAGAGGGGAAGGGCAAGAACATAGTTATGGAGGTAAAGAGTCGAGGACGCAGAGGGGGGACTGATAGGCAGATAATATCAAAAGCATAGGGATCAAGGGACAGAGAGCTTTGAGGAAGCTGAGAGGTTGATTGAGCACATCACTACAATGGATGGAGAGCTGCGAGGGAGGGGGAAGCAGGATAACTAGGAAGGGGTGGAGAGGAAGGTGGGCTGAGGGTGAGTGGAGGGCGGGTATCATGGGGGGACAGGTTCACGAGAAAATTGCAGGGGGGGGATGGGTATGGCAGAAGATCATGATAGCAAAGATCATCCAGTGGGGAGAATTCATGGAATAGGGAAGTCGGTGGTGCAATATTGGGAACAGAGTTAACTAGGGGGTATGAGGCATGCCTTGTTGGCCAGAGAGTTAGTTGTATTTTTCTTGGACCTAATGTTGTGGTAGAAAGAAATATCTCCATTTTCCTTACTCAAATTACGACACTTGATTATATGTTTGTTGAGGGCGATGTTGGGAGACAAGGTTGTGTTCAACATCATGTTGATAACTATTTCTGAATCCCCGAAAATCATAGCCTTTCTAATCTTCTCTTGATAATTTGAAGGCCTTGCATTAAGGCATATTCTTCCACTATATTGTTTGAAAATTGACCCAATCCCCATTCGAAGGTGGCAATGTTGTTTCCCTACTCATCCACAATGTGACCTCCAACTCCTGTTATTCCAGGATTTTACTTTGAAGCTCCATTGAAGAAGAGTGTGGGTAAATTTATTCCATCAAGAAATTAAATGAACTCATTTTCTTTAAGCCTTAATTTCCACTGATCTTTGTGAAGAGGTTGAAGAGCAAGAGGTTTATTACACTTTTGGATGATGTCGAGCACTCTTCCGAAGAGAATTCTTTCCTCAACCTACAAGTCATTGATGTTGAATTAACTGTTGTTTTTGGCTAGGATGGTCTCTATAGTCAGGCTCCAGGTCTTTCTCTGCACTTCCTAAAGCATGGTTTTTTTTCCTGGAAAGTGACTTTGTTCTACATGAACCATATGTTTCAGAGGAGAACATATGGTAGAGTGTTCCAAATCCTTTTGACAACACTCTTCCCTTTTTTTCCATAGGGGTATATCCTTTTCCAATTGGCAATCAAATCAGAAATTGAGGTATTAGAAACCATCTCTATTTGTAGGGGATCAGAGAGGGAGTTACAACAGTTTTTTGCAAAGGAGAATTCGATGAACAGATGTTGTATTGTCTCCTCGGTAGAGGAGCATAGAGGGCATCTAGAGGCTCCCTTAATGCCTTTTTTCTACAAATTACTAGCCGCCAAAATATTTCCCTTTACCAGGGTCCAAATGAAGATTTTGATTTGAGGGAGAGCTTTAGATTTCCAAACCTGCTTCCAGGTTGCCCATGGAGGAGAAGGAAAGTCTCATTGTGAAGAGTCTCGTAACCTGCTTTTAAGGTGTAAGCAGACCCAGAGGAGTCCCACCTATAGCTATAATTTAAGTATTTTTACAATATATGAAATTTAAAATTAATATTATTGTTTTTATTTAATTTGATATTCTTTAATAATTTATTTATGTTTTAATAATATATTTATCTTTAAGTTTAGATATTAAATACAAATATTTTTTAATATTAAAACTAATATATCAATTTTTTTTTGGTAATTTTTTTTTTTTTCCAGCAAATATTAATATATTGATTATATGATTCGTTTTAAACAATATTGAGATTAGATAATAATATTGGAATATTTTTATATCTAATAAAGATGGTTAGGAATTTTTATACATTATTGTTGTATAAGTATTTTTTTTTGTAAGCTTAGCAGGACTACATCTTCAACGTGTCTAATATATACCCTTGAGTGGAGAATTGAATGGGTGACTTCACATCGAGGAGTGTGATAAGAAAGAACCAAATTTTTAATTAAAATATATTTGTAATTAAAAAAAAAAGGGTTAAAAAATTGATATTGAAAATTGTAATGAATAGATCAAAGAATAATTGTCTTTTTTAATATTTAAAGTAAGTATGTAAAATTATTGCTTCATAACTCATTTAACTATAATTTTTTTAAATTTAAATGGGTTGAATCTAAGTATATGAAAAAACATTATTGAAAAAAAAAACCAAACAACTTAGAAATTTACAGGGCGAAAGTGGCTATGAACGTGCAAAAATTAGACTTAGGACGATTATAGAGTGGCTTCATTTTGTGAATGAACAGGCATGAAAATTTACCTATAAAATTAATATGGGTTGTTAAATGTCCCAAAAATGGAGTGCGCAGAAAATTCTCTTTTGTGAAATGCAGATTCAAATCGAGTAGAGCACTCGGCGGCAGTGGTTGAGATGGAAAAGTTTATAGAGACGTTGAGATGAATGAAAATTGTATGCTCTTCAGATTTTGTGCCAATTCCAAAGCATTTGAAATAATATCACATTTAAATAGACGAGGAATGCGCAACCAAAGAGACAACTATTGTGGGCGGCTTTGAGGTTCATTTCTAGTCACTAGAGATCTTGTATGTTGGTGAGTTGAGATCTTATATGTCTCTTGGAGTTACAATGGCGGAGGATCAAAAGTTTTTGCCTCTTGCTGATTTTCTGCAGAGCCGATTTCCCTTATTCTGTGATTATGAAAACATTCTCTGTGATGAAAATTACATTGTTGATAAGAAAATATATGATTTGGAGATGAAATTGTTGAGTGAACACAGTGGAACAACTCAAATATCCAAGGGGAGATCTTTTTGGCCTCGTGGAAATCCCATCAATGAAAAAAGGAATTTTTTGTTCTCTTCTCTGACATCTCCCCTTTATGAAGCTGATGGTAATTGTAAGAAGGTTGTGAAAGGCGTTTAGAAGGAGGAAGCAGGGCCAAAGCCGAATGCAATGACTGTTCATTCACCTACACAAAAAGCAAAGAGGAAAAGGCAATTTCCAGCCCGTAAGAAGTTTAAAATGTGATATTCACTTCGTCTCCATGCCCATTTGATTGCAGGAATAAGTCATTAGGGTTTTGATAGGTTATCAAATAGAAAGTATCAGGATTTACATGTGTGCTTGTCAGAATGCGCCTTTGTAGCTCTAAGCATGAATATTAGGGTTTCTATTTAAAAAAGTGGGAAAACACTTTTTTAAGTTAATTATCAAACTAACTTCATTGATTTGCAGGTTGTTCATATTATTTCAACTATTTGCAGGCTTATTTATTGTTGTTTCCATGTATGTCAGAACGTGCTTCAATTCAAATCAATTTCCCTTGTGGTTGTAATGTGGATAATCAAGAAATTCACAGCAACTGAATTGTTTATTTGGATGTTTATACAATTTTGGATCTATGGATTGCAAAAATGCAAAATGTCACAATTGCATTTTTCCTTAACCATGTATAAAAGGAAAATAATGGTTGATATATAAGTTATATTTGTTAGCTTCTAGCCAAGGGTATCTCACATAATTTTTCATTGAAGGGGCTTCTTTAAGAATTCAAGCTCATTAGAATTTTATTAGAGATTTGTATAAATTTTGCATTTGCTACGCATGGATAATGAACGAATGAATGTTCCTAGAAGTTGGAAATTTGAAGACGTATTGAAGGCATTCTACGGTCTCGTTTTGTGACATATTTTGGAGTCCTCAACTTGATAATAAAAATATTATTTTATTGTTCATTTTTGGGTTATGCTTAAAGTGATCTTAACTGATAAAATAAAATTTGTAAAATGAAATAGTGATTCTCCCCCACCCTTAATTTTAACCAACATTAATTTTCACCAACTCTTTACATTTGACAACATAATCATAAAAGATGCAACCAAAACATAGTGACCACATAAGTCGCTCAATAAAAATAGCTTCTTGGCTAGATTTAATCTCTATATTAAAGACCCATTCCAGTTTGTAATAGTTTAACCAATAAAAAGTCTAAACAGATTTGTTAGGGATAAAGATATATTTTATAAGTACAAAATAGTTTTTAATCATCACTTAAAATAAATTTATTGATTTCTGGAATGAATTCTTTAATTCAAATTGGAAGCCTTTGGCCAAATTTAATCTCTATATTAAAGATATGTATCCAGTTTGTAATCATTTTTAATCATGTTAAAGTATGATTTGTTTTTCTATGAATTAAAATATATTAAATTACTTGTATATATCACTATATATAGGTATATGATTTATTGATTTATGTTTCATAGCTATATGCATGGATGGAATGTATTATTTAACTCAGACATCTTAGGTTAAGTAAGTATGTTTTATATATATTAGAATTAGATGCATCACCTTTCCTAGAAAATAATTAGAGTAAAAGTTAACAAAAATAGAGCGAATGTTACAGTTTATAATCAGAGGCTATATATTTTCTTTTAGTTTTTATTGGTTAGATAATGTAGTTATTAATAACATAGAATTATACTTTATTACCACGCAAATCAGATAGACAAAACTGAACTGTAATGAAAATGACACAATTGAACTGTAATAAAAATTAGACATCTGAATTGTAATCACAATATAATTCCATTAATAGCATACTGAAAATACATTTTTTACATATACATTATGTTGAGTTATAAAAAAAGCACCAAAAAATAAAGTGAGCCCATATATAAAAAAACGCAGCTCATATAAACACATAAAAAATCATGATGGACATAATGATGCTACAATTTATCACAAGAAATAGGAACACCATAATAGAAATCCCACCATAATAACCCCAATACCAATCCCAAGAACAATCCATTCATTAACAGACCACATATATCGATTCTTGTCATTGATAATTAGTGGAGCACATGCTGACTCCTCCACATATCTTGCACATACACGTCCATTGGATGCTACTGCAGTGATTATATCATCAACAAAACTTAGTAAATATGATTAGAAAATTAAGTTAAAACTTTGTTCAAACTGTGTAGAAATGTTTTTTCCTTGTTAGTAGAGGGGTTTCAAATTTTATTTTCTAACTTGGTAAATTCCAATAATTTGATTAGTTATCAATTCAGAATTGGTGTAAGTGAGAATATGACTTGCACCATAATTATTTGTTTCTCTTAGCCCATTGGGTACAGGTCAATTTGGGCATCATCCCAAAACACAGATCAATATCCATTCGGGTCTATCATACTCTGAATTAGTTGCTACATGCCCTAAAAAAGGTCATTCCATTGATGTTTTTCCTTCATGAAAGTTTCACTTCTTAGATGCTAGTTGAAGTGCCCCATTAAGCCATCAATGCACCCATAGACTGCAATAAGTACTTTGCAGAGAATCTACTCCCATGCAAGGCTGTGTTGTAGAGGATCTAGGCCCACTTTAGAGTGTGTTGGTCGACTATGAGAGAATTTTTCATTGGGTTTTGGGAATCTTCCCATTCTCTAGTCGCTTCTAGAAGTTGTTCCAGCTTTCACCTCATCTGATACCTTTGAATATGGACACCATGAAGCCATTAAACCTCTTATCCTCCTATTCCCATGAACAAAGAAACCTCTTCATCCATTTTTTGAAAATCCATTCAATGATTCATTAATGTCAAAATACCTTCATCTACATATCAATATAGCATTGATCATAGTGCACAAGAGAGCAAGAATTTGTATTAAGTAGAGCTATGCTAGTGAGATCACATCTCTTGGAGGTATCATGCATGTAATGTTATGCTTTTGGATTGATGATGTTGGTGTGATGAGGATGGGACTGAAGCTGAAGTGAGTGACATCGAATCGATCAACTGGTTGTACTTCTCCTTTTACTTCATAATAAAGACATTTATTCATTTCCTAATGCATGTGTCAATGATGTTATATGTGTATTTACAAATACAATCAATTCGATTTGTTTAAATTGAATAGATCATATTGCCTTTATGTCGTTCTCTATGTTATGGTTTCCATTGCAAGTACCAATCAAGTGAGTTCAGTTCGATTGAGAGCGACGGAGCGACGAAGGGAGGTGAGGAAAAGAGAACATAATACAAGTAGGTTTTCTTCCCTTTATCTATTAATTTTAAGGAAAAGGTCAGATATATTTCTTTCTATTGTTCTAAGTGCACCACCACACTTAGGTAAAGCATACTTATCCATAGGTTTAATTTCCATAAAACGAAATGGCAACCATACTGGGGATCGACAGATCATCCCTGGTGGTTTTATCCTTATCCAACAACATCTAGTAGACTTTTCCTGCTTAATTTCAGTCATTTGAATGTGTTTTATCAAAAGTAGTGTTGTTGATTATTTTTTTACAGAGTCCTCTGGCACCAACACACTGTTGGTCTTGACACAGTGCTCTACATATCACTGTTGGATTAGGGGAAATGCTCTGCAACGCACTATCTCCCACTCAGGGGTGCGTTTCCCCTGTGACCAACCAAAATATATCATATTTTGTCTTTTGCAATTCATTTCAGTGTCTTGCTTGCTGAAGTTTCAAGTGATTGATTCCCTCTAGAGACCATATTGCCTCTATTGTTCTTGCCTCACTTTGGATTTGTTTGCTCAATTTTTCTTTTTGTTTTCTTTGTCACTGTCGAATGACTCCAAAGTTAAATTTTACATTTGATCAATTCATTATTTTTGGAAAGAGGAATTTTCTTTTTAGTCTTTGTTTCTCTTGAAAGTTTTGAGTGATTTATTATGCATCATAGTTTCTTTTTCATTCATCTAAACTTAAAAGAAATTGAAAAAAAACATGCATTTGCATATAGGGATTGTGAGTGCTGCATAGCAATATTTTAGGGAAATTTCATTTAGATGTGCTCACTGTTGATTGCATACAATCCGATTGCACTATCCCTTGTAGCTAGTTTTTCATTTTCGAAAATCAAATAAAAAAGAATGCTTATCATTTTAATTGCATTCTAGGAATGTTCAATACATCCCGCGGTGAATCTCAAAGATAAACTGATAAGCAAGATCAACATAAAATTTATCTGAATTTATCTAAGGAAGCATTGTAACATTAACGATAACATTTAGAGGTCTAGGTTGAAGATGTGTTCTGGTGTCGTTAAACATAGCAGCTGTCATTAATTGTCTAGTATATATTTCAAGTGGGATACCTCATTCCACATACATAAGTATCAGAGCTAGTCCACGTACTTTTGGGTATATTGGGCGGTGTTCTAGTATGAAAAGTATAAGGGGATTCTCTCATTGTGCGATTTCACATTAGACAATGTTAATACGAATTGGGCCTCCACGTACCTTCGAGTATATTTTGGATGAAAACTTTAGGTTTCTTACCATCCATAGGTAACCGAGTCATTCAACTTGTACACTATGATACACCAAACACAACATTCAGGGAGATTTCGTGCACGTACATAAGTTATTGGTTTACTGGGGCAGTATATTGCAATTCACAGTTGCTTGGTAAATCTTTTTCCTAGCATTACCCTCTTTTTGTTTATTTTTTTGTATTAAAATCAATCAGCAATCGTGGAAGAATATCAACCCTTTCCCCGTCATGCACATAGGACAATGAATAAACCACCTTTACTGCGAGAAGCTACCCCTAGTAGACGAAGGCGCGCTCGTCTTACCGAGTTTGTTACCTTTGGAACCTTTGGTTCTACTTCATCTGATATACCAGAGACATCTAATCCTTTGAGTACTGAGTCTCAAGTCATTTCAACTGATCCTAGTTTATCTGCTACTGTTGAGACGAAACCCTCACAGTTACATGAGGACACTGAAATTCAATCCAGTGAAATGGTAAATCCAAAACCCGATCTTGTTCAACTAGAAGTCAATCCGGAACCCTTTTTGTTTTACCAAAACATCTTGATCCCGAAGTTGAACAACAAGAAGTTTTTCCTGTGCAACTGTCTTATTCTCAGTCATCCGTAACCATTAAGTCTTCCTCTTTACCGCAAAGTTTACCACCTAAAATTTATCTCGTGCCTGACGGTGAATTACTTCCACCTAGTTTGATTTTAAGAGAGAAAGAACTTTAGGAAGAGACAACCCCTTCATCTCCCACTCATTTTGGGTCGGAGCTTCATTTATATCTGTCTTTTCCTCATTTGGCATACTTTTCTCCTATTGATCCTTTTCACTCTCAAGTTCTCGTAGATTTGTTAGAGTATTTGTTGGGTTATTTAACCATCGTTGAGACAACATCCTAGACTGTACCATTTGTTATAGTTGAAACAACATCTATTGTTGCTTCATCTTTGACGTTTTCTACGACACCTGAGTCTCATCTTTATGGTGGTCTGTCTGTCCCACTGGGTTACCAGGCTTTAAATGGAACCTTCTCTAGTGTCTCCTCTAGTCCATGGACTTCTCCCATGTCATCATCTGAAATTTTATCTGGTTCATCTCTCACGAGTACTGAATGGCCTGATCCTTTATTGACATGATTAACTCAATATCAAGTTGGTCCATCCAATTACCTTCCATCTTATCTAGTACCTACTAGATACCCATATTATGAAATTCAGTATGTGCAATATCCTTATAATTCATATGCTGGGGGGGCACATATGTTCGGGCCATATGGCATTATTCTGTCGTTTTTAGGTCAATCATATGCTGGAATGCTTATTTATCATTTTCAGCCTACTTTTCTTGTTCAGCCACAAACGGTTGTGTATCAATATCAACCAGTTCAACCTGTTTCATTTGTACCTACTACGCATGTTATATCTTATATGGTTGTTGCTCAGTCTTCTCAAGTAGGTCCTTGATTTAAACTGGCTCACCAATGATCCCATTCAATATCATTATTCTAACCTTCATGGTCAAGAGTTTGGCTCAGTAGATCCAGCACCTCCAGCAGATGTAGAGCTAGCAGCAGTGGAATAGGCACCACGAGCAATTCCATACCCATAAGCTAGCAGCATAGCATATCATGTTCCAAGTGTATAAGCACTCTTGTTTTTCTCGAGAGGGGAACCTACCGATTTTGATACGTGGTTAATAGCTTATTTACCTTGGTGACCGGTGATTCCTCATAAATTACCCTCTGACATTCCAAAATTCAATAGAAATTCTGGAGAAGACCCGTCTACGCACGTAATGACTTATCATTTATGGTGTTCATCAAATTCCTTAAATGATGATTCTATTTAATTGCGCCTTTTCTAGCAAACGCTTACTGGCTCGGTTGTGAAGTGGTACATTGAATTACCACAAGCTTCTTTCGATAACTTTACATATTTAGCCACTAATTTTTTAACCCACTTCTAGTTACCCATCAGATATGAAACTGGAATGGTAATTTTGACCAGCTTTAAACAGACTACTACTACTCATATATCGGATCATATACATGAGTGGTGTCATCGTAGTCGAATGGTTACACGTTTCAATATATTAAGAAACAATATTATCCTGTGGGGAGCTATGAGGACAAGTACATACAATGGACTATGTTGTAGCAGCAAAGGGATCAAGATGTGCATGAGCTAATTAATCTGTTCCATACCCTGTGCACAAAGTTGGGAATCAAAGATTCAAAGAAACATTTGGTGTTGAAGTGTCTGCATAGATACATTCAAGAGGAAATGGAGTTCCTCGACATATCCTCGCTTGGTACAACATACCAGTATGCTGCCAAGATTGAGTAGAAATTCAAACAAAAGAAGAAATACTTTGGATCTGGGAATCAAAAGCAAGGGAAAAGTGCCCCCAAACTGCAGAACAAAGGACAAAGCCAAGGCATGGTGCCCAAGATAACCTACTAAATCCACAAGCAAAGAAAGTGGTGTGAGTTCCATAAGAGCTCCACTCACAACACAAGTAAGTGTCGGGCCAAGCAGTCACTGGTGTCCAAGATGAGGGCTTTTGAATTAGATGCATGCTCCAACTCTGAATCAGAACACGATAAAGGGAATGACAAAGGGAAGTAGATTATTGATGTAGAACCCAATGTCGTTGTTTCCACTAAAAATATCGAGAAGGAGGAACCGGAAGATCTAAAGGAGGAGGAGTGCCTCTTCCACTCCCAGATGTGGGTAAAGGGTTCCCTGCTACCGTTCATTATCAACAATGGGAGCCAAAAGAACCTCATTTCAGTAGAGGTCATGAAGCGGTTGGGCTTGCCCACCATAACACCCCCACAATCGTACAACATCGGGTGGCTTCAACAAGGACGAGATCTCCGCATCAGCCGGCAATGTCGCCTTCCCTACAATAGCAAGCCTTTCATGTATGAGGTATTATGTAACATTTATCCTCTTGATGTTTGTGATGTATTATTAATCCAACCATACTTGTGAAAATGACGTTGTTTATGAGTCCCGGCCTCGCGTTGTTATTGTTACTTTGGGAAATAAGTTGTATAGGATACCAGAGGTACCACCACATGTGGATATCTCTTTGGTTACTGCAAAAAAATGCAGTAAGCTCATTTCCAAAACCTAGAAATTTGTTTTCCTAATGATCCGGCCCCAGGGCAATAAGAAGAATATGGCCACGACCTCTAGACAATGCTCCTCCGCATGACAACAAAAAATGGACAAGGTCATGGAGGAGTACGAGGACATATTCACCTCACCCATAGGGGTGCCTCTGCACTGTCAGGTCAAGAAACCCATCGATCTGACCCTAGGTGTATCGCTTCCGAATGGACTGATCTATTGGTGCTCTATTATGGAGAATGACAAAATCAAGAGGCAAATTCAAGACCTGCTGTAGAAATGTCACATCCGACTGAGTTCATTGCCCTGTGGAAGCCTGATCGTGTTGGTGCAAAAGAAGGATGGGACTTGGAGAATTTGTATTGACTATCGGGTGCTAAAAAATATCACTGTTCAGAATAGGTACCTGATCCCATGAATTGATGACCTTCTAGATCAACTCAAAGGGGAAAAATATTTCAGCAAGACTGAATTGAATTCCATGTATCAGTAGGAACCAATCGAACCCTTTGATGTGTGGAAGATTGCCTTCAAAGCAAAGGAGGGCATTTTTGAATGGTTGGTCACGCATTTCGGGTTGACGAATGCTCCCACAATATTCATGAGTCTAATGGATGACATCTTGCGGCCATTCACCAACTCATTTGTAGTAGTGTACTTGGATGACATCCTGATCTTCAGCTAGACTTGGGAAGAGCACGTCCATGACATCTCACAGGTCCTCCAAACACGATGGCAACTGGGATACATTATTGATTAGTGGGGGGTGCATGTGGATCCAACCAAGATTCGAGTTATTAGGGATTGGCTGGCCCCAACCACTCTAACAGAGCTTCGCAACTTTCTGGTTCTTTCTAATTTCTATCGCAGGTTCGTGTTGGGATTCTCTCAGATCACTTGGCCCTTGTGTCAAGTCACCAAGGGAGGAGAGAAAGAAAAATTATTTTGGTCAGAATATAAATAGAAGGCGTTCACAGAATTGAAACATCACCTCTTCTCAGCTCTTGTGGTCACATTACCAGACTTGTAACAACCATTTGAGATGGAGATAAATGCCTCTGACTGTGCTATTGGGGTAGTATGATACCAATTAGGAGAGATTATAGAATTGCCATAATCCACCCCTATATTACATGAATAGAATACCAACCAATTGTAAATTCCTCTAAAAACACCAATCAAATACAAATTCCTCTAAACAATAAATAAATAAATAATTATATAAAAAAAATCGTCACTCCACTTCTACTTCCATTTTCTTATCCTGCAAAATGTGCTTCCATAAATTTTAGGCAATCGATAAACATCCACTCCAAGTTTCGGGTACTATCGTAATTTTAAAACACTCAGTACAACGTTGATTGAAAAATATACACCATACAAAGTTGGATGCTCCAGAGTCTAGATCTGTGCAGTAGTACGCAGTGTTTAATGGTAGCATTGCTTTTATACGTTTGGATTTCATGTGAAAATATTGAGAAATATTAATGGGAACCTTGTAAAGGCATGTGGTAATGTCAGGCAGAACAAATCAGAAGCTATGTTACATGGTTCTAGCTTGATTTTTGGTTTTACAATGATTATGCTGGTTGAACCTAAAAAAATCAGCCTATTGGAATTTTAGTTGAAGCTCGATTAACTTCTGGCCAAGATACATTAAAATAAACTTGAAATTATTGGCATCAATTTGTTCAAAATTTGTTAATGTTATTTTGTTATCAAACTTGCAACAACCATTTGATATTGAGACAAATGCCTCTGACTATGCATATGTTCCCACCCTGGTCGTTTCTTCTTCACCATCAATAGTCACAACTTATTTTCTGGTCAAATATTCCTCCTCAAGAGAAATGGAATCTTAGTTAATGGATATTTATAACAAATCCTTGTGAAGTGTTGAGGATGGAGAACATTGTACATCAAGATGGGGCTCCATTTATGTATTATCACACTTGATATGTAAGCCCTTTCAGGCCCATGTATTCATGTTTTTTTCTTTTTATTGTAGAAAATATATTTCAAACAACGAGGACAGCATTTGAAATTATCTTCCTTTATTGGTTCAATCATGTCAGCATTTTCAAATACATGTGAATGAATCTGGACCCCAAGAAATATCAATTTACATGTGAATGAATCTCCTAGATCTTTTACTCTATTTTAGATTTAATAAGCTATACAATATCAATAGCAACTCAGAAGGTAGGCCGACAAGCAGTGCAGAATCCAAATATCACAGAGGTTCTATCAACCTATATTGTGAGTTATCTGGTGCATTATACCTATTGACTATCAAAAAGTAGTAGCTAGAATCCTATTATGTACTGGTATTTTGTTTCTTTTGATTCAAAAGTTTAAATTCAACTTGCCATAAAATATTATCTAATTCAACTTCAACTTGCCAACATGAGGACAAATAAGACATGAGGGTATATTTATAGAAGTGAGGTGACTGTTCATCTACCATGAACTTTCACCTATGCTCATGACACTTGAAATTCTTCACGAATCTCTGATTTCTAATGACTCTCACATGTGCAATCAATATTAACATTTCTATTGAGATTATTATAAAAAGGGTTTACACTATGAGAGAAGAGAAATTATGAGGAAAGTAGAGATGATTATTTTGAATCCTATATTATTTGTTTCCGATGTTGTTTCAAAATTATGGAGGGTTTCATGAGATGATGAATAGAGTTTTTATGTTCATTTGTTGTATTGAATGTACATTTTCCTGCTACTACATTTTTCATCAAGTAGACGAGTTTTAAGACCAATATTGACATTCCCCAACTTGGTAGACATAATTCCTTGGGAATCTATATGGAGTCATTATATGACAATTGATCTCAACCCTTGCAAAATGTGTGGCAATTGACTTTGTGCCTTATTTTCATTAAAGTGATCATAAAACCAACTTGTAATGTTGTGCCTTTGGTATTTCTAAATTGTCTTAGAAGCATGTATGAAGATAATGTCCTCGCTTGTGAAAACCCTAGTTGCACAACCTTCGTGATAAACCCTTAGCTAACATTGATGCCCCACAAGATTATTATATTGGAAGAGGTGCATTGCAAGGAATTTTTTTGGTCAGTTGGCAATCAGAGGTTGATGCTTTCAAATTGATCCCATTCTCCTCCACATAGGTTAATATTCTCTCTCCCTCTCTTCTTCTTGCAAAAAAATTATATTGATCATACATATTTGTAGCCAAAGGATACTATTAGAAACATAAAAAATGGACTGAAAGAGAGATACTACTGTGGACCCCTATATAATCCATTTATGCACCACAATATTGTCATTTTATGTTATCTGTGCAGGATCATTATGAGTAGAAATAGATATAGTTATATTCCATGATGAAGCACTGAAGGCTACATTTCTTGACTACTACCAATGATTTAAGCATTAATTTGAGGCCAAATTGATGAATACACTTGAACACATTTTACATTCATGCCATAAAATAAGGTTTTCAATCTACCAATGGGCATGATACAAATAAACTATGTGCATGTTTCTCTGCTAGTATGTTGAGCCTCTATTAGTTCTTGAAATTCTATTTCAAACATGCGATTTCCCATATACATGCATATTAGTCCTATATTTCTTCTGATGTTCACCTTCTGGTGACATTGTTTTTATCTAAGAAAATGTTGGTACCGGTTATTTCGTATCCTTTGTGACCCATACCAACATATGTCATGAAAATTTTGGGTTTATTTTTTCCCTCAAGGTTTTCCTTCAAGTAGTAATAGGTGCAATCTATAGTTTTTCTCGTGAGTATGATTACCATACTCTACCATAACACCTATTATAGGGTTTTATTACTACCTAATTAACCTTGATTCCCCTTGGATTTCCTCCAATACATTTCCATTATGCATTCAAAATTTTCACTGTGAGTCAGGTGTTTAATGTGGATTATGACAAGGGATGGTTCCTAGATCAGAAGGAATCACTGGTTGATACAACAACAAGCAATGAAAAAATTAAATATTCAAATTCTTTATAGGCATATCATATCTTAAGTATTTTATAGTTCATATATGTTTGAATTGAATCAACTCATTTTTTGATCACACAAACCTTGTTTGATATTTAGTAAAGATAATTCCTCCTTGGGGGAATGAATTTTAATGGGCTCACGGTCCTTGATTGATCCAATTTCATAATGTTCCATTTTTCAATTGAGAAGGTAATAATTTCAAACTTTAACTTTACATGCCTCATCTTTCATAGAAATGGTTTTTGGTTCGATGACCACTTTCAATTATAAACACTCGATAACAACATCCTCCATTTCTGATCATAGAGGCTTATACTTTATATATTTCAACCCTGGAAATAGGAATTTAAATTATACTATTATTTTTTGGTCATCTTGTCCAAATGAATCCAAAATTGGTTATTTTTTGTTGTACCTATGAGCCTCACTGTATTTAACTGAGTCAACGAGAAACTCTTTGACTTACCAATTATTGACCTCTGTAATTTTCAAAATGGCTTCTTGACATGAGTGTCGAGAGGAAAAACATTTCAACACAATGAAATAATTATTGTCCTATTTATGTATTGCCATGTACTTCAGCGTTTTTCATGATATTAAATATTATACCATGTTAATATATGTTGCACAATTCAATATTATAGTTCAGGGTTATACTAGCATTGTCCTTCGCAATGTTATTTTTCCTCTTCTTAAGACAATATAAAATACTACTTGGATCCTATATGCAATTTACAATCCTACATTCATATGAAAAATTAAGAATTAATTTTTAAAGATGTTGCAAGTCAACTAAAGCATAATGTTATCCTGGATCATGTTTCAAAAGAAGGTCAAGAAAATTCAAGGGATCTACCAAATGTTAATCTCATTATTGGAATGTTTATTTCTTGTCATGTACTTCAGTGTTTGTCATGATATTAAATATTATACCATGTTCATCTATTCTACACAATTCAATAATATAGTTCAGGGTTATAATAGCATTGTAGATGGACCTCCTTCGCAATGTGCTTTTTCCTCTTCTTAAGACATTAATAAAATACTACTTGGATCCTCTAATGTAATTTACAATCCTACATTCATATGAAAACTTAAGGATTCCTTTATAAAGAAGTTACAAGATAAATAAAGCACAATGTTAGGTCATATCATGTTTCAAAAGAAGGTAAATAAAATTTAAGGGATATGTCAAATGCTAATCTCATTAGGTAAGAAATTATACCCAAATATACATGCACCACCACATGTCTTTACAATTGTGCAAGAACTACTCAACGAGTAATAAATTACCAGTTGAAACTAGGAATTTCATTCTCTCTCATGAAATCCAAGAATACTTTGGGAGCATTGTAATGGGACCACAAGAATGAACTACAATGTTAGAGTGATTGTCCATAAAATTATTTAAATGGGACTTTCTTGATCCAGAATATTCAAAGTATCACAGTCGCATGCAATATGTTGTTATGAAGATGCACATGTTGTTATAATTCCTTTTCCAAGTCCACCTTTGTTTGACCTATCTTCCAAGTGCATGGGGTGAGAATATCCAAACCATTGAGGACAGTTTTATCCAAAAACTTGAAACCTTCCCTCAAATAATGCATTGAAGGTGTTATAGTAAATCATAGAAACTAATATACTTGCCTGCTATTGCAAAGTCAATATATGTTCTCAAAGTGTGGTCAATAATTTATACATAATCATTGTCCATCCATTGGTGAGACATTTTATATTGTTCCATTTCATAGATTCATTATGGAAGAAGATGTATCTTCTACAGAGTTGGCTTGTAATACTCGATAAATAATTTGGCTATCTCTAACCTTATTTTTAAAGTCGCATTAAGAGAGGGAGTCATATGTTACATATTCAGGTCTAGTGCCATATTATAGTTCGTTGTCAACCACAGATCATGATTTTATCTCGATGAAGATAATATATTCGACATACGACCTTAAGGCCCAATCATGAATCTTATTTACAGTGCAAGTCACACTTTTTAGTTTCAATCTCACTGTAAGCTAGAAGTGCAATATTTGACCTACTCATAGTCGCAAATTAAATCTCTAGCATAGATCCCAATTTAATTCGTAAGACCAGTACAAATTGTCAGTGTTATTTGCAACTTGGAGGCAGAGTATGCAGGACCAATCACACATTGGAAATGCACATTTTATTTTTCACACGCGATAGAGGTGGTATTGGTCATAGTTTAGGGGTCTTGAATCGTAGATCGCAATGAGATTCTAATGTAACTTCAACTTGTGGGTGTGTTGTGTGATTGAAGGATGGAGACCTCTACTACTATCAAAATTTTGACCTCTAATAATTCGACTTATATAGACTTTGAAATAACATTTGTTAATAACCTTTCTCAATGCCTTTTTCATTACCTTGCATTTCACCCCAACATATATTAACATGCCCTTTTCCCTCCATCATTACCTTTGTGGAGTTATCAGTGTTTCCCCTTTCAATGGTACTCAATGCATCATTACCCTAGTCTTTAATGCTACTTGAAATAATATGCGCGTTGAACTTAAACACTCATTTACCACTGCTATGGTATCACATATGTGTAATGCTTCAATTCTATTACTTACTAGCCTGAAACTTCACATAGAAGCTCCAAGTGAACCAAATATCCTCCATGCAAGAGGCATACAGGAAACGACAAGGGTACTTACCAACCTGAAACTTCACACAGAAGCTCCTGAAGGAAATTGCTTCAAAGTGTTCCGGAAACCTCGCCTCAACTGAAAATGCCAACGAGAAAAAGTGGAGGATTTTTCTTGAAAAATCATGCTTCACTACACTCAGAACTGTTGTTACACTACCTGGGATAAGCTCTCTAACACCTTACCCTTGATGTAAGTTTCCAGGGTCCCTATCATATAACAGGCTTTGCGGGCACATACCTCCGGAGGTGGGAGGCCTTGTAAATTTGTCTATAGGTTTCATAATTACAAACAATTTATTAAATGGCACAATACCTTTGGGAAGAAACTCAAAATGCTCATATATTTAAATGTTTCTTTCAATGAACGATGTAATACATAGCATATAATGCAAAGAGCACCTGTAGATCTAGTTGGGTTCATTTTTTGTATTCTGTGAATTAGAACATAGCCCACAGAATAAAATTTACCTTAAAAAAAGTCGTTTTCGAGACTTACCTGGCTAGATATCCAATTTGTCACTAGTGCTCACGGTGGCTCGAAAACGACAGTGCTCCAGTGTACAGGTTTGCAGAATGTCGGGGGAGATAGGATTTTGGGGTTTTTTTGTAAGAAAAAAACTCTCGGATGAGAGTTAAAACAACTCTAGGCCGAGAGTTTTACAACTCTCGTCCAAGAGTTTTCCCGAGATTTTATGTCAATAAAACTCTCAGACAATAAAATACTTAACTCTCATCCGATAGTATTTTAACTCCAGTCAAGCCCAACCTAAATTTTGGGCGAAACATTAAAAATCTCTAGGACGAGAGTTCTAAAAACTCTTGGTCAAGAAATTGAGTTGACTATTTTCTCAAATGAGAAATTAAAAATTTCACCCAAATTTTGGTCATCCGCTAAAAAGTGTTTCTCAACTTCGAAATTTCACCCTTCAAACACCAAGTTTTAACACAAAACATTTTTTTGAGTTATCTCTTCAAAAATTTAGCTTAAGAAAGTGTTTGATCACCATTTAATAGAAACCCTAATCTGCAAGCTTCTGAGCTATAAAGGCGCATTATGATAAGCACACATGGACATCTTGACACATTCTATTTGAAAACCTCTCAAAAACCTAATGACTTATTCCTGCAATCAAACGGGCATGGAGACAAAGTAAATATCACATTTTAAAATTGTTACGAGCTAACGATTGGTTTTTCCTCTTTCTTTCGGCTGGGGGCGCATGCACAGTCACTGTATTTGGCTTTGGCCTTGATTCCTCCTTCCGAATGCCTTTCACAACCTTATCAACATTACCACCAAATTCATAAACGGGAGATGTCACAAAAGAGAATGAAAAAATCCTTATTAACATTGATGGGCTTTCCACGAGGCCAAAAAGATCTGCCCTTAGAAATTTGAGTTGTTCCACTGTGTTGTTGACTCAGCAATGTCGTCTCCAAACCATATATTTCTTGTCAATGGTGGAAATTTCATCACGGAGCATGTTTTCATAATCATGGAATAACCGCAATCGACTTTTCAAATGATTAGCAAGGGGCACAGACTTTCGATCTTCTGCCATTGTATCTCTAATAGATAGAAAATATCACAACTCACCAACAAAGAACATATCTAGTGACTAGAAATGAACCTCAAAGCCACCCACAATAGCTGGGCTCTTTGTTTGTGCGTTCCTCAGCTATTTAAAGAAAGGGAATGACCATTGGCTGCTGGCACCACCCATTCATATGACCCGTAGTGGCACCTCCCTGCAATAAATTAATTTTGTTGTCCCTGTGCTCTACGCATGGGTAAATGTGGTAAATAACTACCTGCTCAGCTGCATGCTTTGGAATTTAAATTTGATAGTATTTCAAATGCTGACACAAAATTTGCAGATGTAACACCCCCAAGTTCTGTGCTTTTCAAATTAGACATTTGAACATACATCCATAGGGGAGTGGACCCAAATGGATAATTGTTATGTGGATATGGTTAAATACTTAATTATGAAAAATAAATAAAATATTGTGCATGCACCATGACCAGATGAGAAAGTGAGATCATATTCCTAATCCATGAGGTGATGGAAAAGGAAAAAAAGACTTTCCCCAAATCTTTCAAAAATCCTTGAAAGAAATTATTTCTAATTTAGATTTTTGAGGAAAAATCTAAATTTCCCCCAATGAAGAGGAGTAGTTGGGAAGAGGTGAGAAAAAGCTGGAAAAGCTGAGGAAAAGCTTAAAGCAGCTTTAAAGAGGACCAAAATGGGAAGCCTAGGCTAAACAGGAATAAAGCATCCTGAAATTCTGGACGCAGAATTGGAAACAGGCTTTGGGGAAAGCACAGCTTAAATAAGCTGCTCCAGAACAGATTGAGGTTAGTCTGTTCTGTGGAGGATCTCTGCTCGGGGGTGAATCCTGGGAGATAAAGAGGATTCTAAGGTTGGGAGGACTGGTCATGGTGGAGGTGTGCATGCATAAATTTGGAGATATCTGTAAGTCTGTGTAAATCATATCCCTGTTTTTATGAAATGGTGATGTTATATTCCTTTACTCAATTTATGAAATTGTGATATGATATTCCTTTATGCAATTTATGAAATTGTGATGTTATAGGCTTTTATGAAACTTATGAAGTTGTGAGGTTATAGTACATTATGTAATGTATGAATTGTTATGTTAGGTTGCATTTTGCAACTGT
This sequence comes from Pinus albicaulis, assembly GCA_034641835.2. Lineage (NCBI taxonomy): Eukaryota > Viridiplantae > Streptophyta > Pinopsida > Pinales > Pinaceae > Pinus > Pinus albicaulis. The sequence continues at coordinate 1,169,351,744 of CM076574.1, read as the reverse complement.
TAGATGGATTAATGGTTCAGTAACTTCTGTAATTGCAACCACAGCTATTGACAGTAGAGACAAATGGTTGAGTGTAGAGATGAGTACATTGTAATAATGATGGTTGAGATGATAGATTAATTGAGCAGCCAATATAATAAACATGTATAGGTATAGATGGCTATCTTCTAAAGGAGTATTTAATTCTGTGTGTATAAACAGAAGATGTTAACAAATCAGTACCCACGAACATTAAGTTCCAATAAATTAATCTATCATAACAATACTGATGGCACAGAATTCACTGTGATCAATAATAGAAAGTAGGGAACAACAACCCTTAGCTGTGTCACAATGGGAAGAATTGTAAAAATTAGAATTTACAGTATTCTATTAAATGTAATGGTACACATATGGAGGTAGCAGTTGAATCCTAACTAAGTACGAGGATTAATAATAGGTATTCTAAACTATCCAGTTCAATATTCTCTCCCTCCAATGGAGTGAAGCAAGAGGAGCTGTTTCCTAGTTCCCCCTGGAACAGTTGAATCTGTACAAAAAATATCACACATGTTGAATGTCTATAACAGTCAAATAAGGGGGAAAAAGCCTATTGCAAAATCTATTGTGTAATAACAGTCTGTGTGAAGGAAGATTGTAAGCATGTGTAAAATACCATGAACAGAGCATCTGGTTACCATCCATAGAACTACTGGGAAAGTAGTGGAGCAATGGTGGTGAACTACGTAGAGATAGATGTATGCGAGGAGGCCTACATCTATACTTCGATGCGGAATCTTTAACATATTGAACATATTCACAGGCCGGCAAACTGGGAAGTTTGATTAAGGGCCTAGTGATCATCCTGCACAGAAAACTTGAGACATGCAAGGTAAAATATGTAGGTATATAAGTCTACTATATGAACTGAGAAGTGGGAAGGTTAAGCCCAAAAAAAATCCTCATGGAAATTCTTGTATTCCAGGGCTGTCTGTAGGTACTGAAAAGAATCTAAACCCCAGATAACAGTCTGCATTGTGGCTGATGCAGTATAAAAATTTTAATTTTTATCGACGCAGAAAGCGGAGAATGTTAAGTTATGTTATATGGGTAGCACTCATCGTAGGGGTGATGAATATAGACCTATTAGGAATATAGACCTTAAGAGAGACCTGTTGAATCTCATTCAGAGAAAAATGAAATAATTATAGAAGAGGAGTTAAGAATTTTAGGAAGAGTAAACATGAGGATGAGGTAAAACAAATGTTATTAAATAATAACATAATCCTATGGAAAAAAAAAAATTGGGTTTGGGAGACGTGACAAATGGTATCGGAGCAAAGTTCAAAAATTTGGGCAAGATATGTGCTCACAAAGAAATAATAAACTGTTATAAATCTTATGAATAGTGAAAAATATTACTTCAAGCATACCTGCAGGACAATAAATTATCCCCGCAGAAAATGAGCTAAAACACGGGGCAAATTTGAACAGTAAACAGTCTTGAAGGATATAGCTGAAAAAACTTAACCAAAGGGGACGAGTTACATGGTATGTCTTGAAACAAAATGAATTTATTAAATATAGATTTAGTATCAGTTCTACATTTATCAGCATGAGCTACAAGGAATGCCATTCTGCATGGTTGTAGAACTTTAAAAAGGTAAAATTGTATAAAATCTCTAAACCCTCGCTGGTTTAAATCTATAGATACTTATCTTCACAGGAAAAAAAAACTGGATGTGTTATGTCAACTTGCTTCTGTTGTAATCAAACCATACCATTGGATATCTATGCACAGTAGAAAGAGGTTGGCTTAAATCTGAAATGCTAGAGAAAACATTGTAGCTAATAATTTTTCTCTATATGATTTTGATAAACATCCATAAGTGTATATATTTTATTCCAAATCTAGCCTTACTCCTTGAAACCAAATATCATAGCAAGATAATTTATAATTGAAGTCTTTTACAGTATGAATTGGCTACATATACAATTTGATATGATGACAATGGAAAAATTTGGTACTACATTTAACAGAATCTATCATTAGGCATATACCTTCCAGATTTTGTGTAGTTGTAGACCAGAAAGTTCAGAGTAGAAACTCCAGAATTTCTAAACCAAGGTTGGTTTAAATCTGAAGTTTCTTAGTCTCCATGAATCATTAAATATTACTCTGTTTCTGTACATTTAAATGGGATATTTTATGCTCTTGTGTAGACTAGAAAAGTAGTATAATATCACTAAGGTATGCATGATATCTAGAAAAATGAAATAAAGCCAGATATTAGCAGGTGACCAAAAAGGATGATGTTAGAAAACGAGTAAATTCCCTCTATATAATGGTTATAATATTCATAAGAGGGGAGACTCCCCCTCCAAGCTATCTTGAGTACTTGAATAAATTATCATACATAGATTTCATGCATCTTTAAAGTTCTATAGAAAAACATACTTTAAATTTAAAGAGATTGAGTCCTAACAACAAACTGAAAGTAGTAACCTACTTCATAATGATAGAGATACTGAAGTCTTGTACTCAAAGATCAAATAGAATAACTATCTTGGCAGATCTGAATTCATATAACTCATTGACTAGAATTAAAGATGCATATCTTGACGAGAGATATTGTATAATCTACAAAAGAGGCTCGAAAACTATATTCGAATAAAACCCATATAGTATGTGCATAATATAATAAGGATTGAATGTCTATAAAAAAAACAAGAAGTAAGTCTATTAGAGGAATATAGAACGGTAATGTTAATGGAATATCTATATACACTATCTATATGGGTATTCAACAAAATTCATACAAGCCGTGAGCCATAGGTCCGATCCCTTGCATGTACCTCTTCCGGCTGGCAAGAAATATATATATGAAAACATTAGGCTCGCATGAATGGGCGAGGAGGTAGTAATCTTACTCGAAACCAAATTGTAATAATATACCTAAGCGTATAAGTTTAACACCTCCCTCTATTTGTGAAACCCTTAACTCCATATTGATAACCCCTTCATCGCATTTAGAACCAAACCCCTTCAATACAGTACGACTGAACATTGATATATGTTTAACAATAAATATATGTATATACAAGAGTGAAATAGAATTAAACTATTGAAATGCGCATAAGGTGCTCACAGCCGAGCATAAACTCTTATACATATATATATATCAGTGAAATAAAAGCGACAACCTAATTCCACGTAGGGTAATAATAAAGACATGATGGGAAATTAAAATGAACCATAGATAACTATTATGGCGCCGAGAGATATACCATAACTCGATCGAACTTAAAGAGTTCACATATGCATGTACATAAACCCTAGTCAACAGTGGGTATAAATACGGCTTATTAAAAAGTCCAAGCATATAAATGTGATCATATATCAAAACGATTAAACATTATGTAAAATTGTACCGAGCGATACTCAGTACTGTGACTGGCAACGTTCCACCTGAATGAATTACATAATCACATAGCAGAGTCATAAGTTTGTCGTGCCATGCAAATACAAATTATATAATGTAACGAGGGGAAGTCAATCGAAATCTTTAACCATATACAGTCGCTACATTAATCTATATCAATTAGGAAGGCGGATGTAAATAAAATGAAAACGAACAGATACAAATAATGGAAACTACTCATCGCATGCTCGACGTGAGGTGTTTGACTGCGTTTTAGCACTAATGAGTGCCGAGCCGAAATAATGAAAGAAAACGATAAATTTCTGGGCTATTCCCGCTGAATCGGATCAATGATAGAATGATTCCTTACAGGGATGAGGTGATACGATTTCTCCCATATGCCGTCATCTGATCGGCTTACCCTCCATCGAACGCCATCCTTCACGGGCGGGGTATGAGAAACCCTTTGCGGCATTTCTCCCAAGCAAGCAAGAAGGAGTTAACAATAAGTAGCCTGCAACCATACGAAAGTCAGATAAAATGGGGCATGCTGGTAAATTTTAGAAATCGTCATTTGAACTAACCCAGTGAAAGAATAGTGGCATTGATCTAACTAGCAACATAATGGCAACTGGAAGTTAAACACCTAAACCCTATACTGTAATACGTTTAGGGCAGAGGATTAGAAACTAAAGCCTCACATCAGAATGACCCAAAGACAAACCCCAGTCGACATCTAACGCTAATAATAGCGTCTCAGCGCAGAGCTGGAGCAGCGAGCCACGAAAATAAATTAGCGTCAGGCCGCCCCAGAGTATCTGCAACAACTATCTGAAAAGGGCCAAGCAAGCCTGGTATCATTCAGTGCTGCCGAGGGAAAATAAACATAGAAGAAATGATTTTAATCCCACAATCCATTTAGCCAGAACATAACTAAACCTGTGGGATAAAATCACCAACGCATGAATAACGACTAATAGGGGTAGTCGCCTATTCCGGGAGGCCACTCCTCAACGAGTGAACTACCTGCACCCTGGAGAAGATTATTAGCCGAGAAAATGAATTGGCCAGGACCTGAGTCGCCATTAAATAACAGGAAACGAAACCCTAATACCTGTGCAGCGACCCAAGAACGATTAATAATTGCGAGACAGGCTGGAGCAATTCGCAGAAGTAAAAACCCTAGAGCTGCAACTGAAAAAGCACGGAATACGATCCCGAGAAGGATTTGTTAGTAATTCGGCTGAATAGGTAAACTGAAACTTAGAGATATGAATCACGTTAGCAGATGACACGTGAAATTTTCTTCTGCGGCAGACGGCGGAAGGTACTGCATTGTAGAAACAAAACAAATATAATAATATAACAGGGAATTGTCGCTGAACCGTCCGGACCGCAAACCCTACGATCAATTCAGACTACTGTAAGCCTCCTTACCCATCGTGTACACGCCGAGATAGCGTGTGAAGTTGGTTGCCTATGTAAGGTTCAGGCACTGGATATGACGAGGCGTAAAACCCTCAGCGTAACACGCCAAACCCGTCTACACGTAAGGAGAGGAATACCGTGTGGGAAACACGAAAAACCACTGCACGTACCATACCACCTGCCATCAGAAAAAAAATACATGATTATAATTATGTTAAAAACTCGGAATCTAAAATGAAAAAAAAAAAAAAAACCATGATGAGCGTATGGAGAATACAGTATGAGTTGAATATACGGTATATGAAATTTAAAAGGGCCACCGTATTTGACCGAGGATGCCATATTGGAATATATATATATAGGATGCGTATATATATATTTACAATTGTATACATTCGGTGCCGTGTTAATAACACTGATATGTGCGTAGGTTGTTAGGTAAATGTACATATATCGATATATCACGATATATATATGGAGTTAATGATTTAAAGGTAATTATCAATCAATGGAATATAAGAGTATAGGCGTGGAGTATAGATAGCATGTGGGGCTGTTAATAAAACGTATACTCCTATAACCTAGGTTATGTTGAAAATCTCTCTTTTAATGTTATGAGAAGACCCATCTATATAGGTAGGGTTGGGAAGATAGAATATGGTACAATTACATGTATGGTTAAAATTTTACATGAGGATAATTAACATTTTATATGAAGTTATATATATAGTGATACATGAGTAGTACATATATATATATATAGTGATACATATATATATATATTGATATGTATTTTGATACCTATGTGAATGTATACATGGGCTGTAAGGAAAATAGAATTTAGTGTATTGCACGAAGAAATTGATGGGGTAGAGATAAGTATAACACTAGATGGAAATAAGTATTTTAGTTCTGAACAAATTTCTCCGCCAATCTGCCTATGAGCATAAAAATAAAAATAAAAAAAAATTCACTTAACTAGAGGCGTTACAAATGGTACTAAGTTACTCAAGAAAAAAAAATGTTGTGTGTTTAACAAAGGTTGGAAATATATATGATATATATACAAACCTAGTGGATATATATACATGCTCATGAGATGTATATTGCCCAAGGCTTGAGATGTAAGTAGTATATGAATAAGTGGAAGATGTATCTTATAAAGCGTGTATACTGCTATAAAAGAAAAGAAGATTTAAGTACAAGTTTTAATTTCAATTAAATGGTTGATTTAATAATTGTGGAACCATTACCTTGAGTTAGGCATGAATGAATGAAGGGGTAAATTAAAATTTTCCTGATGATTTAATTAAGGGAGAATATTCTTGTAATAGTGGAAGAATGATTTCTTAATTATTTATTTATAAGTTTAGAGATAATGAGTAAAAGAATTGGAAATTTTTTTTTATGGAGAAGTGATATTTCTCTCATAAGAAAAAAAAAAACAAATACAGATTTAAAAATAAAAGCATGAGAGATTTATGGGTTGCTTTTGCTAGAAAAAGTAGAATGCTTTTATGCATTAGAAAAGAAGGAATTCTTTTATGATTCAGGAAAAAGTTGGAATACTTTTATGATTTATAAAATCTTTTCCATTTTAATTAATAAGCCGATGAGAGAAATAGAAGAGAGGGACTAGCAAAACATGAACATACAATTAAAAGTAAATGCATAAATTCTGGTGAGTCTTTGAAAAAGGGGAAACTGTGTCAAATTCAGTTTTGGCATTTCCAAGTATTGATATTGTGAATGTGATGAATTATAAAAATTACATTTATCACTAGAAAAGGAAACATGAATTCTCACTATAAAAAATTTTCTTGGTGCAAATTTTATTAAAGTTAAATTTCTTGAGTCTTAAATTCAAAGACAGAGAAATGATGTGAATCATTCAGCTACAAACCGAGAGAAAAGAGGATGAGCTGTATTTTGGACTTGGGTGTGGGGGAAACCCATCAGCTCCAAATTTGTTCACTTAAGTTTTGAATTAGTGGATACAATTTCATGTGAGAGGTAAGCATGGAATTGTAGAGATTATTAATGAGTCTAGTTGTTACTAATTAAATTGATTTGGTTAACAAAAAGAAACAATGAAAAGGTACTAGAAGTACAACTATAAAATGAGAAAGGGTAAGCATAAACATGCATACGATACAATTGTTTTCTTTCATTTATGAGTACTAATGAAAAATTGTCAAATTGTTTAGCCAAGTGTGTAACAGGAAAATTGTACACTCCGGAAACAAAGAGGGAAAAAGGTGAAGATAAATCACCTAGAAAATCCAGAAAATCTGAACTGAACCAAGTTGCGTGAGGAAAGAATCTCACTGAAAAACAAGAAAGGATAAGTAGTGTACTAAAAGTGCACTAAACTATTATGAACCTGAACGGTTTGATTAATAACTAAATGTCTTAAGTTATTGAAATGCAGAATGCTATTGTGAATTATCAATTATATGTACCTGATATTACTTACATTGGTATGGATTGTGGACAGAGAAACCAGAATGACGGATCTTCCATACAGACTTCTTGTAAAGAAGTAGGAAGAAAACCAATTGCATAAGGCATCAGTAAATATAGTGGAGGCAGGAGAGTACTCTGCTGGAAACTAATGGCTTATACATTAGCCCTACCATTGCTTATTAAATTTCCTGATATATTTCATGTCTCCTTGTTGGAAAGGAAACATTATAATTTTTGTACATGATGCTTCTCACATGATTGATTTGAATTGTGGTCCAGGTGGAACCAGAAGAGGAAATTCCTTCCAGAGTCGCCTCAAAGATGAAAGCGAGAAGGAATTGAATTGCGAAAATGACCAGTAGCTAGAGTAAAGGTGCAGTGGAGCACTTTACTGCTGAAAAGTTACATGGAACAGAGAAGCTAAGATGATGGAAAAGCATTCATAATTAAGTTCAAAATGAACTAAGTCGATAGTTGTCAACACCGAGGACGGTGTTTATTTTCAGAGGGGGAATATGTAACACCCCCAAGTTCTGTGCTTTTCAAATTAGACATTTGAACATACATCCATAGGGGAGTGGACCCCAATGGATAATTGTTATGTGGATATGGTTAAATACTTAATTATGAAAAATAAATAAAATATTGTGCATGCACGATGACCAGATGAGAAAGTGAGATCATATTCCTAATCCATGAGGTGATGGAAAAGGAAAAAAAGACTTTCCCCAAATCTTTCAAAAATCCTTGAAAGAAATTATTTCTAATTTAGATTTTTGAGGAAAAATCTAAATTTCCCCAATGAAGAGGAGTAGTTGGGAAGGGGTGAGAAAAAGCTGGAAAAGCTGAGGAAAAGCTTAAAGCAGCTTTAAAGAGTCCCAGAATGGGAAGCCTAGGCTAAACAGGAATAAAGCATCCTGAAATTCTAGACGCAGAATTGGAAACAGGCTTGGGGAAAGCACAGCTTAAATAAGTTGCTCCAGAACAGATTGAGGCTAGTCTGTTCTTGGAGGATCTCTGCTCGGGGGTGAATCCTGGGAGATAAAGAGGATTCTATGGTTGGGAGGACTGGTCATGGTAGAGGTGTGCATGCATAAAATTGGAGATATCTGTAAGTCTGTGTTAATCATCTCTGTTTCATGAAATGGTGATGTTATATTCCTTTACTCAATTTATGAAATTGTGATATGATATTCCTTTATGCAATTTATGAAATTGTGATGTTATAGGCTTTTATGAAATTTATGAAGTTGTGATGTTATAGTACATTATGTAATGTATGAATTGTTATGTTAGGTTGCATTTTGCAACTGTTAGATGGATTAATGGTTCAGTAACTTCTGTAATTGCAACCACAGCTATTGACAGTAGAGACAAATGATTGAGTGTAGAGATGAGTACATTGTAATAATGATGGTTGAGATGATAGGTTAATTGAGCAGCCAATATAATAACCATGTATAGGTATAGATGGCTATCTTCTAAAGGAGTATTTAATTCTGTGTGTATAAACAGAAGATGTTAACAAATCAGTACCCACGAACATTAAGTTCCAAATAAATTAATCTATCATAACAATACTGATGGCACCAAATTCACAGTGATCAATAACAGAAAGTAGGGAACAACAACCCTCAGCTGTGTCACAATGGAAAGAATTGTAAAAATTAGAATTTACAGTATTCTATTAAATGTAATGGTACACATATGGAGGTAGCAGTTGAATCCTAACTAAGTACGAGGATTAATAATAGGGATTCTAAACTATCCAGTTCAGTATTCTCTCCCTCCATTTGAGTGAAGCAAGAGGAGCTGTTTCCTAGTTCCCCCTGGAACAGTTGAGTCTGTACAAAAAAAATATCACACATGTTGAATGTCTATAACAGTCAAATAAGGGGGAAAAAGCCTATGGCAAAATCTATTGTGTAATAACAGTCTGTGTGAAGGAAGATTGTAAGCATGTGTAAAATACCATGAACAGAGCATCTGGTTACCATCCATAGAACTACTGGGAAAGTAGTGGAGCAATGGTGGTGAACTACTTAGAGATAGATGTATGCGAGGAGGCCTACATCTATACTTCGATGCGGAATCTTTAACATATTGAACATATTCACAGGCCGGCAAACTGGGAAGTTTGATTAAGGGCCTAGTGATCATCCTGCACAGAAAACTTGAGACATGCAAGGTAAAATATGTAGGTATATAAGTCTACTATATGAACTGAGAAGTGGGAAGGTTAAGCCCAAAAAAAATCCTCATGGAAATTCTTGTATTCCAGGGCTGTCTGTAGGTACTGAAAAGAATCTAAACCCCAGATAACAGTCTGCATTGTGGCTGATGCAGTATAAAAATTTTAATTGTTATCGACGCAGAAAGCGGAGAATGTTAAGTTATGCTATATGGGTAGCACTCATCGTAGGGGTGATGAATATAGACCTATTAGGAATATAGACCTTAAGAGAGACCTGTTGAATCTCATTCAGAGTAAAATGAAATAATTATAGAAGAGGAGTTAAGAATTTTAGGAAGAGTAAACATGACGATGAGGTATAACATAAGTTATTAAATAATAACATAATCCTATGGAAAAAAAAAAAAATGGGTTTGGGAGACGTGACAGCAGAGCATAAACTTTGCATTCATCCCAACGTCTCTATAAATTTTTCCATCTCTTCCATGGTTGCCCAACTAGATATCAGTCCAAATTTAAGTGTGTATGGATTGCCACAAAAGAGCAGTCCAAGAGTTTTCGAGCGATTTTTTGGAATTTTTTGGTGTTGGAATGAATCTGGCTAACTATGTATTCCCTTAAATTGAAGCATTGAGAGCATTAACATCCAATATAATCTAAGAAAGTGGATGAATCCAAATGTGGTTGGGTTAGTGGATAATTTTTTTACATTCCAAACTATTGAGCCTCCATGTAGTCCAAGAGATCTAGAAGCCTTGCATTCATCCTAAGTCGCTTAATTGTCAAATAATTTTTGAGTGAGTTGGTGGAGCAATGCTATGAATTCTAGCCTATTGAACCTCCATGTAATCCATGAACTGAGATGAAGAGCTTTGCATTCATCTTGAATTTGCTAAATGAAGTGTCCATATTGAAGGATAATTTCTATTTCTATAAATAGTGACTTCTAAATTAGAGAAACAAATTTGCAATTGTTGAAGGGAAAAAACAAACTACTCAAATTATTGACGAAGAAAGTCATACATTTTTTGCAAACATCAATCTATCAACTTACCATAACATTAAAAACAAAAATTTTATTTAATAATTAAAATGAAATTTGAAGTCATTAAATGTGAATCAATTACTTGGGAGAAAGTGAATCCCTTCACATGATAATTATTGTGCTAATGACTAAAATATATTTGGCTATAATCCCTTAATTTTATTTACATTTGATGATGATGTTAAATACTGCAAAGAATTAAATATTTTTTAAGTAGAATTAAAACAAACTAATATTAATTTTTTTAAAAGTGGAATCTTTTCTTCATTCAAATATTCAATATAATTTTATTAAAACTATTAAATTCAACAAATTTTTTAAATTACAATTTTTTGTCAAATGAAAATCTTACAAAATTTATTTACATAAACTTCTTAGTTTATAACTATAATTTTTGAAACAAACTTAATTCATATCAAATAATTAAAGCATTAACTAAAATTTATATATTTCTCATACCTAACTTTTATTCACCCTTAAACTGCTAAATTAACCAAATAAAAATTGAATTTTTCAAAATAAAATAAAGTCTAAAAAAAATGTAATGAAATTTAAAAACCTTTAAATCTAACCTTCCTACCATACCATTCTTGAGAATAAAGGCCATATTTTTCAATTCACAGAAGTGTAACTAATAATAATAAAACCCACATTGTCAAATCTAAATCTTTAATTGAGGGATTCTTCCATTCTCATTCAAAATTCTTAACACAAAATGTATTTGGTTTTTTGCTTCTATATATTTCTCATACCTAATGTTTATTTCCCCTTGCACTAGGAGTTAACTGCACAATAATTAAAAAACTTCAAAATAAAATAAAATGTAATGAAACTTAAAACCCTCCAAAGCTAACTTCCCTATCATACCATTCTTGAGAAAAAATGCCACATTTCCCAATTCAATGAAATGTAACTAATAATAACAAAACCCACATTGTCAAATCCAAATCTTTAATTGATGTATTCTTTCATTCTAATTCAAAATTCTTAACACAACACAAATATGGTTCTCTCATTTTGTATATTTCTCACCTAATGTTTATTTTCCCTTAAACTACAGAGTTAACCACACAACAACTAAAAATCTTCACAATAAAACAAAATGTAATGAAACTTAAAACCCTCCAAAGCTAACCTCCCTACCATACCATTCTTGAGAATAAAAGCCACATTGAAGTGTATCTAATTCTAATTATAATAGAACATACATTTTCAAATCCAAATCTAACTGAGAGATTATTATATTCTCATTCAAAATTCTTAATACCAAACAAATTTAGTTCTTTGCTTATATATATATATATATATATATATATATATATATATTGCTCATACCTAATGTTTATTTCCCTTAAACTATGGAGTTAATCATAAACAATTAAAAATGGTCAAAATAAAACAAAATCTAAACAAAATGTAATAAAACTTAAAGCCCTCCAAAAGTAACCTTCCTACCCTAACATTCTTGAGAGTAAAGGTCACATTATCCAATTCACATAAGTGTAACTAATAATAATAAATACCACATTGTAAAATCTAAATCTATTTAAGGTATTCTTCCATTCTCATTCAAAATTATTATTATTAACACAAAACATATTTGGTTGTCTACTTCCATATATTTCCCATACCTAATGTTTATTGCACTTTACCCCATGGAGTTAACCACACAATAATTAAAATTCTTCAAAATAAAAAGAAAACACAAATTGTAATGAAACTTAAAACCCTCTAAAACGATTCTTGAGAATAAAGGCTCCAAGTCCAATTCATGGAATTTTATCTAATAATAATAGAACCGGCATTGTTAAATCCAAATATAATTGAGAGATTCTTCCATTTTCAATCACAATCCTTAACACAACATATTTTATTTTATGCTTCTATATGTTTCCTATACTTAATGTTTATTTCCCCTTAAAATGAGAATTTAACCACAAAATAATTAAAATCTTCAAAATAAAGTAGAATCTAAACAAAATATAATGAAAATTAAAACCCTTCCAAACTAGCCATCTTACCATATCATCCTTGAAAATAAACCTTACATTGTCCAATTCAAAAAAATGTAACTAATAATAATAAAACCCACATTAGCGAATCTAAATCCAATTGAGAAATTTCTCCATTCCCATTTAAAATTCTTCCCCAAAACCCACATTCTTGACAATAAAACCCACATTTTCCATTTCACATTATAATTCACGATAATAAAACCCAGATTTAAAATCCAAATATAACATTCAAAATTCTTCTTTCTCATTCAAAATTCTCAACCCAACTTACACAATAAAATCCACATTTTCCCATTCCCATTATAATGCATAATAATAAACCCCACACTTTTAAATAGTATAATGCTTAATAATAAAATCCACATTGTCAAATCTAACGGATTCTTTCATTCTCTTTCAAAGTTTTTAACACACAAGTTCTTCGTTCTATGCTTCAAACACCAAGTTTTAACCCAAAACGTCTTTTTGGGTTATTTCTTCAAATACTCATCTTAAGAAACGGCTTGCTCACCATTTTAATAAAAACCCTAATCTGCAAGCTCTGAGCTATAAAAGCGCATTCTGACAAGCACACATGGATATCTTGACACATTCTATTTGAAAACCTACCAAAAATCTTATGCCTTATCCCTGCAATCAAACGGGCATGGAGACTAAGTAAATATCAGATTTTAAATTTCTTACTGGCGGACGCTTGGCCTTTCCTCATTCTTCCCGCTGGGGTCGCATGCACAGTCACTGCATTCGGCTTTGGCCCTGCTTCCTCCTTCTCAGCGCCTTTCACAACCTTCTCACAATTACCACCAGCTCCATCAACGGGAGATGCCACAGAAGAGAACCAAAAAATCATTTTTTCATTGATGGGCTTTCCTGCACCACGCCAAAAAGATCCCCCCTCAGAAATTTGAGATGTTCCTCTTAATAATAAAATCCACGTTTTCCAATTCACATAATAATAAAACCCACATTTAAAATCCAATTCTCATTCAAAATTTTTAAAGCAACTTACACAATAAAACGCACATTTTCCCATTCAGATTGTAATGCATAATAATAAAACCCACATTTTAAATCCAAATTGTAATATACACAATAACAAAACCCACATTTTTAAATCCAAATATAACCCACGGATTCTGCTATTCTCTTTCAAAGTTTTTAACACACAAGTTCTTGGTTCTATGCTTCAAATACAAAGTTTGAACACAAAACGTTTTTTTGGGTTATCTCTTCAAAAACTCAACTTCAGAAAATGCTTGTCCACCATTTTAATACAAACCCTAATCTGCAAGCTCTAAGCTATAAAGGCCCATTCTGACACGCACAGATGGACATTCAATTTGAAAACCTACCAAAAACCTAATGCCTTATTCTTGCAATCAAACGGGCATGGAGACGAAGTAAATATCAGAATTTAAATTTGTTACCGGCTGATGATTGGCTTTTCCTCTTTCTTCCCGTTGGGGGCTTATGCACAGTGATTGCATTCGGCTTTGGCCCTGCTTCCTCCTTCCCAACGCCTTTCACAACTTTCTCACAATTACCACCGGCTCCATCAAGGGGAGATGTCACAGAAGAGAACGAAAAAATCCTTTTTTCAATGATGGGCTTTCTTGCACGAGGCCTGAAAGACTTGCCCTTAGAAATTTGAGTTGTTCCACTGTGTTGTTGATTCAGTAATGTAGTTTCCAAATCATATATTTGCTTGTCAATGGTGGAAATTTCATTACGGAAAATGTTTTCATAATCACGGACTAACCGCAATCGGCACAGCGGACGATCAGCAAGAGGCTCAGACTTTCGATCCTCCGCCATTGTGACTCCAACACACAGAAAAAAACACAACTCACCAAGAGAGAAGATTTCTAGTGACCAGAAATGAAGCTCAAAGCCACCCACAATAGCTGGACTCTTTGGCTACGCGTTCCTCGGCTATTTAAAGAAAGGGAATGACCATTGGCCGCGGGCACCGCCCATTATTTAAAGAAAGGGAATGACCATTGGCCGCGGGCACCCCCCATTGATATGAGCTCTAGTGGCGCCTCTCTGCAATAAATTAAAATTTTGTATGTGCTCTACGCACGGGTAAAGGTGGTAAATAACTACCTGCTCAGCCGCATGCTATGGAATTTAAATTTGATAATATTTCAAATGCTTTGGAATTGACACAAAATCTGCAAAGCATAAACTTTGCATTCATCCCAACGTCTCTATAAACTTTTCCACCTCATCCATGGCTGTCCTACTCAATTTGAGTCTGCATTTAAGGAATATTGCCACACAGCATTTAAAGATTTATTTTTTCAAGGAGTTGGTTTTAGTGAAATTTTTATTTGTGTTATTTAAATTGTTTTTTTTTACAATATATAAGAATTCAGTACTGTAAGACAATTCGATTATGAAAAAATTACTCATCAAACATATTATTTTAATAAATTCTTGCTAAATTTTAAGACAATTAGATAAGAAAAAAATGTATATTAATTTTGAAAATAAATGTCTATTCTTTCATTCACGATATGAATCCACTTTCTAATTGAGTTGTTATTTTTTTTTAAAGGGATACTAATTTTTTCATAATATTTTTGTTTAATGTATTTAAATTTGAAATATTTATGTTTAAACTAATCAATAACTTTGCATACTTATTCTAAATATAAAAAATACTATTATTCTTTCATCTAATCAATATTCATGACCATTTTCAATATCAAGTTTTTAAAAACCAATTTCTATTTTTTAATTTAAAAAGTATTTATATGAATAAAAATAATGTATAAGGATTTTTTTAGTTTAGATAAATAAATGGAATGGAAGTGTTACATAGTAACTTCTCTTTCCCTTTATAAAAAAAGAATAATAGTGAAACTATATCATTATTGCCATATATTAAAAGAAATTAACAACTATGATTTGTAAATATACTTGTAAAATGTATTTTTAATATAGGATTTATTTACCTGTAATATATGGTTTGTTTTGAATGTGGAAAAAATATTAAATAATTTTTGAAATATTATTATGGAGATTGCAAAATTAGCTTACGAAATTATTATTAAACATTTTTCTTAAAAAAAAATTTAAAGCATGACATTTTGATGCGTTTTTGAAGTGGATATACTTGACATGAGATTTTGAAGTAGTTAATTAATATTAATTTAACTTTAACTTAATTTAAAGTTGTAAATATTAATTACTTTGAGAAAAAAGACGAGACATGGCTAGAGCTAGGGTTACGCTCTGTTCACCTGTTGCCGCCACCGACGTTGAAGCGCCTGGTTCACTCTATTCCAATGAAGTTGAAGCGAAGATACCAGTAACCTCTCAAGACGCAGCCCTCAGTCGACTGATGCCCAAGCCTGGGTTGAAGGCATCACAAAAATATGCAGTCGCCGCCAGTTCTGAGGACGCAAGTTGCACGGGTTCTAAGGCAGTGGGAAAATACACTACTGCCAATAGATTTGCTGCCGACGCATCTGCACTTGCGGATGCTCCCCACAACCACAAAGGCTCGACTCGGTTTCAACTTGGTTTTGTAGGGCCTCACAAGGAAGAAGCGGCGGGATTAACCAAACACACAAACCCTACCATTGCCCATGCTCGGGGGCAGCTGTGTTTTCCGGATTTGCTTTCTAGGTGTGTAGAGGAGTTTTTATTGGCTGGAAAAACCTTGTTTTCTGGCAGCTATCCTCATCTTGCAACTTCCCTCACACCCCAGCAAGACCTGGAGGAGTTGGATTATCAGAGATCCAGTTCGATCTTATCTCAGATCTGTAATGGTAACCGAGGAGCTGGAAGAATGGCGATTAGGGCTCTGACTCTCTACACTCAGACGGCTGCTCTCTCTCCTGGAGCCCTCGCGCCGCATCTACTTGGGTGCCCGTCCTCACTTGCCCCTGTTTTGGTTGCCCTCTTCTCAGAGCTACTAGTTCAACATTTTCGCTGTCTCGCAGACCCAAAGCTGATCTCATTTCCTTATGATCGATGGCGTGTTCTGTTCTTTGGCTGCCCCGTCTGCTCCATTGAGGCATTGCATGCGGACTCTCTCGGAATCTCTCCTGCTCCAAGCCCTCAAGACTGGCGCGAAGACTCTGACTGTCTCTTCTCTCAGAATGTGGGTCGCTGTTCAGGGTTTGGTATGCAGTGGCAGAAAACGTCGGCCTTTTTTTGCTCTGTCTCCTTGTCCAACGGATCGGATCTGAGACGGAGAGTCTGTCTCCCTGCGCTGAAGAACTAGCCTCCTCAGCAGCTCATAGGCAGATTCACTCATGGAAACGACAGAGATCCTATCTCGGTGGTAACACAGCAGACATCTAAAATCTACTCTGCCTCTTACCAGATCCAAATTTCACAACCCTCTGGAAAGACCATTTTGCTGTGGGTTTGCTCCTCGGATCTGGTGCTGACTCTCAAATTAAATCTGGAGCGTCGGATTGGGATTCCCTCAGCTCTTCAGCGACTTCTCTTTCGAGGTAAACAACTTGAAGATCCTCTGTCCCTCTCTGCTTACAGCATTAATAAGAATGACTCTTTAGTGCTAACCCTTCGTTTGAGAGGTGGTGCTGTTGGGCAGTCCTCTTCTGCTCCTTCCTTCTCATACAAAGATGTGGTTCACTCTGAGCTCCCCAAACCCCCTGAAGCCCTTAAACCAAAGCCTTTTTTGGTTGACAAGCTTGAGGAGGTTCCCTCTGTTGAGTTTTCCCATGCAGAAATTGCAAATGATCTTCAAAAATATGCAGAAAGAGCTATCATTTGCAGATTTAATGGACTGTGGCCGCAATCAAAGGAACTCTATGACTGGATCCATGATAACTGGACTCACCATTGCAAAGTCATCTTCTGTTCAAAGGGGTATTTCATAGTACTGTTTGATAATCTCAAGCACTACGAAAAGGCTATAGAAGAAGGTCCTTGGTTCATGGGAACTGCAGGGCTCTTCTTAACTCCTTGGTTCCCAGATTTTGACCCAGCAACTGCTGTCATCACCAGGACACCTGTTTGGATCAGGCTCCCCAACTTACCAGCCCACCTATGGCATGTAAGAGTCTATAAGGCGATAGGCAACACCTTGGGCAATTTTCTGATGGGAGATTATTGGCGGGAAAAAAAAGGTCTTTACACATATGCCAGAATATGTGTGGAATTAGATTTAAGCAAGGGACTTCTAGACCAAATCAATCTCAAGATAAATGACTTTGTATGGACTCAGCCTCTGGATTATGAGAATACCGCCTTCCACTGCCGACACTGTCACCAAACAGGGCATCTGCAGAACTCGTGCCCAGCTCTCCCAGCAAAAATGAAAAAGATGAATAATTCCAAGCCCAAATCCAAGCAATGGGCTCCATATTCTCTGCCTCCTGCAGCAGACTCTGATTCCTCTTGCTCTGAAGATGAAGGAAGTGATGCCGATTCGGACCAGAATCAGTCAATGAACATCCCCACCGATACTCAGTCACAACCTCCTGATGCTTCCGTTGCTCAGAAGTGAGCTCATGTGACCTCCTCTTCCGACTCTGATAAGGAGGCCCCTCCTCAGGTGAACTCCGGTCTTCAGGTTGTTTTAGCTCATTCACCCCAGGAAGGATGGGTTAAAGTCAGTAAAACGAAAGGGAAAAAGCTTCATGTTGAGGCCTCTGCCCACTCTGGGTAGTTTTCAGTCTTTTTGTCATCCAGTGTTTTCTTGTACTCCCTTGCTTGTTTCACTCCTTCTCCAAGGCCGAGGTTGATAGTATTATCATTTCCAGTTGCTGGTTTTCTGTTTCTCATGATTGTATCACCATCTTGTACTATATTTCAGCTTAATAGAATCAGTCTTATTCAGAAGAAAAAATAAAATAAAATAAAATAAAATAAAATAAAATAAAATAAAAAATAAAAAATAAAAAATTTAAAGTTGTAAATTTAATAATCCATGATTAGATAATATATTAATAATTAAAAAATAATACATTCTATATTAGAGAGATTCAATGCCTTGTAATGATATTTTATTTATTTATTTAATTTTTAATATAAAAAAAATAATGATTTTAAAGTAAAATTGTTTTCTTTATTTTAAATCTCAATTTAAATAAATACTTTATTATAAAATATTAGTATAATAATAATATTATTAATTTATATTATCTAATAAATTATATATTGTCACTTTCTCCAAAACAATAGTTACCATCATTAAAAAAAATTATTTTCATGAATCATATAATAGAAAAACTTTAAATAATTTACATTAGGGTAAATACTCCATCTATGAGACCCGACCCTACTTCCGATGCAAAGAATCTATTTGATTTCACATATTATTACTGACCATTAGAAATATTTGGCATCAAATTAAAGACTCCTAATTATGTCTTTTAACCGCATCATATATATATTTTGAAAACTCTATTTTGACATGATTCAATACCCATACCATACACATAAATTAAAACTCTATATAATAAATACCATTATCAGTCTGCACATTAAAGAGGATAACATATATTCGATCATTGGATTCTTTGTCGAGTTTAATTTTTATGGTTCGAGGATTCATACCATAAGCCACTTGGCTGTATAAACTTTTGGCCGTAATATGAGTTGTCAACTCCCATTAAACTTGGCTGTACTGGGCTCGTTAATAGCTGGGACAGCTGTTGGCTTGGCCTCGAAATCCATGCAATTCATGAGGGAAAACTCTAGTGTCTTCGGCCAGTCGGCTAGTCAAACCCCAGTTTTCACTCCTTCATGGCATGCTCGCAGAGTTTTGGCTTCTCTTGGCATCTCCATCGCAGAGTTATTTTAAGGTATGTTAGATCTGATATTCTTATCCTATACTCTACAAGTCTTACAACTCCAGCTTTAAAATACATTTTCTAGTAAGATTTTATGTTGTGCCTTCCGTTAAACTTCCCAATTCCATCTCTAACCGATGGTTGTTGCTCACAGAGAGGAGAAATATTTCTTTAATCAACACTGGAACTGAGGTTATAGGCTAGGAATGGCATATGATGACAATATCAGGTATACCCATCCAGATTATCATTTTTTCCTCAGATTAAATCTCTATCATTTGTTCCGTAGTAAGCTACAAGTTTAACATTTTCAACCTCAGATTTCCTAATGGCTTAATTTATTTACAGGATCAACGGAAGTCAATTCCTTCAACAGGTATATCTCCGAACTTGTCAAATCGTTTATAGCTTTGTTTATAACATTATTTCTTCAAATGTTTTTCTTACGGACTAGTTATCTCACTAGGGTTTGTTCTGGTCTCTCAAAGGTTAGTGGGCTTCTCCTGAAACCCTATGAGTGTTTATCTCCAGAACTTACTCCTTCCACGACTAATATTCATTCCTCTACCAACAGGTACATTTCTATGCATAGAGAATCTACCGATATAGATTAAGTGATTCTCAAGAATTTAAAGGCTCGGGTTTAAATCCCAACCTAGGGTTTATGTTCTTCCAGAAGCTATTCATGCTTTAATGGAGAAGGGTTTCTCTTTGGGGTTTTCAACCCAGAATTTTAATTGAATACAGTTATTAACATTCACATTATACTATGCATCTAGATAACTGTTTTCTACTCTTATTTTAAGGTCGGGGCCGAGAATGGCCGTTCAGACTTTTACTTAAAAAAAAAACCTGAACATTGTGCTATTTTTTTATAAACATTACAACATTCGTGAAGCTTCCTACTTGCAAGTTTTGTTTATGTGTAAAATTGTAAATTCCAATTTCAACTATAGTTCGATAATGATTTTCTTATGTGAATCATTTTCTTTGCGATTATATAGCATTCTTCTCTTTGACAAGAACTGATGGATCTACATAGCTTTTTTCTTCTACATTTATTCTGTACCTGTAGACAAAAATTCATGCTACAATTCTTTTCTATAGTTCTAAGGGTTTCCACTACTGAATCTTTCTTTAAGCATAGTTATGTTCGTATGGTACTTTGAACAATATATTTCTCTGATTATGTATAGTTATATCATGTACCAGATTTATTTACTCGATGCATGCTTATAGCGACGAGGGTTTCTATGAATTCTTTCACTTTGGTTCTGTTTCTCGCTTCTGAAGTAGAGCGATACAGTTAGTTTATACCTGACATACTTTATTTGCTTATTCGTTGCTTAATGTAGGATTCACGGTATCCAATCCACCGATTGAAGGACTGTGTAAAGAGATTATTTACAAAGAACAATGGGTAAGGGTAGGGTTTCGACCCAAACCCAAAACCCTCAAGTTCTATGTTTTCTTGACCTTCAGGTCACTACAATAACAGACTTCAAGCAGTTTAAGTCTATGAATTTCAAGGCATAATACAGTATGCATTTTTCGTATCTATTCGTACAGTAGGTTATGGCTGTAATACGATAAAACTATTTACTTTTTGTAGAAGCATGAAACCCTATACATTTTAGACAAAGAAAACACGCAGATTCATGCCTCAGGCCTCATATAATATAAATGTAAATGTAGTAACAGAATCTTTCTTTCCTCTACACAAAAAATATTCTAATAACATATGTTTGAACTTCATTTATATAGAAATGCACACCAATCTCTTAGCAGAATTCAACATTTAGATTCTTACAGTGGCAATATAAACTAGTAAGACCATCAACAGTATTAATCCTTCGTTTTAAACCTGTTGTACATTATACTCAAGTTCTACATGCTTATCTGGAAAAATTAATCTTTCAAACTACGATCCTCCCAACCATCAAGGGAGGCTATGACGTCCTCCTCTTTCCCCCTAGCTCCAAAATCTGGACGGTGCCATGGGCTAACAGTGGAATTTCTCTGTTGTGACCTCTGGAAAACCAATCTAGTCACAATCAGATATTCTAGTTTTACAAGGGTTGCAGAAAGCTATTTTCAGCTGGTCCTCAACCAGCTCTAGAAAATACTTCACCCTCCTTACCAAAATTACCAGAACCCCTACTCCTCTCTTGGGATTCAACTTTATCTTCAGAGGAGTAAGTAATTGTTTCTCCAACTGTTCCCAACCACCTCCTATTCTTAGAAACTTTTACCAGCAGCTTAAAAGATTTTCTTTCAATTCATTTGTTCCTCCTATTAATTCAATAACCAAAAATAAAATAATAATTTTGTTTCATGAACAATAACCATTAAGTCTTTCTTGTCAGAAAACAAAAATAAGCAAATTGTATTTAACTAGTTAGTACTAGTTAACTCTTAATGAGGCTATCTCATATATATATATATATATATATATATATATATAATTTCAAATAATACATCATATGGTACGCCCACGTGGTGTAGAACAATCGGTGATGGGGTGCATTGTTAAGGCACTCCGTTCTGTAAGGTCACCGGTTCGAAACCCGTGGGTGGCATGGGAGGAGAAAAAATGGAAAAAAATTAGGATTAGTCTGAACAAGAAAAAAAAAATACATCATATGGTACACAAAAACAAAGGTAATGAACTTTTTATTATATACTTGTTTTAAGGAAATGAATACTAATAAAGTCAGAGATGTTTGGTTTACGGAAATTTATTTTATTATATGAGAATTTATAAAATGGAAAATTCTAAACATTTTATTATTTGAATTTTTTTTTATATTAATATAGTTTTGTTTTTTTTTTAATTATTATTTTTGATAAACATATAAATAAATTAATATTTTTAAAAGTTAAATGATAATAATTTAAATATATTAATTAATAAAAATAAAAATATAAAAATAATAAAATAATAAAATATTTAGAATATATATTCCAAATTGGAGTGGATTAAACACGAATTCATTTATATAAAATAATTTGAAAATAAGATAGTTCAAACATAATTTTATTTACACACGAAACACTGTTTATCCTCCTTAATTATTTTAAATATTTTAACAAATATATAAAATATTGTGCTTTCCAAAATCTGATTCACAAACCTTATCATAAATCAGATGGTTTAGAATACATATTCCAAATTGAGGTGGGTTAAACACAAATTCATTTATATAAAACAATTTGAAAATATGGTGGTTCAAACATAATTTTATTTACACACGGAACAATATTTATCCTCCTCACTTATTTTAAATATTTTATAATAAGTGAAAAATAAAACTATATACCATGGAAAAAAATATTAAAAATCAAATGACACATTATTGTTTCATTTTAGAATAAGTATGCAAACTTTTCTTTCTAGGTAAGGTTAATCTATTAACAGAGGAAATAAAATTACAGCATGACCGAAGTCAAAACAATGCCCAGACTTATGGCAAATTAGACAAAAAATCAGAAAAGAGGACTGCCCTCATAAAGGGAAACCAGCCATGAGCGTTTTCTAGATTGTTGCATTGCCCGCGTAGGGGTACCATCGTTTGATATCTTTGACGATTACATTGTTTACAAAATTCAAAAATAAAACTGAAGTCCGACACAGTAAGATAAACAAATACATGCCTAGTTAAGTGGGCCGTGAGGCATGAAATCCAAACTAGAGAGAAGCAGTTACTCATCCGGTGGTTCTTTGACAATTCGGCACCATAATGCATACATATCACCATCCTTCTTTAACAGGTCCATGGTGGGGGCAGCTTCAGACACGGAAGGTCTAGGATCTTCATGCGCCATATCCACATCATGAGCCCTGCTAACCTGAGCCTCCTTTTCCTGCTCGCTCATGCCACCATGCCTCGCTTGAAGGCCCAAAAGCTGGCCTTTCTCTGTGCTTAGATCCACAGGATGGGTGCTTTGATCCTCCACTTGGGCCTCTTCACGGAAAACCACGGTGATTGAAGCAGTGACTTGAGGGCGGATCAGGGAGAAATTAAAGGAAAAATGCTTCATGCCCACCATGGGAGAAGGCATAGCGGTGGGGAAATGAGGAGCAAGGGAGCCCATACAGTGGCTAGAACCTAGACCTCGACCCCTCCATCTTCTGGTGCTAGGATATCGGCCTGCAAAATAATCACTGGAGTGGGAAGATGACTCGGTTAAGGGGCTAGAGGGAGCACGCAGGGGTTGGCTTCTGCTGCTACCCCTGCGGCAACGCATCCTTTGACGCAGGGTAGGCATGGGCGTAGTCTCAACAGAGGGCGCAAGACGAGGCAGAGAAGCAGGATTGACATAGGAATGAGAAATGGGAGAATTCCAAGAAACCAAGGAAGACAGACAAGGACCGGAACGAGAGAAATGCAGATTTTCACCAAGGTCTAAGCAAAAATTCAGCTGGCTTCTCCTACCTGTCACCATGCACACGCTGGGTAACCCAGCAATCGGAGAGAATCTGCAGTTCATTGGTTGTGGCTCTTCTGAGAAACCAGAGAGAAACTCCATTTTATCGACCTGACTACTGAGGCATCGAAGAACGCCCATCATAAATCTCTTATTGATGAGAGCCGAAGGCCGAAGCATATTGGAGCATGCAGAATCGCAAACAGGAGTGGAGGTCGGATCTTGAACGGCGTCAAAACTTAATTCCATAGATATGAAAAAAGTGGAACTTAAATGCAGTCTACTAGCCGTGACATAGGTAGGCAGGTGTCTCCACACTTCGCCACACCCATGTCCCATCGCCTTAATCGCCAACCAGTTCACCCGCATCTGGGACATCTGCATCCCTTTGGACTAGTATTTTTCACTCTTGATTTTGATCATGGTTCTGTATTATGTCTAGATCCCCAGTGAGAATAGTATGCCCACTATCCATTCCCAAAATTGCAAGTAGATTAGCGACCTTGTTTCCTTCCCGTTTGACATGATTGAACAAGAGTGCACGTTTTGTGTGAAGCCACTGTTCTATTGCATCCAATCTAGCTTCAAGCCTCCAACTATTGGCAATTTTGTGTGCATGAGCTCCATTTAAAAGTAGATTGGCCATATTGATGAGAATTTGGGAGTCCCCTTCAAACTTCAGAGGGTGGAAACCATGACGATGGGATAGGAGCAGACCCTGCCAAAGACCCTCCAGTTCAGCAGAGTTGTTCGTGTCCCAGCCAATGTTTCCAAAATAGATTAAAAGAGGAGTACCATCATGATCTTTGAAAATTCCGCCAGATCCTGCTTTGCCTGGATTTCCCTTTGAAGCTCCATCGAAGTTGAGTTTGAAAGTATTCTTTGGAGGGGGAGTCCAAAAGTGCTTTCTGGTACTATTGATTCCAGAAGATCTGTGATTTTTCTTTCCTTGTGGGAGTTGAATGTTCCAATTTTCCCATATGGCCTTCTCATTAGCAAGAGTGGGAAAATATTCAGTATGCCAAGTTTTTAGTGCCAAGGTTTCCTTGAGATTAAGACAAAAATTGTTCCATATGATTTCTGAAGGAGTGCTTTGATCTTTGAAGATGCACTTGTTTCGCTCTTTCTAGATTGTCTAAAGGAGAAAGCCGGGGATAATTCTCCATAATTGGTTAAGTAATTTACTTTTATACGGATTCTGATGCCAGTTGCAAATGGAGTTGATTATGTCTTCTGAGACTCTACATCTTTTTTGACATCAGAAGCTTGCTTTCTCCCATAATTGGTTAGCAAGAGTACAAGAGTCAAGGAGGTGTTGGAGAGTTTCCTCCTGTGCATTGCAATTGGGACAGATGGAAGGACCGTGAAAGTTTCGTTTCCTGAGATTGTCCCAAGTGAGGATTATTCGGTGACCAAAAAGCCAGAGGAATAAGGAGACTTTGGGCCATATACCAGACGTCCAGAATCTGCTCCATAGAGGACCCAGGGGCATTGGATCATTGCATATAATTTTATATGCCTCTCTGGTAGTGAAGGATCATTTTGGGGTGTATCCCCACCTTAGTATATCCCTGCTGTCAGATAATCTTATTCGTCGATTATGAAGCTCAGTGTTTATGTCTTCCTTAGTTTTCTCATCAGCATTCCTGATCAGCCTGTCGACCTGCTTCCACTGTCTGTACCCCTGTTCTATACTAGGTGTCCATTGTTGCTGGACGGTATCCATTTTTTGCTCCTCCCAGTCCTAGCTAGGAGGTGGCCTGTATATACCAATGAGCTTTGGTAGTTGATGCCAGGAGTCTGTCCAGAACCGAGCAGTGTTACCGTTCCTAATTTCCCAGAAGCTATGTTGTTGGATCAACAGGAAGTGTTGTCTGGCAGCGTTCCAGATTAGTGAGCCCTTATCTGTAGGAGTGAATCTAATTAATTCTTCCGGTGGTCTATGATTGGTGTACTTTGTTGTCCAAATAATAGCCCATGGCTTGTTGGGAGCAGAGAGCCATTACCACCATATTTTTTCACCCATGATAGGATTGTTGTGATGAGGATCTCACTAACCTATTCCCCGTGTTTCTTTGGGCTTGCATACTATCGACCATTTTACCAAAGCCCATTTGCGATTAGTTCCAATTGAACCCTAGAGAAAGTTGCGCTGTAGAGCTTTAATTTTTTTGAGGACCCATTTTGGCGCTGCCAGGATTGAGAAGAGATAAAGAGGCATTGCCTGTAGCATAGCTTTGATTAGAACTAATCTCCTAGCTATATTTAGAGTTCGATATGTCCATAAAGTGAGACGAGATTCGAGTTTTTCAAGGAGCACTTGCCAAGAGGCGTGTTTGATGGCTGAGTCAATTAAGGGAGCTCCAAGGTATTTGGAAGGTAGGGAGGATATGGAGAAGGCAAGAATGCGGGCTATAGCATGTTGAGTTACTGGAGGGGTGTGAAAAAAGAAGATCTACGACTTTACCGTGTTTATGCTCGTCCCTGAAGCTTCAGAGAAATCACCCAGGAGGGATTTAAAATGGAAGGCTTCATGCACAGAAGGGTGCCCAAATAGCATGTTGTCATCAACAAACTGTTGGTGGGTAATGGCCGGAGAATTGTGTATGGAGAGGCCTCTGAGCTACTGGGAGAGAAGGGCTTGTTTGAGATGGCGACCAAGACCTTCCTCCATTAAAACAAAGAGGAAGGGAGATAAGGGATCCCCTTGTCTGATACCTCTAGAGGGGCTGAAAGGTCGAGAGGGAATTCCATTTATAAGGATAGAAAAGAAGGTTGAGTAAATCATACTCATTATCCATCGGATCCATGTTGGTGAAAAGCCAAAGGCTGTTAACATTTTTTGAATATAGGTCCAGCTTAACTTATCAAATTCTTTAGAGAGATCAATCTTGAGAATCATACCTACCTGTTTGGAATGCTTGAGGGAGTGTATGATTTCGTGAGTGAGGATAATTCCATCCAGTATTTTCCTTCCTTCCACATATCCTGATTGTTTAGGCGATATGAGAAAGGGTAGAAGTGGCTTCAGCCTAGTAGCTATGACTTTGGATATGACCTTATAAATGACATTGCATAATGCTATTGGGCAGAATTTGTCCAGCGTACTGGTGTTCTCTTCTTTTTGAATAAGGGCAATGAAGGTTGAGTTCACAGAGGGAAGAAGCCAATGGAGAGTATGTGATTCCTCCACCACCATCCATACCTCTTCTTTGATAAGATCCTAGAAATTGTGGAAGAAGGTGGTTGTAAAGCCATCCAGACTAGGAGCTTTTCCTTCCTTGAGTTGTTTCATAGCCAAGTCAACCTCTTGAGGCAAAACTGGTCGTAGAAGAATTTGGTTGTGTTCCTCTGTGATTATTTTCAGCACATTTTGTGTAATCTTTTCTATAGCTAGTCGTCTATCGATTTGGGGCTCTTGGTGGACCGCCTGGAAATGATTGATAAACTCCTTTTCGATATCTGCATGGCTTTCCACTCTTTCCCCTTCCTGATTTTGAATGAAAGAGATGGTATTGTGCATTCTCCTCTATATTGTGGTTCTATGAAATAATTTTGTGTTTCTTTCTCCCTCTTTCAGCCATCTAATTCAGGATTTCTGCTTCTAGAGTATTTCTTCCTGCTTCCTTCTTTCCTTCAATTAATTATGAATCTGCTTTTCTTGTTCCATTGTCCCTTCCATGTGGCCTTCTGTGATTATCTGTTGCTGGAGATCCCTCATTTCTTTATTTAGATTCTGCCGTGCCTGAAAGATACTGCCAAAGGTATGTTGATTCCAGCGCTTGATTTGGGATTTCAGGAATTTGAGTTTTTGTTGAAACTGAAACATTTTTGATCCCTCTGGCGATGAGAAGTTCATCCAAGTGCATCTGATGAGGTCGTTGAAGGCGGGGTGGGTGAGCCAGAAGGCTTCGAAGCGGAAAGGATGTTGGGTAAAGTTGCCCGGTCTTTGTCACTAGAGAGAGATAAGCCAATGATCTGAGCCAAACAATGGAAGAATTGAGGCGGATATGTCTCCTCCAAGATGTACTGCATTATTTGAGATGAGAAATCTATCTAATTTGGAAGCGATTTGTTGCCGCCCTACCCTGCGGTTGCTCCATGTATGAATTCCATTACAGAATTGCAAATCTATTAGCATATTTTTTTGGATGAAATCTTTAAAGTGGCCACTCTCATGTTCTAGTTTGGCTCAGCCTCCTTGCTTTTTCTTCAGCTTGGTGATCATCTTGAAGTCTCCTCCAATGATCCATAGAGGATGGAGTCTGTTGGAGTTGAGTGCTTCTATTGTTTCTAAGAGTGCAGTCTTACGGCCTGCTTCCTGAGGGAAGTAGACATTAGTAAGATGACCATGAATGTTGGTGCCTATTATGTGAAAAGTAGCTTGTATAATATGGTGTGAGGCATGGAAGTCTGAGAGCGTTATAGCCTGTGTGTTCCAAGCAATTGCCAACCCTCCATAGGCTCTCGAAGTGTCCAAAGCTACCGAGTGACATCCTGGCCAGGCTCTGGAGAGGATGTTTCCAAGAGTGGTACTATTACACTTTGTTTCCTGCATGAAAAATATCTGGGGTTGCTCCTGCTTTATCATGTTCTTTATCATTCTAAGTTTTCTAGGGCTATTGAGCCCTCTTAGATTCCATGAAGTGAGCTTCATGATTCACTATTTGTGAGGGGCTTGTAGTACTTTGTCAACTTGGCATATCTACCTGAGTCTACCAGGATTTTTCCTATTGTGATAGTTCTTTGTAGATCTGTCTTTCTTCCACATTTTTTGGACTCTTTAGGAAAGTGGTTGCCATCCCATTGACCACCCGGTTGTATGCCAAATTGATACTACTGGTAGGACCTGGAAATGATGATTTCCAGGGTGTCTAGCTGATGCTCGTGAATCTTGTCGAATTCCCTCCTCCTGCATGCTTGCTCAAGCTCAAAGATGTCAAGTCCTTCCAAGTCAATGCTTTCTGGTTCTTCATCCATATTTTTCACTTGACTGCTTTCTGCTGAGGTATTGATAGAGTGCAGGGTTTGGCTGGGGATATAGTCAACATCCATTCCATTTGGTTTCCAATCAGGATCCTTCAGATTCGCATCTGAAATCCTGAGTTTGTCACCCAAGGGCGAAGGAATGGGTGTAGAGCCTAATGGTGGGGGAGGAGAGGTTGATTTGACCAACGGGGGTAATTTGCTGGCTAGCTTGAGGGGAGTCTTCAGTAGCTTTAGCAAGAACCTAAAAACTATTGCTCTTGGAAGGAATGGAGGCGTCATTTTGAAGGGGCTTTTTCTCGGAGGTAGATTTTTTATGCGATCTTCTCCTATTTGAGACCTTGGTAAAACCATCTTGAGCAGACTTATTAGAGGGATCAAAGGTTTGGGGCTTAGAATTTAGAGGGAAATCCCGAAAAATATGCCCATGGACATGACATTTATGACAATGGAAGGGTACATGTTCAAAATCTAAGGGCTAGATCCATTCATAATCATCATGATAGAGACTTACCAAATCTGGGAGGGCTTTGTCCAGGCTCATGTAAACACATATACGAGCATATGAGGTGTATCTGCGTAGCTTCGTTTCTTTAGAAATTTTTATGAACTCCCCCAGCCCCTTGCCAATGTCTCTCAGTGATTCTTCATCCTAGTATTCCAACGGGAGCGAGTACATCCGGATCCATACTGGTGCCCCACTGAAATCCTCCTTTTCTGGTTTAAATCTCTCTACCCAGTCCCGTAAGTACAAGCCAGTGGAGTTGAAGAAGTAGGGACCTTCATCCAGGACCCTATTGCGGTCTTCGATGCAAATGAAATTTGTAGTGAAAAACCCCTTTGGTCCAAGCTGCAGGGTGACATGTCCCTTGGGCTTCCATTTGGCAGAAATCCATCCTTGCAGAGCTTTTTCAGTCGGCCAAAATCCAATGAGTGCATGGTCCTTCATGTAATGGATTTGACCATTGATCCTATGGCTGGGAAGTTCTATTTTGGGCCTTTTAGCAGCGATGGGTTTGCAGGTTGTTCATGTCACCGTGGGTGTTTCTTTTTGCCCAGCCTCTTCTTCTTGTACCTCACTATGCTTGTCTGACTGTTCTGTGGAGGCGTTTGTTGTATCTTGCATCGGGGTGTCTCTTGTTTCCGAGTTTGTTTGATGTGGAACGGAGTTCTTTGGCGGTTTCTTCGCTTTTTTCCCTTCCTCGACTGGGGGGAAGGCTTTGAAGCCCCCCCCAGGAGGGTCTGCCATTGCAGAGAAGCCTATGCCAGCAAGCAGAGTTCGTAAAGGTGAAAGAGAATGGTTAACAGATGCCAGGAAGGGTCCGTCTGCGCCATTTTAGGGGCGAGCAGGAACCCTAGGTTGCAGAGTGCGCGAGAGTTTTTTCAGCATCACTCATCAATAAGTATGCAAACTTATTGCTTCATTTTAATTATATATTTTTTTAAATTTAAATTAATTAATATAAATTTATGAAAAATAATTATGATTTAAAAATAAAGCATCTGAGAAATAAACATCACTTGTGCATTGGAAGCTCCAAAAATTAGACTTATGCGATTACAGAGTGGATTAGTTTCATGAATGGACGGGGCTGCAAATTTATCTCTAAAATTATTATGAATCATTAAATTCCCACGGAAAATAATTCTTTGAATGCTCTTTTGCGGCAATCTATACACGCTTAAATGCAGACTCAAATCTAATGTGATCCTCTGAGTCTAATTTTTGTAGTTTCCAAGGCACATGTACTGTTTATTTCTTCCGATACTATTTATTTATTAGATACTTCATTTTTAAAGCAGTATTGATTTTTCATAATTTTATGTTTTAACTTATTTGAATTTAAAAAATATGTAGTTAAATCAAGTAATAACCTGACATTTTTATTTTAAATATCAATCAAATATATTAAAAAAATATTCATTATCATTTTGAAGTGTTTTAAACAAATTTTTAAAAGAATTTTTTTTTTTTTAATTTAAAATATATATATATATATAATTGTAATTTTCAAAAAATATATTGGTAATGCACTTTTGTGAAAACAGAAATTATATCTATAAATTCTTAACAATATACTTATTCAATATATATGTATAAATGGTGGAGAAAAAATTATACAAAATTATTAAAAATTAACTAAAATATTAAATATATCAAGAAACATTCAAAAAATATAACCACAGAAACTTAAAAACCAAAATTAAATATAATATTAAAAAATATATTTCTTTAATATGTAAAATAAAAAATAAATATATTAAAACATAAACCAATTATCTAAAATTATTAACTTAAATAAAAATTATACTACTTAATTTATATATGGTAAAAAAATTAAAATTGTTATATATAACTATACTTTTAATTATTTAATTTTTTCAAAATTAAATCATAATTTTATCTTATGTAAACCTTTTTAAAACATCATATCATAGCTTTAATAAATCTATTTCATATAATTTTAATAAACTTATATATTCAACCCTTCATTTATTTGATCGATTCATCTTAATTTTTGAGATTTTAAGTAAAATGATGGACAATGATTGAGTATTTTGCTCCACATAAAGAACTTTCTTCGGATTCTCAACCCAATATCTCTGCATCTCAGAATGAGAACCACACAGCTACCCAAAATAATCGTGTGTTTAGCTGCGCGTTCCTCGGCTATTAAGAGAAAGAGGATGACCATTGGCTGCCACACCTCTAAATGGTCGTTCACTTTTTCTAAATAAACGAGAACGAATATTTTTATTTAATCAAAAATAGTTTTGATTTTATATATATTCTTAAATAAAAATTGATGGTTTTTATACTTGTAAAAATTGATTTAATAAATGAAAAAGTATATAATAATATTCATAAAAATAAATTGGATTTGAATTTATATATCTGCATACAACACAATGTTATTGTTAGATGAATGGATGAAAGGCTAATTATATTGAATTACTTAATGATTATTTTAATATGAACTAAGTTTATTTTAATTATACTGAATTATTTAATGATTATTTTAATATGAACTTTGAACTCTCTATGTGGCCAAGCAATTTGAACTCACTCTCCTTCCAATGATTTTTGTGGCAGATCCAAAAACCAAGTATTATGAATTTTCTCTTTATCCAAATGATTTGAATTTGATCTAGACGTTCACTCTCCTTTTAGATCTGCAACACATCGCAACACATTGATTCATCTCTCTGGTGAAGGCGATCTAAAACGGTTATATAAGGGGCACACATTCCATATCTTTTTTTTTCTCTAATACATATCTACTGCTCATATATTTGCTCACAAGTATGAATAATGCACTGCATCTACCAAAGATTGGCAAAGGTAGACCTAGCACAGTTACTCTGCAGAGCCTTTATGAGTATATAGAGTCTCTAGAGAAACGTAGAGAAGAAAGAGAAGTCAAGCTACAAATAGAGTTAGAAGCCATGTTAGAAAATAAATTTACATCTCTTGAAGACAAGATCCAAAAACAAATTGAAAATAAAATAAAACTATTGCAGAATAAAATTGAGACAATGGAGATTAGATTACTTGTAATAGAAAAACAAAGCCAAGATACGAACCAAACATCGCAACAAGGAAATGCTAATACTTTAGAAAGTCTTAAAATGAAGGACATGATTAAAGAAAGAAGAAATGAAAAAAATGATAGAATTAGACCATAAGCGTAACAAAAGGGCCTTGAAACTTATAATATTCAGTTTGAAAGAGGAGGTAGATGAGGATACATTAGCCATAGCCTAGACATAATTACATAATAGATTACAAATTGAAACAACATGTCTCACAGAAGCAACAAGGTTGGGGAAATTAACTGAGAATAAATGAAGGCTAATTTGGATAAAGGTGAGCTCTAATGACCGTAAGTATGACATACTTAGTAAAACCTCAAGTCTAAAAGGAACGAGAATATTTATAAATGAAGATCTCATTTGCGAAATTAAGAAAGGAGGTTCAAAAGGTAAAAGAAGCTAGGAAGAAAGTAAAATGGGAAATAATTAGAAATAGAAAAGTCGTTATTCGAAATAGAAACCAAAAAGATAGTAATAAATTACAATTCAACATGCTCCGGATTCTTTTTTGGAATTGTCGGGGCCAAAAATATAGTAAGAAATAACAATTCAACATGCTCTGGATTCTTTCTTGGAACTGTTGGGTCTTTCCATGGAACAAAGGCCCCAAGCTAAGTTGGATCTCGAATGAATTTGATATCATATTTCTAGTTGAAACTTGGAAGCACAAAGAATCTAAGGTCCCTAACATAGATGTCTTTGTACTATGGTCAATCTAGAAAAACGATCCTACCATAGAGGCATTGGGGGTATAGCTTAGGAAGAACATCTCCTCCCATGCTAGGCTTTATAAAAATACCCTTACAACCAATATATTTGGATAGAGATTACTAACATTCATGATAAAAAAAAAATACATAGAAATCTATTATTTTGCCCCTATCAATTCTAACTTCTATAAGAAAAACAATTTAGATAAAAACAATCTTTACAATGGTTTAGAGAATGATATTTCTAGCCTAAGGATTGAAGGTAATATCCTCTTAATGGGTGACTTTAATGCTCGAAATTCAAGCAACCAAGCTATTCTTCTAAGCAATTATTCCAACCCTAATCCTCTTTGGTTAGACAAAGACCTTACTCTAGCTAGCTGGTACAAAAGAAGCTTTGAAGATCTAGGGGAAATTTTTTTTTGGTTTGAGCTATTCAAGCTCTGCAGTGCTCAAGATCTCATTATTTTCAATGGTCTAAAAAAGTGGCCTAATTCTAGCTAGATGACTTGTATCCATGGGCTTGGTAGCAGCATGGTAGACTATGTTATTTTCGATATCCTTTTATACAACGAAATAATAAAATTTGACATCTTAAACAACCACGAGCCTCACTCAGATCATAGACCTTTAATTATAACTCTGAATTTTGTCATGTATAGAGATCTCATAGAAGATAATCCTTATAGCCAAAAGAACTTAATCTTTGATAGAAATAAAAATGATTTGTTTCTAAATGAATTAAAAATTAATTTGCTTCATTTATCTAGTATAGATAACATAGAAGACCTCTATCATAATTTTACTACAACCCTCTCATATTCTATTAACAAGTTCTCAATTGATGTTTCAAGTAATAAAATAAATATCAAAACCAACCCTTGGTATGATAAAGATTGTAAAAGTGAGAAGAGAGAAATTAAGGAAGTTGTTGATGAGTCTCTTAAAATTGGCAAGATAAAAATATACAAAGCTCTAACTAAAACGAAAAAAATGCAGTATATTCATAAAAGACAAGAAAATCTCTTACACCTCTCTAAGGTAGCTCCTAAGAAATTCTAGAGGCAGATTCTAACTAGAAAAACTAAAGATAATAATAGAATTTCTTTACACTACTCAAATTCCTATCTTGAAAAGCTTTATGAATCCCCAAATGTCATAGATAAATTTGAAACCCTGCTCACAACGGAAGAGGTTTTCTCATTATAAGACTTTGATTTTGGGGTTAAGTGCCTGGCAAATGGAAAAGCTAAGGACATTGAAGTTTACCAGGCAGAAATCTTAAAAATTGGAAGTCTTGTCCTCATCCCTCACATCCACAAGCTTTTCAATCAAGCAGTCAAGCAAGAGTTCCCTAAACCATGGACTCAGAGCCTCAGTATTCCTATTTTTTAAAATTGGGGATACAAATAACTCCTCTAATTATCAAAAAATTATGATTAGCCCTCTCTTAGCCAAGTTATATTGTATTATTTTGTAAAATAAGATAAGCATATGGCTTCAAAGTGAAGGTAAGAGGGCTAAAGGCCAAGTGGGTTTTAGAAGGAAACACTCAACAATGAGCCACCTCGTTACGCTTAGGATCATTGTGGAGGAATGTCGTAATGATAAATCCAATATTTTTTGTTGCTTTGTGGACTTTATAAAGGCTTTCGATATGGTTCCTAGAAATAACCTATGGAATAGATTAGAAGAGCTAAAGGTTCATTTCGAGTTGAGAGCTATCAATATAAGGTTAAACGAGAATGTAATTGCCAATTTTAAGATTAATGAGGGGTGGTCGAAAGATATTAAGTGTAATATCAGAGTTAAACAAGGTTTCCCCCTCTCCCCTACCCTATTTGGCATTTACATCGACAAGCTAGAAGGTTGTTTAGAGGAAGCAGGTTGTGCTGGCATGATCTTAGCTGGAATAGTCATCATCCTTCTTCTCTATTGTGACGATATTGTTCTTCTGGCAAGGTTATGATGTGATCTTGATAAGAAACTAAGACTTCTTAGGGATTTTTTCGCTACCATGGGCATAGCTGTTAACACTGACAAAATAAAAGTTATGATCATCAAATTCAAGAAGGATACTTATGCTAATTTTTTGTATGACAATAGAAAATTTGAGGAAGTGTCTTCTTACAAGTACCTTCGAATTGATATTCATCACAAGCTAAACTGGAACTATAGCATTGAGAAAATCATTAATGGAGGGTGGAAAGCTTATTTTGGTGTTGAAAATAATTGTGAAGCATCAAACCTTGTGATGTGGGATGAAAAGAAGCTCCTCTTTGAAACTTTAGTCACTCTTTTTATCTTGTATGGATGTGAGGTTTGGGTTGAAGCATCTCTAGAGAATCCTGGAGAAAGATTTATCAAATCCAGAAGCATTTTATAATGTATAACCTCAAAATTAAAAATAATACACCCTATCTTATTCTTCTTATAGAAGTGGGTCTTTCCCTTATCGAGAACCTAGCTATGACTAGGCTCTTGTTGTATAAGCACAAAATCAATAACATGGGAGACCATAGACTTTCTAAGATAGCTTTAAATTCCAGCCAAAAAAACCTGAGGCTCAAATGAGGTTGGTATAAAGATTCTAGGGCCTGGTTAAACCATTGGGAGATCAACGCAAATGTTGCATTGAAAAATATTAATAACATTAAAAATATTATTATTTCTAAGTTCAAAGAGAAAATGTGGTGTGAGAAATATTTAGAGGCTAAAATAAAATTAAGATATTATAAGGAGGTCATCAACCCTACTCGAGAAGATCAAAATTATATCTCTATTTTAACTATATCAAAGAAAAAAATTAATATAGCCAAGATAAGAATGAACTCTCATGAGCTCCATAGTGAAACAGGTCATTGGGCAATTCCTAAAACACCATGAGTGGAAAGGATTTTCCATCTCTGTAAGAATAGGAAAATTGAGGATGAAAATCACTTCCCCTTAGAGTGCCCTACGTACATCCACATTAGATCTTAGTTTCATAATCTTTGTTGCAATACCGGCCTTCCTAGCCTTTTAACATGTCAAAATAATAAAGCTCTTTGAGCATAAGAGTACAATTTTTAAACGAACTAAATAATTCATTGTCATTTCCCTCAACATCACTCAAAAATTATTATTTTTTCAACTATGTAAATTTGTATAGCTTCACTTGTAGAAGGTTTGTTTTATAATAGCACACTACATTGAAATAGCACAAACATTATGATTAAGGTTGAAATAGCACACCATGCGGTTGAACTAAAATATGAAATATATATATATATATACAGAATGAGCTGCCAGTATATTATGTTAAGTGACACTGTCATTTATGATGATGATATTACACATCGCTAGGGTTCCACATTTAATTCTCATGCCAAGTTTGATATAATCTTCTCGTTGTTGGTATTATTGTAAGCATTTCATCTTGTCATAAGAATTCGATTGCATGTCTGCAAAAGGCTACGACCTTCGTCCTTGCTCGTTCTTATTAAAGCATCTTTTTAATGGCTACGTTTTTCCACAAAGATTTTCATTCACTCCTATTACAGTTTTCTAAGTACTTATGCAACTTTCATTTCGATGTATTAAAGGAGGCGTGTCTTTTCTGTACTTTTGTATATTTCCTGATACTAATTCATGCTATGAAATCGTTTGACAAATCTTATCCCCGTACATCGTCGTTTTTGAAGCTTTCTTGAGGTCCTTGCCTCTATGGTTATTGCCCGGGGTGGCCATCATCCTACACGTGGATGGCAGAAAACCTGAGATAATTTAGGGTTTAGCTATGTTATAAGTTCGATTTTTTTTTTTATAGCTTTCGTTTGGCAGTGTTAACAATTGCTCTCAGAGAAGGCCGAGTCTGCCGAAATTGCATCTGCGTTCGCTTATACCATTCAGCGTCAATCTTTCATGCGCAGGAATATTAATTAGTAAGGTAATAACTCCTACTATATTTTTCCTTTTCCGTTAATGCTTAAGTTTGTCTCTGATCTTGGAGAACGAAATAGAATGCTCCTCAGGTTTTGTTCTCTTTTTATCGCTATACTGGCCTCCTCGTTCTTCATATTATGGGTTTCGTTGAAGCATTCGATGATGCCTGCGAATTACTTGGATTTAACTTTTCCTATTGAGTTTGAAACCGAATGTGCTTAACATTCCCGGGGTTTTGATTTTGGATCAATATGTGTTTTATTTTCCTTATTTGAGCTTGATTCTGTATGATAACTTTTCATCGGGGCTACATCAGAAAGCGTAGGGTGTCTAGATGAACTGACCTTATGTCTCAGCCGCTGTAGTTTTATTTCGTTTTAGTGTTCTGATGTCGTTCCACTCAAATCAACGTGCTTATCATTTTTTTTCTTCTTCGTCTCAGTTTGCCCTGATTCGCTCTTTCGAGGTAGTTAGATTTCTCTCACTCAGGGTTGTGAGATTTTATTTTAACATTCTGTTCAGCCTTGTTGTATATTAGTTCATACACGACTGTGAGCTTTAACTCGACAATTTGGTATTATATGCAGAGGCTCGTGTTATATATACGTGTTATTCTCCTGCGTCGAGCTAACTATCGCTTCGGAGGTAATACCTTATAAATTCTAGCATTCTTGAATGATTAAGTCTCTACTCTATCTATACAGTTACTAATTCATCTCGGCCACTTCCAGGCATCCTACAGAAGGGATCAGTTTCTTCCTATAGGTTCTTGGGTAAGTATAATCGGGGTTTTTTATCGTAATCTCTTATCACGTGCCTTTCAATTTTTATTCATATATATTAAATTGGTTCCCGAAATATTATTGCAGGTACGCTACTTCCTCACGCATAAAATTTTTGAGGGTCTCATACTCATTCTGGCGATAGGAGTTTTATAACCATTTTATTTTTCATGGCCACAGGTCGGCGTCTATCTCTTGTAGGAAATGATGTTTGCCTTCGATTACTGGTTATTTTAATTCATAGACTCTTCATTAAAAATGGCTACCTCCTTTTTTTTTTTTTTTTGGCTGGTAGCATTAACTTTCGGCCCAACGCCGGAATTGTTAACCTTATAGCGATGATAGAATTTTCTAGTCAATGGATTCTGGAATATCATATTGAACTATGCGAGCCTAATTTGTACATGGCTTCAATCTTTGATATACATATAGATGTATAATAGCCCTCGATTTTAGTTCCATAATACGTTTCTTTTACCCAGTGAGTTACCTAAGACAATGAAGACAAAGATATGTTTACTAGCTGCATTTATAATTCTTCTTTCTTCCTCATGCAATTAATATCACCGAATATGAGTTTCTTTGTTATATTAATTTCTAAGGATGAATTTTGAGCAGTACCTGAGAACTTTCCAGTTCCACAAAATTTATATCTCCAGTTGCACTTTATACATCTATCCGAGTTCTCTCGGTTGCTGAAGTTTTCGTCTTTGTAACAGTTATCATGGTTCCCTATAACTATAATTATTAATGTCACCACCTCTTCCATATATATATCGGTTGACTACACTGCTAAACCTTTAGTACTTCTGATGAACAAAGTGTATGTTGATTCTCGTAGCCATGTTTATTCTTTTCTCAGATGCATGTATTTTATAAAGTTTTACATACTCATTTTACTTTGCAATCCTTGCTTCTTATAGGATTCTGGGCATACATTCAATATCTATATATCTTCTTCAACTGTCATTTGATACAGAAATGGGTAATACTAACTAGCTAGATCTCTGCATTAGCTAAGTTTGTGTAAAGCAATGAATCTATCAAATTTTCTTTTTGTTTTCTACCGTAGTTGGAAACAAATAGATAGTCCTGTTTTGCTATCTTAGAAGTATACTAGTCTATATTGTACTCAGAAATTTGAATACATTCTTTACTACTCCTATAATTGCATTATTGTAGACTATTTGAGTCCTATTGTTAACAAAAGCAGATTAAAGTACAAAATTTTAATTATGAGGTATTATAAATCCCCAGATTTAAACCACAGATTGGTTTGGAGGTTCTGGAGGATTTCTCCTCATTTTTCTAGTTCCTACAACTATGCAGAGATGAAAGGGTTAATTCCATTCTTAACTTCAGTATAACACTACTAAATTCTAAAAATTATATTCATTAATTCTAATCTGTTCAACACAATTAATTTTATCCAACTCTAATTTATGTAGCTGTACATTTTATAATTGACTGTCTCTTATCTAAATTCACCTATCTCGTATTCACTCCAGCTTTGTATTCCCTAACAATCAGACATCTCCAATCAGCCAGAAAGCACAATTAAGCATTGTTTCAAAAAGCACCATTTTCTAATTCTCTGCAATCTGCATTGTCAGATGCTTCCTGTTTGCCTAGGCTTCCCATTTTAGGGATTCTTTAAAGCTGTTTTATGCTTTTCCCAGTGTTTCTAGCTTTTTACCTCTTCCCAACTATTTTCCTCATCATTGGGGAATTTAGATTTTTCCTCAAAAATCTAAATTAGAAATAATTTCTTTCAAGGATTTTTGAAAGATTGTGGGGAAGTATTTTCCTTCATCCATCCTCATGGATTTAGCAAGTGATCTCAAATTTCTTCTTTTGGTCAATCTGCACAAAATCCTTTTCTTCATTTCCTCCAAATTAAATATTTAATTACATTCACAAAATATTTGTCCTTTGGGGTCCACTCCCCTTAGGATTAGAGTTAAAATGTGTAGTTTTAAAAACACATAAACTAGGGGTGTTACATATTCCCCCTCTAAAAGCAAACACCATCCTCGGTGTTGTTATTTAACTACTAGAGTTCATTTTTCAAACAAAAATGGATATCTTTCCATCATTTCAGCTTCTCTTTCCCAGGTAGCTTCTTCAGCCGTAAAGTGCTTCCACTGCACCTTTATTCTTGCTACCGTTTAGTTTCTCAGTTCAATTTCTTCCTGCTCCAATATTTGAAGCGATTCTGGAAGGAACTCCCCTTCTGGTTCCACCTGTACCACATTCCAATCAACTATGTGAGAAGCATCATGTATATATCTTTTTAATAACGAAACATGAAACACATCATGAACTCTAACATGGGGTGGTAAGGCCAGCTTGTAAGCCACTGGTCCCACCCTTTCTAATACTTCACAAGGACCACAATATCTAGGAGCCAGTTTTGCACAACTTCCAGCATAAAGTGTGCTCTTTTTGGGTTTAATACGCAAGTACACATGCTCTCCCACTTTAAATTCTCGGTGCACTCTTTTCTTATCAGCATAGTTTTTCTGGCGATCTTGTGCCGTCTTGATGTTTCTTTATATCTGTTTAACAATTCTTTCCATCTCTTGTAAAGCATCTGGTCCCAACATTAGTTTATCTTCTGGCTGGCACCAGCTCAAAGGAGTATGACATTTTCTTCCATACAGTGCCTCAAACGGACTCATTTTGATGGAGGATTGGTAGCTATTATTATAGGAAAATTCAGCTAAATGCAAGTAGTCTTCCCATTTTGATGGTCTGTCCATCACATACATTCTCAGCATGTCCTCCAAAATATGATTAGTTCTCTCTGTCTGCCCATCAGTCTGAGGGTGATAGGCGGTACTAAAATTCAACTTAGTACCCTTACCTCCAAATAGACCCTTCCAAAACGCTGTTGTGAACTTAACTTCCCGATCTGAAACAATCACCTTTGGGATCCCATGGAGCCTTA
The DNA here is from genome assembly GCA_034641835.2 of Pinus albicaulis. Lineage (NCBI taxonomy): Eukaryota > Viridiplantae > Streptophyta > Pinopsida > Pinales > Pinaceae > Pinus > Pinus albicaulis. Next base: position 1,169,311,042 of record CM076574.1, on the reverse strand, counting down.
CTATCTCTTTCAGGAATACATTCGCTACTTATGTGGTCCCAAAAGTAGATTTCACTGGTATGAAGTGTGCAGCTTTTGTTAAAGTGTCTACTACTACCATTACTGAATCGTGTTGGTATTTATTTTTGGGTAGCCCTGTTATAAAATCTATAGAAACTGTGTCCCATTTCCATTCTACAATCGGCAAAGGATTTAGAAGACCAGCAGGATGCTGATGTTCAACTTTAAATAGTTGACATTCCATGCATCTAGCTAAATATTCTGCTACATCTCTTTTCATTCCTGGCCAAAACAACTTCTTTTTCAGAGCTGTTAACATTTTCTGATATCCAGGATGCCCTGCATATGGTTTTTTGTGATATTCATCTAAAATCTACCTTTTTAAAGTTTCTACATTGGGGATATACAATCTATTTTTGTAGCAGATCAGCCCTTTTTGGTTTTGAGTGAAATCAGTCTTCTCCTTCTTTAGTAGTTTCACCAGTAATGTTTCATAATTTGGATCTTGGTTTGTTGCTTTTTTCACCAAATTTTCTACATCGATCTGTGCACTACTTCCAATGCTATTTATATTCTGACAAGCATTTCTGCTCAATGCATCAGCAATTTTATTTTCTTTTCCCTTGATATGTTTTATGTCCATATCGAATTCACTTAGACAAGACAGCCATCTGGCTTGTCTAGCATTCAAATCAGTTTGGGAAAAGAAATATTTGAGACAAATATGATCAGTCATCAATGTAAATTTTTTTCCAAGGAGATAGTGTCGCCACATTTTCAAGGCATGGATAACAGCCGCTAATTCTAAATCATAAGCACTATAGTTATGTTAATGTATCTTCAGCTTCCTAGATTCATATGCAATAACTGAAATTTCCTGCAAAAGAACTCCTCCCAACCCCTCTCTACAGGCATCCGTACATACCACAAATTCTTTATCAGGATCTGCAATCTTCAATATAGGGGCTGTAGTAATTTTTAGTTTTAATTGGTCAAAACTGTTTTGGCGTTTTTCAGTCCACTCAAATTTGACACCCTTCCTTTGTAATGATGTTATGGGATGTGCTATGGCAGAAAATCTCTCCACAAATCTGCGATAATAACCGGCAATCCCCATGAATGATCTCACTGCTGAGACATTAGTTGGCACAGGCCATTATTTTATAGCCTTTATCTTTTCAGGGTCAACAGCAAGGCCTTGTTCAGAAATAATATGCCCCAAGTATTGAATCTTGTCTTTATAAAATTCACATTTACTGAACTTGGCATATAACTGGTTTTCTTTCAAAGTTTGCAATACTATCCTCAAGTGCTCTTTATGTTCCTCCTCACTTTTTGAGTAAACTAAAATGTCATCTATGAACACAAGTAAAAATTTGTCCAAGTACTTATTTAACACACTGTTCATTAAGCACATAAAAGTGGCAGGGGAATTTGTCAAACCGAAAGCTAGGACTACAAATTCGTAGTGACCATACCGGGTTTGAAAGGTTGTTTTGCTGATGTCTTATTCTTTAATTCTGAGCTAGTGATAACCAGTCCTTAAGTCAGTCTTTGAAAATACTGAGGCTCCTCTCACTTGGTCAAAAAGATCATCAATTCTAGGCAAGGGGTATCTATTTTTAATGGTCAGCTTATTTAGTTGACAATAATCAATGCACATCCTAAAAGTTCCATCTTTCTTTTTCACAAACAGCACCGGTGCTCCCCAAGGAAACACACTCGGTCTGATATAACCTTTATCTAACAATTCTTGTAATTGCATTTTCAGCTCCATGAGTTCAAGGGGACTCATTCGATAAGGGGCTCGGGAAACAGGTGTTGCTCCCAGCACCAGATCGATTGAAAATTCGATCTCTCTTTTGGGGGGGAGATGAGGAATCTCATCTAGAAAGACTTCCTTAAATTCTCTTACTACTGGTAAAGCATCCAGCAGATTTTCTTCAGTTCTCTGTTCTATTTCTTCCACCTGTACTGCATAAACTTGATACCCTTTCCTAGCCGTTCTTTTTAACTGCAGCGCTAATATTTGTCTTACAGAAATGGGTTTTGGTTTTCCTTTGAGGATAAAAGGTTTCCCTTCTTCATCTAAACAATACAGGGTATTATCCCAACAGTTCATCAGGCCTTTCTTCTTTTCCAGCCAGTCCATTCCTATCAGCAAGTCATATGAACCTAATGGCAGAAAGTTCAGATTTACTTCTGTTTGAAAATCATTTAATTTAATTGATGTTTGGGGCAATTTATGTGTTACCTTTATCTTGGTTCCAGTGGCCAGCTGTACCAACCATGACTGCTGAAATTTTTCAGTTTTAAGATTACATTTTTCTACAATTTTTGGACTAATGTAACTCAAAGAAGCACCTGGATCAATCAAAGCTGTAACAGACTGGTCAGAAATCTTACCATCCATTTCAACCATGGTAGCTTGATGTTCTGCTTGTCGATTCTCCAATGCTGCACTGATAGTGGGTATGTGTCTTGCTATGTCATTTACTGTGGTCGCTTCTCGGTCTCTCATAATCATCTGAATATTTCTTTGGGGACAATCTCTCAACAGATGGGGTTCTCCACAGCCCCAAAATTTCAAGGGTTCCTTCATGTTGACTATGCCTTCCTTTTTTGTTCCTTCATCTAGTTGTTTGGAGCCAACTTGAGACTGAGCTGTTTGGCTTTCTTTTGGTTTATTAAACTTTTTCAACTGATGATCCCTGCCAAAATTCTTCAAATAGGCTGGTTTCTGTTTTTTTCCTTTGAATTCACTCTTATTTACCCAGCCTTTCCCATGTTCCATTTTTCCCTTGAACTGTTGGTAACATAATCTAGCTTTCCTCACTGCCTCGTCCATAGTTTTTGGGTTGTCAAACTCGATTTTCTCTTTGTACACAGTAGACAAACAGTTCAAAAACCTTTGTACCTTTGCCTTCTCTTCCCTAATGTAAGGGACATATCTCAACAGATTTGTAAACTTAGTGACAAATTCACCAATAGTGAGATGTCCCAGTCTAAGCTCATGAAATTCCTTGGCTTTATCATCATAGTAACATTCATTTAAATAACGGTTTTTGAACTTAACCTGGAAATCCTCCCAAGTAACTGTCTTTTCATCAATGGCATGAACCATTTTCGTTTCCTCCCACCACAAGGTAGCTTTACCTTGTAGCTGGTAAACAGGTAATCTGGCCTTCAAATTGCTTTCATATTTATATACCTGGAAATACTTTATCATGTTCAGCAACCATGCTTCAGCATCTTCCTCCTTCTCCCCATCATAGGAGGGAGGTTTGATCTTTCGGAATTCCCCCTGTAATTCCTTTTTCTGCTTATACTGATGCCTAACAGCATCATCATTCTCAGACTCATCAGTCTTCCTCTTTCTGGAACCTTCGCCTTCTTGGCTATTCCGTGAAGTTAGCTCTCTGATGAGCTTTTCCTGCTCCTTACTGGCTAATGACAACCTGTCATTCTGGCTTCTCAGCTCAGCCATTTCTTGTTGCAACCTGTTCAAAATAGCCATCACCGGAGCGTTGGGATCTGGTGTACTATACTCATCACGCAAATCCACATAAATTTCTTCACCTTCTGCCATTCCAGCACCACTGTACACTACACAACACAGATCAGTAAAAATAAATTTTTTTTTTTTTTCCACAATACTCATTTATAAAGGGAACACACAGCAACAGTGAGCACAATGACAACAGCCCAGTTTTATAACTTGGGCTCTGATACCATTTGTCATGTCCCTCAACATCAGTCAAAAAAAAAAAAAAAAATTCAACTATGTAAATTTGTATAGCTTCACTTGTAGAAGGTTTGTTTTATAATAGCACACTACCTTCCTATATATATATATATATATATATATATATATATATATATATATATATATATATATATATATATATATATTTTATATATTTTTTTTTTTTCATATTTTAGTTCAACTGCATGGTGTGCTATTTCAACCTTAATCATAATGTTTATGCTATTTCAATTTCAAACTAAATCATAACACTTGTGCTTACACATTTTTACCATCCAAATGATATGGCTTAACAATTACTCTGGTCAATAGTGTAATACTACCAAGAAATGTATATGCTCGTGAATATTTTATAGCTCGGTTAATTAGCCTTTCTCCATTATGCTTAAGATACCGTCACTATGATGATAGTACACATCGCTAGGGTTCCACATTTAATTCTCATGCCAAGTTTGATATAATCTTCTCATTGTTGGTATTATTGTAAGCATTTCATCTTGTCATAATAATTTGATTGCGTGTCTGCGAAAGGCTACGGCCTTCGTCCTTGCTCGTTCTTATTAAAGCATTGTTTTAATGGCTACGTTTTTCCACAGAGATTTTCATTCACTCCTATTACGGTTTTCTGAGTACTTATGCAACTTTCATTTCGATGTATTAAAGGAGGCATGTCTTTTCTGTACTTTCGTATATTTCCTGATACTAATTCATGTTATGAAATCGCTTGACAAATCTTATCCCCGTACATCGTCATTTTTGAAGCTTTCTTGAGGTCCTTGCCTCTGTGGTTATTGCTCGGGGTGGCCATCGTCCTACACGTGGATGGAAAAAAACCTGAGATAATTTAGGGTTTAGCTAGGTTATAAGTTCGAATTTTTTTTTTATAGCTTTCGTTTGGCAGTGTTAACAATTTCTCTCAAAGAAGGCCGAGTCTGCCGGAATTGCATCTGCGTTCGCTTATACCATTCAGCGTCAATCTTTCATGCGCAGGAAGATTAATTAGTAAGGTAATAACTCCTACTATATTTTTCCTTTTCCGTTAATGGTTAAGTTTGTCTCTGATCTTGGAGAACGAAATAGAATGCTCCTCAGCTTTTGTTATCTTTTTATCGTTCTACTGGCCTCCTTGTTCTTCATATTATGGGTTTCGTTGAAGCATTCGATGATGCCTGCGAATTACTTGGATTTAACTTTGCCTATTGAGTTTGAAACCGAATGTGCTTAACATTCCTGGGGTTTTGATTTTGGATCAATATGTGTTTTATTTTTCTTATTTGAGCTTGATTTTGTATGATGACTTTTCATCGGGGCTACGTCAGAAAGTGTAGGGTGTCTAGATGAACTGACCTTGTGTCTCAGCCACTATAGTTTTATTTCGTTTTAGTGTTCTGACGTCATTCCACTCAGATCAACGTGCTTATCATTTTTTTCTTCTTCGTCTCAGTTTGCCCTGATTCGCTCTTTCGAGGTATTTAGATTTCTCTCACTTAGGGTTGTGAGATTTTATTTTAACTTCTTGTTCAGCCTTGTTTAATATTAGTTCATACACGACTGTGAGCTTTAACTAGACAATTTGGTATTATATGCAGAGGCTCGTGTTATATATACGTGTTATTCTCCTGCGTCGAGCTAACTATCGCTTCGGAGGTAATACCATATAAATTCTGGCATTCTTGAATGATTAAGTCTCTACTCTATCTATACAGTTACTAATTCGTCTCGGCCTCTTCTAGGCATCCTACAGAAGGGATCGGTTTCTTCCTATAGGTTCTTGGGTAAGTATAATCGGGGTTTGTTATCGTAATCTCTTATCACGTCCCTTTCAATTTTTATTCATATATATTAACTTGGTTCCTGAAATATTATTACAGGTACGCTACTTCCTCACACATAAAATTTTTGAGGGTCTCAAACTCATTCTCGCGATAGGAGTTTTATAACCATTTTATTTTTCATGGCCACAGGTCGGCGTCTATCTCTTGTAGGCAATGATGTTTGCCTTCGATTACTGGTTATTTTAATTCACATACTCTTCATTAAAAATGGCTACCTCCTATTTTTTTTTGTTCGGCTAGTAGCGTTAACTTTCGGCCCAAGGCCGGAATTTTTAACCTTATAGCGATGATAGAATTTTCTAGTCAATGGATTCTGGAATATCATATTGAACTATGCAAGCCTAATTTGTACATGGCTTCAATCTTTGATATACATATAAATGTATAATAGCCCTCGATTTTAGTTCCATAATACGTTTCTTTTACCCAGTGAGTTACCTAAGGACAATGAAGACAGAGATATGTTTACTAGCTGTATTTATAATTCTTCTTTCTTCCTCATGGAATTAATATTACCGAATATGAGTTTCTTTGTTATACTAATTTCTAAGGATGAAGTTTGAGCAGTACCTGAGAACTTTCCAGTTCCACAAAATTTATATTTCCAGTTGTACTTTATACATCTATCCGAGTTCTCTCGGTTGCTGAGGTTTTCGTCTTTATAACAGTTATCATGGTTCCCTATAACTATAATTATTAATGTCACCACCTCTTCCATATATATATCGGTTGACTACACTGCTAAACCTTTAGTACTTCTGATGAACAAAGTGTATGTTGATTCTCATAGCCATGTTTATTCTTTTCTCAGATGCATGTATTTTATAAAGTTTTACATACTCATTTTACTTTGCAATCCTTGCTTCTTATAGGATTCTGGGCATACATTCAATATCTATATATCTTCTTCAACTGTCATTTGATACAGAAATGGGTAATACTAACTAGCTAGATCTCTGCATTAGCTGATTTTTTGTAAAGCAATGAATCTATCAAATTTTCTTCTTTTTTTCTACCGTAGTTGGCAGCAAATAGATAGTCCTGTTTTGCTATCTTAGAAGTATACTAGTCTATACTGTACTCAGACATTTGAATACATTCTTTACTACTCCTATAATTGCATTATTGTAGACTATTTGAGTCCTATTGTTAACAGAAGCAGATTAAATTACAAAATTTGAATTATGAGGTATTATAAATCCCCAGATTTAAACCACAGATTGGTTTGGAGGTTCTGGAGGATTTCTCCTCATTTTTATAGTTCCTACAACTATGCAGAGATGAAAGGGTTAATTCCATTCTTAACTCTGTAAAGGTATGGAACACTATTAAATTTTAGTAAAACAATTATACCCAATTAACTCTAATATGTTCCATCACAATTAGTTATCTAACTACTCTTAATTTCAGTGAGCGTACCACTTTGGTAATTGACCAGTCCTCCCAACCTTAGAATTCGTCTATCTCAGAATTCACCCTCGAGCTGAGATCCCTCCAAGAACAGATCAACCCCCAATCTGTTTAGGAGCAGCTTAATTAAGCTATTGTTCCCCAAAGCCTATTTCTAATTCTGCGTCCAGAATATCAGGATGCTTTTCTTCCTGTTTGCCTAGGCTTCCCATTTTATGGATTCTTTAAAGCTGTTTTATGCTTTTCATAGCTTTTCCAGCTTTTTACCTCTTCCCAACTATTTTCCTCATCATTGGGGAATTTAGATTTTTCCTCAAAAATCTAAATTAGAAATTCTTTCAAGGATTTTTGAAAGATTGTGGGGAAAGTATTTGCCTTTATCCATCCTCATGGATTTAGCAAGTGATCTCAAAATTCTCATTTTGGTCAACCTGCACAAAATCATTTTATTCATTTCCTCAATTTATTTAATTAATTACATCCACACACTACTTGTCCTTTGGGGTCCACTCCCCTTAGGATTAAAGTTCAAATGTCAAATTTTGAAATTCAAACACATAAACTAGGGGTGTTAAATTCATTTCTTTAGGTATAGACCAAAGTTTGGTATCAGTGGATGTTAACCATCATCATCATCATAAGATAAAAATTATAACTTAATTTTAACAAAATTTCAAAAATATAGTTAAATTTTATAATTTTAGTAATTTTTTTTTTAAACAAAGTCAGTTACTATTTATATTCCAAAAAAGGTGAGGAATGAAATCCCCATTACATCTGAGTTGTTAAGTACAGTTTCCAAGAGGGGTGATGTAGCAAAAACCGAACCTCTTGCATGTTGAATATTTCTATTATGCTACACATCTGATTCTTTGTAAATTCTAACAAACTGAAATAACATAACTACAAATTTAAAAGACATCAAATTAGATGTGATAGATGGAGGATTGGAGACTAGTTCCTGTTGCCTTGTTGAGAATTTTAATTTTCTGTGGTGCCATGGTTGCTGTCTAGTTTGGCATTGGAACATTGTTGGAGCTTGAGCCTCGACAGTTCGTTTGTCCACCATGTAGCACAGGATCTCGAAGGATTCTTCAATGTGTGTGCAACGATTGTTCGCTCCCCTTAGATTCTCTGAGAGGGATTTTGCTTGGTGTTGGAGGAAGTTGGTGTCTGCCTGGTATTTCTCCTGAATTATCTTTAGTTGTGCTTTTATCAAATCCTTCTCTTCTTGCATATCAAATCAGTGGAAGTAGTTCTCATTCCTCATATTGACTGAACAGGGGAAGGGAAAGAACACAGTTATGGAGGTAAAGAGTCGAGGACGCAGAGTGGGCACTGATAGGCAGATAATATCGGAAGCACAGGGATCAAGGGACAGAGAACTTTGAGGAAGCTGAGAGGTTGATTGAGCACATCACTACAATGGATGGAGAGTTGTGAGGGAGGGGGAAGCAGGATAAATAGGAAGGGATGGAGAGGAAGGTGGGCTGAGGGTGAGTGGAGGGTGGGTATCATGGGGGGACAGGTTCACGAGAAAATTGCAAGGGGAGGATGGGTATGGCAGACCTGCAAGAAAGAAATATGGGAGGCACAGAAGATCATGGTGGCAGAGATCATGCAGTGGGGAGAATTCATGGAATAGGGAAGTGGGTGGTGCAATATTGGGAACAGAGTTAACCAGGGAGTATGAGGCATGCCTTTTTGGCCAGAGAGTCAGTTGTCTTGTTGTTGGACCTAAGGATGTGGTAGAAAGAAATATCTCCATTTTCATTACTCAAATTATGACACTTGATTATATGTTTGTTGAGGGCGATGTTGGGAGACAAGGTTGTGTTCAACATCATGTTGATAACTATTTCCGAATCCCCAAAAATCATAGCATTTCTAATCTTCATTCTCCTTATAATTTGAAGGCCTTGCATTAAGGCATATGCTTCCACTATATTGTTTGACAATCGACCCAACCCCCATTCGAAGGTGGCAACGTTGTTTCCTTGCTCATCCACAATGTGACCTCCAGCTCCTGTTATTCTAGGATTTGACTTTGAAGCTCCATCGAAGAAGGGTGTGGGTATTTTTATTCCATCAATCAATTCAATGAACTCCTTTTCTTTAAGCCTTACTTTCCATTGATCTTTGTGAAGAGGTTGAAGAGCGAGAGGTTTGTTACACTTTTGGATGATGTCGAGCACTCTTCCGAAGAGAAGTCTTTCCTCAACCTACAAGTCATTGATGTTGAATTGACTGTTGTTTTTGGCTAGGATGGTCTCTACAGTCAGGCTCCAGGTCTTGTTCTGCACTTTCCTAAAGCATGGTTTTTGTTCCTGGAAAGTGACTTTGTTTTGCATGAACCATATGTTTCAAAGGAGAACATATGGTAGAGTGTTCCAAATCCTTTTGACAACACTCTTCCTTTTTTTCCATAGGGGTATATCCTTTTCCAATTGGCAATCAAATTAGAAATTGAGGTATTAGCAACCATCTCTATTTGTAGGGGATCAGAGAGGGAGTTACAACAATTTTTTGTAAAGGATATTTCAATGAAGAGATGTTGTATTGTCTCCTCATCAGTGGAGCATAGAGGGCATCTAGAGGCTCCCTTAATGCCTTTTTTCTACAAATTATCAGTCGCCAAAATCTTTCCCTTTACCAGGGTCCAAATGAAGATTTTGATTTTAGGGAGAGCTTTAGATTTCCAAACCTGCTTCCAGGTTGCCCACGGACGAGAAGGAAAGTCTCACTGTGAAGAGTCGCGTAACCTGCTTTTAAGGTGGAAGCAGACCCAGGGGGTCCCACCTATAGCTATAATTTAAGTAGTTTTACAATATATGAAATTTAAAATTGATATTATTGTTTTTATTTAATTTGATATTCTTTAATAATTTATTTATGTTTTAATAATATATTTATCTTTAAATTTAGATATTAAATACAAATATTTTCTAATATTAAAACTAATATATCAATTTATTTTTGGTATTCTTTTTTTCCAGCAAATATTAATATATTGATGATATGATTCGTTTTAAACAATATTGAGATTAAATAATAATATTGGAATATTTTTATATCTAATAAAGATGGTTAGGAATTTTTATACATTATTATTGTATAAGTATTTTTTTTTTGTAAGCTTAGCAGGACTACATCTTCAACGTTTCTAATATATACCCTTGGGTGGAGAATTGCGATAAGAAAGAACCAACTTTTTAATTAAAAGATATTTGTAATTAAAAAAAAAAAGGTTAAAAAACTGATATTGAAAATTGTAATGAATAGATCAAAGAATAATTGTCTTTTTTAATATTTAAAGTATGTAAAGTTATTGCTTCATAACTCATTTAAATATAATTTTTTAAAATGTAAATGGGTTGAATCTAAGTATATGAAAAAACATTATTGAAAAAAAAAAACCAAACAACTTAGAAATTTACAGGGCAAAAGTGGCTATGAACGTGCAAAAATTAGACTTAGGACGATTACAGAGTGGCTTCATTTTGTGAATGAATGTGCATGCAAATTTACCTCTAAAATTAATATGGGTTGTTAAATGTCCCAGAAATGGAGTGCATAGAAAATTCTCTTTTGTGAAATGCAGATTCAAATCGAATAGAGCACTCGGTGGCAGTGGTTGAGATGGAAAAGTTTATAGAGACGTTGAGATGAATGCAAATTGTATGCTCTTCGGATTTTGTGCCAATTCCAAAGCATTTGAAATAATATCAAATTTAAATAACTTCAACTCAAGCATGTTGCCACTGAGCGGATAGTTATTTACCATTTTTACCGATGAGTAGAGTAGAGCATAGGGACAATAAAATTAATTTATTACAGGGAGATTTACCATGCTATCAATATTTGTGGAGCTATATAGGCCCATTAATGTATTGGGGCAGTATATGCCAGTTGTATAAAAATCCAATGGGTAGCATATACTGCCCCAATATGTTAATGAAATATAGATTCACATATATTGGTTGCCCACTATGAGCCTTATGAATGGGAGCGTTGGCTGCCAATGATCATTCCCTTTCTTAATTTAAATAGACGAGGAATGCGCAGCCAAAAAGACAACTATTGTGGGCAGCTTTGAGGTTCATTTCTAGTCACTAGAGATCTTGTATGTTGGTGAGTTGAGATCTTATATGTCTCTTGGAGTTACAATGGCGGAGGATCAAAATTTTGTGCCTCTTGCTGATTGTCTGCAGAGCCGATTGCCCTTATTCCGTGATTATGAAAACATTCTCTATGATGAAAATTACAATGTTGATAAGAAAATATATGATTTGGAGATGAAATTGTTGAGTGAACACAGTGGAACAACTCAAATATCCAAGGGGAGTTCTTTTTGGCCTCATGGAAATCCCATCAATGAAAAAAGGAATTTTGCGTTCTCTTCTCTGACATCTCCCCTTTATGAAGCTGGTGGTAATTGTAAGAAGGTTGTGAAAGGCGTTTAGAAGAAGGAAGCAAGGCCAAAGCCGAATGCAGTGACTGTGCATTCACCTACACAAAAAGAAAATATGAAAAGGCAATCGTTAGCCCGTAAGAAGTTTAAAATGTGATATTCACTTTGTCTCCATGCCTGTTTGATTGCAAGAATAAGTCATTAGGGTTTTGATAGGTTATCAAATAGAAAGTGTCAGGATTTACATGTGTGCTTGTCAAAATGCACCTTTGTAGCTCTAAGCAATAATATTAGGGTTTCTATTAAAAAAAGTGGGAAAACACTTTTTTAAGTTAATTATCAAACTAACTTCATTGATTCGCAGGTTGTTCATATTATTTTAACTATTTGAAGGCTTAGTTATTGTTGTTTCCATGTATGTCAAAACGTGCTTCAATTCAAATCAATTTCCCTTGTGGTTGTAATGTGGATAATCAATAAATTCACAGCAATTGAATTGTTTATTTGGATGTTTATACAATTTTGGATCTATGGATTGCAAAAATGCAAAATGTCACAATTGCATTTTTCCTTAACCGTGTATAAAAGGAAAATAATGGTTGATATATAAGTTATATATGTTAGCTTGTAGCCAAGGGTATCTCACATAATTTTTCATTGAAGGGGCTTCTTTAAGAATTCAAGCTCATTAGAAGTTTATTAGAGATTTGTATAAATTTTGCATTTGCTACGCATGGATAATGAACGAATGAATGTTCCTAGAAGTTGGAAATTTGAAGACATATTGAAGGCATTCTAAGTTCTCATTTTGTAACATATTTTGGAGTCCTCTATTTGATAATAAAAATATTATTTTATTGTTCATTTTTGGGTTATGCTTAAAGTGATCTTAACTAATAAAATAAAATTTGTAAAATGAAATAGTGATTCTCCCCCATCCTTAATTTTAACCAACATTAGTTTTCACCAAACTCTTTACACTTGACAACATAATCATATAAGATGCAACCAAAACATAGTGACCACATAAGTCATTCAATAAAAATAGCTTTTGGCCAGATTTAATCTCTATATTAAATACCCATTCCAGTTTGTAATAGTTTAACCAACAAAAAGTCTGAACAGATTTGTTAGGGATAAAGATATATTTTATAAGTACAAAATAGTTTTAAATCATCACTTAAAATCAATTTATTGATTTCTGGAATGAATTCTTTAATTCAGATTGGAAGCCTTTGGCCAAATTTAATCTCTATATTAAAGATCTGAATCCAGTTTGTAATCATTTTTAATCATGTTAAAGTATGATTTGATTTTCTATGTATTAAAATATATTAAATTACTTGTATATATCACTATATATAGGTATATGATTTATTTATTTATGTTTCATATCTATATGCATGGATGGAATGTATTATTTAACTCAGACATCTTAGGATAAGTAATTATGTTTTATATATATTAGAATTAGAGCCATCACCTTTCCTAGAAAATAATTAGAGTAAAAGTTAACAAAAATAGAGCGAATGTTACAGTTTATAATCAGAGGCTATATATTTTCTTTTAGTTTTTATTGGTTAGATAATGTAGTTATTAATAACATAGAATTATACTTTATTACCAGGCAAAGCAGATAGACAAAACTAAATTGTAATGAAAATGACACAATTGAATTGTAATAAAAATTAGACATCTGAATTGTAATCACAATATAATTCCATTAATAGCATTACTGAAAATACATTTTTTACATACACGTTATGTTGAGTTATAAAAAAAGCACCAAAAAATAAATTGAGCCTATCTATAAAAAAACACAGCTCATATAAACACATAAAAAATCATGATGGACACAATGATGCTACAATTTATTACAAGAAATACGAACACCATGATAGAACTCCCACCATAATAACCCCCAAGAACAATCCATTAATTAACAGACCACACATATCAATGATTGTCATTGATAATTGGTGGAGCACATGCTGACTCCTCCACATATATTGCACATACACGTCCATTGGATGCTACTGCAGTCAGTATATCATCAACAAAACTTTGTACATATGATTAGCAAATTAAGTTAAAACTTTGTTCAATTTTTTTTTCTTGTTAGTAGAGGGGTTTCAAATTTTATTTTCTAACTTGGTAAATTCCAATAATTTGATTGGTTATCAATTCAGAATTGGTGTAAGTGACAATATCACTTGCACCATAACTATTTGTTTCTCTTAGCCCATTGTTACAAGTCAATTTGGGCATCATCCCAAAACACGGATCAGTATCCATTAGGGTCTATCATACTCTAAATTAGTTTCTAAATGCCCTAAAAACAATGTTACCGATGAAATAGGTAACCTCAATGTTACCTACTTTTTGAAGTATCAAGAAAAACACCTGATTTTGAAAAAGTGGCGATGCAGAATCAAGAAAAAAAAATTTGAGCATGTTTTTGGCACTTTAAGTTTTTTTCATTTTTTTTTTTTTTTAAGTGATGTTTTTTATGTCGATTTTCAATAGTGGTGGTGTATCATCACCAACGTTTTTTTATAGGATTGATTTTGACACTATAGATTTTCTAATGTCTTTTTCTTCTATGAGATGTTTATTTTTAAGTGCATTTATGTACTTGTGTTTTAAAAATAATTTTTTTATTTTTTTTTAAATAAAAACTTGTAATGATATCTTCACTTTTTCACATACATAAAAGATGGAAAAAGGGTCAATATTCTAAAGTTTATATTTTCTACATGTTTATGTATTGTTAAATAATTTTTCAATGCACATCAAAAAATTGTCGCTAAAAACCAATATTTTGAACCATATGACAAAAAAATACAATTTTTCAATATAAATACAATGCAAAAAATACACTTTTACAGAGTTTTTGTTGGAAAAAACATGTTAAATAAACTAATTTTTTGGGAGATTCTTAACAAAAAAACTTAAGAAAACAACATTTTTATTGAATTTTATGTCAAAAAATAATAGAAATCACATGTTTTTTGCAAAAAAAAAAGGTTTTTCTCATAAAATATCAAAGTCTAAACATTACAAGTAAAACTGATTAATAGTTCTAAAAAATAAGCTTTGTTTGCAAGCATAACTTAAACATCTTCAACAATATCAACTAATACATCTTCAACATCATTTAGAACAGCATTGATGGCTTCTTCCGCAACATTTTCTTCTTCATTTTGATCATTGCCGTCTTCTAATGGATCCTTCATGTTAGAAAATCTTCCAAAGTGTCCCTTTCCAATCATTCCATATAATGGTGGTTGAGGTTCCTTTGCTTTTTTTGCCACACGTGATTCATTAAAATCTCCTTTCCTCAAACCAACTTCTTGCTTCGCATCTTGAAGGAATTTAAGAGCGTTAATTCTTTGTTGAATAAATTTGCATTGAACTAGGTCTTTCTCAATGGCAATGCAATTTCTTCCTTTTAGTAGGCAACATGCTAGTGTTGTATCTAATCATCAAGCAAAAAAAAAATAAGTAAGAAAATTAGTATGGAGACATAAAAAGTAAAAAAGACAATATTTAAATTTAAATTTGTATAATAAAACTTACCTGAACCTGAGAATAAATCCAAAACCCATTCTCCTTCATTTGAACATAGATCTATAAGATAGTTAATAAATGCTTGTGGTTTTTGATAAATGTTAGCTATATCTCCTTTCGCATCTTTATCCTCATATGTTAGTTTTCTTACAACTGCATCATAAACCAATACTTGACTACGACTCTTCCCATCTACTCGATTCATAATAATATGCTTATAACTATCGTCTTTTGTCCAACATTCAACATGGATGAACTCACAATCATTTATAATAGGCTTATCTTCAGAAGAAACAATATTTGACTTTTGCCTGTAACATAACATAGTAAAAGTTCAATTAAATTTTACATGAATAAAAAAATTTAGGAGGAATCAAACATACAATTTCAAAATATTACCATGTAAGTTGCATCCTTGAGTTTGCTTTACCCTTGAAGCTTGTTAATAACATTGGAAACTGTGTGTCTGAATTAAATGTCACAAATCGCCAAAGTGGTGATGTTGTCACTTCTTGAAAACCCATAACCACTTTACTAAAAGCTTGATAAGTATATGGTTCTCTATCATATTCAATGTCTAGGAAATTGAAACCATGAGGAATATCTGCAATAACTAGGCCATATTCCCTTTTAGGTATTAGTAATGCAATGTCTTCACAGTCACCTTATATTATTTGATATTGGACATTGTCGAGCCCATTCCAAATGTAATGATTAAGAGTAGGATCTAGTTCAACATTCATAAGATGCTTCCTTCTCATGTTCTCCATCTTAATTTTTTCAATAAAGCTTTTAAAAGTATCTGGTACTCCATTTCCATCCTTCTTCAACATCTTTAATGACATAAATATATATATATATATATATATGTATAAGTAATAAAATAAAAATAGTTAAAATATGAATAAAATAAATTTATAAATCAACATACCTTATTGAATGCAATATAAAACTCTTTTAGTGTTGATGTAGAACTTGCTTCTGGGTAGTTGCATACAACATCATCCCAACTGTCTTCATTCAACATTTTAACCATGTGTTCTTGTATTTTCATAAAAATTTTATGACTGAATAAATCAAGTTAAAAGCGTTAATATATTGACATGTATAACAAATTCTACCAACATCATTATGTTTTATTTAAAAGAAAATTATAATGAAAGAAATAATTCAAGAAACTTACTTTTAAAATTTTGCACACATTTCTTCCATTGATAATTCACCCGACTTCACACGGGCTAATATTGATTTGACTAATTTATCATCCTTCGCACCTTGCATTGTTCTCCAAGGTGTAATAGTCATATCCTCTGGAAGCTGCTTCATTTCAGGATCCCCCTTACTGTTGGTACATATTATGGGTTTACACTTTCTAACCTTCTAATTTTTTATGGAAATATTCTCCCACCGATAAAAAATCTCATCAATCAAATCCCATACCTCCCCAGTTCTAAATGCCAACTGAAAAATTTTATCTATGCCTCTGAAGAGATTTGTATTCAATTTTTCATCTTTTGTTTTTTTTTTCATCAATTTGATAACATGTTTCCATTAAACATTCCTTTCGAAATGCTACACTAACTTGTGTCTTATCCCCATGAAATTTTTCTATGAATTCATTATGAATAAATCTGACCCTTTGGATGAAAGTCATTTTCATTCTGTAGTCATTATCTGCATTATGATCCCATGCCAATAACTTTTATTCCATTTCTGTTAAGCCAGCGTAAATGATGCATTTCACTGTTTGAAAAAGATAGTTATTGGGATATTCTACAATCAATTGTCTCTTAGCCTCTATTGAATGGTTCCCTCCAATTACATAATATTTATAATCAAAACATTTTGTCTTGTCAAATGCTTGTTTGTTGGGAACCTGACATGGATCGACAAGAACCACATAATCCACCATATGCGCATATGGATTGAACCTGAACAATGTTTTCAGATTATGTACATGTAGGTGATGGGCCTTTCTAATTTGATATTGAGATTGTCCTTCATCTGGGCCATAAAATTGGTTAACATTAAGCTCAAATGTTTGGCCACTAAGAATTAATTTATTCTTCCTCAACTCTTGTCGAATAGCATTTTGTTTTGTTTTAATAATGCCATCCTCTAACTCAGCACCTGGTGTTATGATTTCTCTGCTTCCATAAGAGCTTTCAATTTGTTCTTCACTGCTGCTCACGACCTTTACAGGTTCACCAATATTTGTTTTCCTAGTCTTATTGGATAACATATCAGTTTTTTTATAAACAAGCTCTCCTTCATGAGGTACAAAAGAGACATCTTTGGCAATTTTTCTTTTTGGTGCCTGATCTGTTTTCTCGTTTTGCACAATAGTTCTCATCTCCTCCTCACTAATTCTATCATAATTTTCTATTTCATGTTCGACACCTTCAAACGAAACATGTTTAAGTTTACTAGATTGACCCATCTTAGTGACTCTTATTTGATCTCCTCTTTGTACTGTTGCAGTGTCACGAGCTATTGCTCTTTGCTTCAATCTCCTTTCCTCTGCTTTGTCTTTGTGGAAAGTTTTGATCACATCCATAACATTTGAAACCAACATATAAATACCATTAAACATGTTTGAAAGACTCAGAACAAAATCCTATGAAACAAAATAAAACATGTCAATGATCAATAATTTATAAAAAATTGAATCATCCTTACAATAATGCATAGAGGAAATAAAAATAAGCATACTTACAATGTTATTTGCAATGTTGCTTGATATTTCTTCAGAAAATTTTGAAGATATTTCATCTGTGTCATACTTGACAATTGATAGACGATATCTAACCTTCTCACGTTTTTGAGCCTTCCTTGCAAGAACATAAATAGTGTTTGTATTCGGGACCATACATATGTCTCGTACTCTGCCCATCACATCATATGGCTCATTTAAGTCAATCATACCACAAATCAGATAGATGTGTATATCAGCCTCCATTTTACTGTCTTCAAGATACCATGAGAAATCGTTTTTAACTATTTCCTCGGCGTTCTTCCAATCAAAAATAAGCTTTAATGAACCTGGTGCCCCACTTGCTTGACATTTATTAGTGTGTGCAACAATATCCTTATTGTGTCCAACAGTGTCCATAGTGCGTCTAGCTGCAACTTTAGATTTGGGAGTTGTATCCATAGTGCATCAAGTTGCAGCTGTAGATTTGGGAGTTGTTGCCGTAGATTTGGGAGCTGCTGCCCTAGGTGCAGAAATATTCACATAAATATTTTTTGATGCCATTTTCCTGATTATATATATATCTATATATATATATATATGAGTTAATGGAAAAATATTGCGGATAAAATAAATTTAATGAACAAAATTTATTTCTAAAACTAAATAGTTTGAAATTAAAGCAGTAAAATTAACTATAAAAATTTTCATTTAAAAACAAAATATTATAAATCATATGTATATATATCTATATAATATGTTTTGAATACATTTTATAAAAAAATTAAAAATGTGTTTAAATTTATAAAATAATTTTAAAAAAATAAACTAGTATTTTCAAACTTCAGTGTTTGTTTGATATTTTAAAAAAAACAAAAAAGTTACTAACTATTTATAACAAATGTTATAATATTATATATTTTTTATTTTTTTAATTGTATTGTTGTATAGTTTTTTTTAATTAACTTATTATATTGTGATATCAAAACAAATGTTTTTTTTTAATTTATTATATTGTATTTTTTTTTAATTATATAATATTTAAAAACAAAACATAAATGTTGTTTAATATATATATATATATATATATATATATATATTTGTTATATTTTGAAATTTTTAACAATTATTATTTAACAATGTTTTTATTATATTATATATATATATAACAATGTTTCTATGAACTTTTAATTGTTTTATCAAAACAAATTATTTAAAAAAAAAAATTAAGAACAAAATAAAATTTAAAAAAATCAAAATTAAAAAATGTTTTGTTAAAACAAATTATTAAAAAAAAAGAAAATTAAAAAAAAAAATGGTTAAAACAAATTTTAAAAAAAAAATTTTAAAAACAAAATTAAAAAAAAATTAAAATTAAAAAAATAAAAAAAATAAAAAAATTTAAAAATGAATAGCAAGGTCCGCCCGTTGGGCGCCGGGTGCCGGCCGGGCAGTGCCACGGAGGCGGGCTGGGCCACCCCCATGGCGCCCATCGGGCGAGCCTTGGGCGCAGGCCCGCCCGATGGGCGCCAGGGGTCGGTCGGGCGGCGCAACGGGAGCGGCCCAGCCCGCCTCCCGGCCCCGACTGGGCCGAGGGCCGATTCCGGCCGTTGGGCGCCGGGGGCCGGCCGGGCAGTGCCACGGAGGCGGGCTGGGCCACCCCCATGGTGCCCATCGGGCGAGCCTTGGGCGCAGGCCCACCCAATGGGCGCCGGGGGTCGGTCGGGCGGCGCAACGGGAGCGGCCCAGCCCGCCTCCCGGCCCCGACTGGGCCGAGGGCCGATTCCGGCAATCGGCCCTCGGCCCAGTCGGGGCCGGGAGGTGGGCTGGGCCGCCCCCATGGCACCGCCTGGCCGGCCCCAGGCGCCCAACGGGCGAGCTATGCACGATTTTTTTTTTAATTTTTTAATTTTTTAAATTTTTTTTATTTTTTTTATTTTTTTTAATTTTTTTTTGTTTTTTATTTTTATTTTTTTAATTTCGATTTTTAATTTTTTTTTATAATATAATTATTAAAACATTATGTATTAATAAAAAAATAAAATGTTAAAAATATCAAAATATAACAAATTAAAAAAAAAAAAAACAATTTATTAAATCACAATAATGTTTGGTTTCTAAATATCATATAATTAAAAAAAAAAAAAAAATATAATAAATTAAAAAAAAACATTTGTTTTAATATAACAATATAATAAATTTAAAAAAAAAAACTATATTACAATACATTTAAAAGATATATATATATATATATATAAAAGTAACAAAACAATAAAGAAAAAAAAATTATAGATTTAAAATTAAAAAGAATAAAACGAAGATTTAAAATTAAAAAAATAAAATAAAATAGAATATTAAAAAAAAAAAAAATTAATAATGAAATCACTGATATATTTATGATAAAAAAAAACAAATAAAAAATGTTATAATATTACTTTTTTTTTGTGCATGGTCGTTTTATGGATTTTTCTATCTAAATGAACCTATAAGTCTTAAAAAAGAAAAAAAATCTAAATTTTTGTTCTTAAAACCCTAAAAAAATTAGTTTTTTTTGCATTTTCTTCACTAAAAAAAATTTAAAAATTAAGGTTTTTGAACCTAAAAACCTTTAAAAAGTAGTTTTTGGACACAAAAAAACTATAGAAAAACAGATTTTCCCCAAAATCGTCTTTAAATTGACATAATAGAAGGAAAGCTAACCTTTGAAATGCAAAAAACTGCTATCACCAATGCCAACACAACACCTCCACAAAATTACGAATAGCAACACAATGCCTCCAATGCCAATGCAATGCCTTCACGAAGTTACCAATGCCAATGCAACACCTCCACAAAATTACCAATAGCGACACAACACTTCTAATGCCAATGCAATGCCTCCATGAAGTTACCAATGCCAACGCAACACCTCCAGAAATTTGCTCTAACAAATACCAGAAAACTTGATGTGATGTGATGAATAGAAACAATCATTCATTTTAAATAGCGTATATTGTCCGATTGGTTTACTATTTAACGAATGTGGGATTAAAAAAATATTTACATTTAGTTTATTATAGTTCATACTATAGTTAAAATACTTATTATTTGCATGTAGTTATCATAATTAATATTTTATTTAATATTTACATGTACTGAATGTTGAATAATTCAAATATAATCTCAGATTAAAAATTAAAATATGAAATACTTACATGTAGTTCATTATATTTAATATTATAGATAAAATAGTTAATACTTGCGTTCAGTTATCATAGTTAATATTTACATGTAATCAATGTTTAAAATCATGGGATTAAATTTTAAAATCTAAAATATGTACATGTAGTTAATTATAGTTTAAATAGTTAATATTTACATGTTGTTATTTTTGTAAATATTTACATGTAGTCGATCTTAAACCATTCAAATAAGAAAATTATTTTAGTTTCGAAGACATGCATGAAAGGAATATTTTGTGGATATTTTGAATAGAAAGTATGGTGAAATATTTGAAGACCAACAGTTTATTAATAAATTTTGAAATATAATTTAGATGAATATAACGTAAGTTTGAAATTTAAAATTTAAAATATTTACATGTAGTCATTATAGTTAAAATAGTTAATATTTGCATGTAGGTATTATGGTAATATTATAGTTAATACTTACATCTAGTCAATGTTAAATCATTCAAATAAAAACATTATTTTAGTTTGGAAGGCATCCATGATAGAAATATTTTGTGGATATTTTGAATATAAATATTGGTAAAATATTTCAACATAAACAGTTTATTAAAAAAAATGTTAAATACATTTTTTGATTAATATTTGTACCAAATATATGAAATGAAAATTTTGGAGGGAAAGCTTTTCGCGAAATTTTTTGGGGGGAAATTTTGGAGGGAAATTTTTTCGCGAAATTTTTTGGAGGGAAATTTTGACTGACATCAAGTCCAAAGGGGGAGATTGTTGGCAATATGACATCATTTACCAAGTCCATCAAGTCAAGAATAACTTCATCAGGTGAATTGCCATCAAGGACAACGCATGTCAACAGTTGCATGTCTTCATCTTCATTCAGTGGGTTGCCATCAAGGACAACACTCTGCATCATATTGCCAACAATCTCCCCCTTTGGACTTGATGGCAACCACGATGGTGTTTGGTTACCACAACAGATAGGTACATTAAGAATACAATGACACCATGTCACTCTCTCCAAATTTTGACACCATTATTTCTCTTTATTCAAACACCATGTCACTCTCCCCCTTTGACATCAAGGGCAAAGGGTGGATTAAAACCAACATACTCTCCCCCTTTTCTCCGCATGTGGAAGAAGCGTTCTGCAGATCTGATATATACTGAAGTGGCCAAGCTTCCCCTGAGTTCATGTGGAATCTTCAAACATGTTTTCCAATGAAGTACATGACTCTATGAACGTCCTATCACCAAAGACTCATACTTACATCAAATATCCAAACAAGTGGATTTACATATAAGACTCAAGTACCCAACCAAGTGGGTTTACACATTTCAACTCAGCTACCCAACCAAGTGGGTTTACAAAATTTGACAAGTCCTTACATGACTGAAAATTACAATTTTACATCAAGGGTCTCAACATGACCTTTTCATCAAGATACAAATATGACTTTTCATAACCAACACCAGAAGGTCCTCAAGAAAGAGAACATATTTCAGAACCATCATAATGCCAACAATGCATTATACTCAGCAAAGCTAATGCTCCCCCTGAATCTGTGCATCCAAGCAACCTTTCCATATGACCAAGGCTCCCCCTTAGTTTGTGCATCCTGAACACTTTTACCAACAAATCATCAAGGCATCTTTATAAAAACATTATAAATAGAATTATGAGAACTGGAACACCACCAGAGATACCAAACAGTATCAGAGATACCAAACAGCGCTGCAGCTGTGCTGAAGAGAGCTGACTCCAAACAGAAAAATGTCAGCAATCAGACATACGCGGTTTTCTGTGCATGAACTCACGTATATACGCGACTGTGTTTCAGGAAACCCGCGTATCCAATACCATCTTCTATATTTTAACCAGATCTGATCCTCTTGTGAGAAAAAGACAGTGTTCAGCTTCTTTCTGGGATATTTGAATGCTTCCCTGGACTGCAGATAGGTAGAACATTGTAGTTATGTCTTCAAGTGTCATCCAACGGTTGTAGCATAAGCACATTAGTAACCAAGCCTTCAGATTCTTTGCAGCATCAATACAATCTTTCCAAGAGAGATTATCATACCAGAACAACATCTTCAAATATGTGTCAAGCAATCATCCATGTGGTCCAATATCATCAAGATCTTCAAGATTTAACATGATGTAACATATGTAGGGAAAATATCTCAACCATAGTAACAAACTCTGCATGATCTATTCTTATTTCTGAATCAAATGACTTCCAACTCATCCATGTGTGAGCACAAAATATACTTTTCAGCAAACAGGGCTCAAAATCTCATCATAATAAACCATATACCAAGTCATCATCATTTGAGCATGAGTATCACAATACTCAAAGAATAAGCAGTCATATTGCCAACAATGCAATCATTAGTTTTCAACCTGCTGCTCCCCCTGAACCAGTGCTTCTCTTTAACTTTCGCAACCTGAACACCTTCATCAGCAAGTCATCAGCAACAATCTCTGCATGAACTGCCCTTATCTCCGAATTATAAGACTTTCATCTCAACAATGAATACTCTTCATCAAAAGGCAAACAGGACTCATCCACAATCTTCAACATAAGAAACCATGTATCATATCATCATTATTTAGAACTGAGAAACTAAGCTGATATTGAGTCAATAATACAGTCATTAACAGTCAGACTGATGCTCCCCTTGAGCCTCTGCTCCATATCTTCAGCTATCATATGAATTCTCTTATCATCAATGCATACGCGACTTTGTCTGCTGGAACTCGCGTGTATATGCGACTTTTGTTAATATAACCCGCGTATGGAAAGTGAAGCATAGAAATTTTTCACATTCCTTCATCTCCCCCTGAACTTGTACTTCCTGTACCTGTCTTCTTCATATCAGATGCTCTGTCAAAAATACATATAACCAGAAAAATCAAATCAACCATGAGAGTCATCATACATTGCTCCCCCTATGACGATACATTACTAAATCTCATAATGTATCCCACATCATTCCTGCAGTCAATAAGAGAAGTAAGCTTCAGAAGCGGATGACTGCAGTAGGGTCAGAATTCCCTACGTTTCTGATTGGTCCTCCTTCTTTTTCCAAATTTGCTTGAACTTCCTAACTGTGTGCTGAAGATTGTCCACTTTCTCAGATCTGTTCAACCTGCATTCCTTTTCTACATGTCCATACTTGTTACAAGAATAACATCTCATGTGTCCAGAGAAATAAGCATAAGAATCATAATGATTATTTCTAATCTTCCTCCTTTTACAATCAGCTGCTTTATGTCCATACTTGTTACATGAAAAACAATATCCCTTGAAGAAACCAGAGTACCTTTCTATGTAGGAACTGTTTGTTTGAGGCTTAAATGATCTGCTCCTGCAATTTGCTGCAACATGCCCATAATTATGACATTTAAAGCATTCAACATTATTGACATATTTTCTTTGAGATTTCATCATTGTTGGTTGACCTTTTGTCTCTTTCAACACTTCAGGTTTTGCATTGACATCCTCTGAATTTTTAGCACTTCCTTGTGAGCTAGATTCTCCTTTAACAGTTTCATGGAAACCAAGACCAAGTTTGATAGCAGGAGACCTTTGATTACTCAGAATATTATCCAAAATATTAGTACTATCTTGAAACCTCAAAAGTCTAACCTTTTCTTCTAATTTACCTTTGAGAATGTTTACCTCAACCTCCAAGGCTTGACATTGCTTTTTCATGCTTTCTTCTTTCCTTCTTCCATCTTCTACTTGATCCTTCAAATTTAGAATCTCTTCTTTCAACCAATTTTCGTTTTCTTCACATGTTTGTTGCAGCTCTTCATTCTTCTTATTTGATTTTTCCAGATTTTCTTTGAGAGAGATGATTTCTGCTTCAAGGCCTTCTTTTTCAAATGGCTGTAGAGGTTCCTCATTCTTCTTACTTGATACTTCTAGATCTGCTTGTAGAGAGATGATTGAAGCTTCAAGTCCTTCATTCTTCTTGCGTGATTCTTTGAGATCTGCATTTAGATCGTTGATTTCTGCTTCTAGTCCTTTAATTCGATTGGATGCATAGGTATGAAACCTTTGATACTTTTCCACCTGTCCATTCAGCATTTCTATTTGTTTTTCCATTTGAGAGATCATCTCTTTGTAGATAGTTTCTTGCTTATTAGATGAACTTTGTAGTTCTTCAACTTTAATCTTGAGAGCTTCTTCTAGGTCCACAACTTTACTTTCACTATCTTCACTATTGCATACACCAAAAAGTGAATCACAAGAACAACTGTTAATACCTGATTTATCTTCTTCATTTTCTGTTGTACATGTTTTCTGAGCTGTCTCCATTTTAGTAGCCTTCTTCTTTTGCTTTCTTCCCATTGCGACGGATCTCCTTCAAGTGATCAAGCTTCTGCAGAAGGACCTGCTCTGATACCAATTGTTTGGAAAAATACTGAGAAGGGGGGGGTGAATCAGTATTTTCTGCATATTCAAAACTTTTTACTTTTTCATGCTCTAAAACCCATACGCTACTTTTCTGAAGCCAACTAGCGTATGTACGCGGATATCCTTCATAAAACTCGCGTATACACAGAGATTTAATTATGCCATTGATTCTTCACTTATATCATTCCATCATTCATTCATTAGATGTTCTATAAACAGTAAAAAAGTGCAGTAAGAACAGAATAAACCATCACACATGAACACCAAGATTTTAGGTGGAAACCCAAGTCGGGAGAAAACCACCGCTGCAGTTGCTCAGCCTTCAATATTTTATTATAGAAAAAACATCTTACAACATATGTGCTGGTGTAGACTCCTACCAGCACGCAGGCACCCACCTACGCTCGTTTACCAGCCTCTCCTGGAAGGGAGCTCCAACCCCCTGACTCGTTTACCAGCCTCTCCTGGAAGGGAGCTACGACCCCCTGCTCTTGTTTACTAGCCTCACCTGGAAGGGAGCTACGACCCCCTGCTCTCGTTTACCAGCCTCACCTGGAAGGGAGCTACGACCCCCTGACTGAAGGCTACAACCCTCAGCACCTCTATGGACCACGTTTCATCAATTTTCACACTAGATCCAAAGCTTCCTTTAGGACACCACTTGCAGGCCACGTTTCATCAAATTTTAAAACTGGACCCACTCCATTCATTTAAGCTCAATCATACATCAAATTGAAACTTATCAATTCAGACAACCCAGAACTGTAGAATACATCATTCACAGACAGCAGTAACACAACAGAACAGATCAGACATTTCATACCCCTTGCTTCAGCAAACCCTAGTTTGCATACGCGCTTTCCTTTCACTGATACTGCGTATATACGCACCTTCTTCCATACAAACCCGCGTATACTTCAGTACAAATTATAGAGCTGATTTCACTGCGCATACGCGCTTTCTATTCAGCGAAGCCGCGTATATACGCGCTTCCTCTGCAGCAAACTAGCGTATAGATCTTCAACCATTATAGAGCAGCATACTTCTTCAACTCAGATATTCAGTTCAGATTTATCCTTTTACTTTAGACAGATGTTCGCCTCATCTCAGATCTAAGCCTTCCATAAACAGATCTAGCAGATACAAGCCCATTTCCAGATCTGATTAACATTGTCATTTCTTCATTGGTGCATCATGCATTAGATCTATCATCAAACCTTTACCCTTTCCATGGTTTCATAAGGGTGTTAATAAAAGGATTCAGACATCTTGCTCCCACACTCATGATTTGCACAATGAATTTCTTACTCATATATAGGTTTATCCTTTTTCAATACCAGGGCCAAAACCCCCTTTTTAAATACCACTTCGGCAAAAAACAATACCATGAGCCTTCAATACCACGGAGCCTTTTTATTTATGAGCCCAAACAATACCACTGGGCATTATTTTCCCGGGCCTTTTTCAATGCATGAGCCAAAACTACATTACTTCCGATGGTATTCCTGGATGGGGTCATTTAGATGAATCATTACCCAATACAATGGGTCAATATCATGGTGGTTACCCCTGGTTTTGCACTTTATGAGCGCTTTTGCCCATACGCGACTTGGAACGTTATTTCCCGCGTGCATACACGACTTCCCTTAGACAGATCCGCGTATGCCTTAAGACATACTCTTTTTACCATAGATCTAGCACATGCTGAATTCCTTTCTTCATTACCTTCTGTACACACTGTAGATAGATCATAATTAGTTCATCAAGACATATTCTATCAAGCACAACTTCATCCAGTAAGTTGCCATTATCTTCATCAAGTGGGTTGCCTTTCAAGGACAACACTCAACATCATATTGCTAACAAACATCATTTACCAAGTCCATCAAGTCAAGAATAACTTCATCAGGTGTATTTCCATCAAGGACAACACATGTCAACTGTCACATGTCTTCATCTTCATTTAGTGGGTTGCCATCAAGGACAACACTGTCATATTATAACCACTAACCAACCTGCAGGATGAGCTTGCATTGAAGAATTTGCAGAATCAAAATATGCACTTCCTCCTAATCCTAAGGATTATGTCAGCACCACTGAGGAAGAGGGGAATGAAGAATTTGCAGCGTCAAAATATCCACTTCGTCCTAATCCTAAGGATTATGCCAGCACCACTGATGAAGACGGGGATGAATTTCCAAAGCTAAAATTCTCACTTCATCCTAATCATAACGATTAATAATTTAACCACCGATGAAGGGGGGGATGAAGAATTTCCAATAAATATAGATTCAAGGCATTCACTTATTCCTAATCCTAAGGATTATGAGAGCATCAGTGAGGAAGGGGAGGGGCAGGATGAAGAAATTCTAGTGAATACAAATTCAAAGCTTCCACTTATGCCTAATCCCAAGGATTATGAGAGCACCACTGAGGAAGAGGAGGATGAAGAGTTTCTTGCAAATAATAATTTTAGAGGCACAGATCTAAATATTGCATTTTCTCCAAGTGACCATTTCAAAGACACTCATGGTGATGAAGAATTGAATCCTCCCAGGGAAGAATTTGAAAGCATGGGTCAAGATGGTGAAGAATTTCTTTTGAGTCAGGGTTACAAAAGTGTCGATGATTCTTGTGAAATGTTTTCTTTAACTGATGATGGTAAAGAAATTTTTCCACGCAATGATGTTGATGAATTTCTTAACTATGTTGAGGATGATGATAGTGGGGATAATATTCCTCCTAATGGTGATGAAACTACTTTTACAAAGGATGATGGAATGATGAAGCCGTTGCAAGCAAATATTGCAACTAGGAATAGGAGTAGACCTTTTCATATCAATCCAAAGCATTCCAGTTATACAAGGGAAAGGACAAAATATCTCACGACAAGAAGTTCTGTCGTTCATTTGATTTCAAGTGAATGTTGTCGAAGGGATTGCTTGAAAAATATGGATTTCAAATTTTCTTTGGAGAGAAGGAAAACATATGTGTCAATGAATAAAAGCATGAAAAATTCATATTTAGTGGGTTGCATGCAATCTACACTAGCAGGTTATGATTATCATATTGGGAATGTATTGCTTTGCAGAAAGACGTTCAAAATGTTGTATTCAATTGGTAATTGTCGTTTGTCAAGAATCCAGGATAGATTGGAAAGGGATCCCACATATTATTCAGAAGCACGTTATAAACGGGAGGTGGGGCTGTTTGCAAATACTACTAAGACATGGATGAAAAACTTCTTTTCAAATCATGGAGAGTGTATGCCAAATAAAGACACAATACATATTCTAGATAATTTCTCGAGACGAGAAATATTCATGTTATACAAAGATTATGCAGAAGTTTTTGAAGGAATTGGTAATTTTATTACATATTCTTGTTTTACAAGGATATGGAAAATTGAATTCAACAATGTTCATATTCCTAAGAAGACAAGTATGGGGATTTGCAGCACATGTGCTTCTCTTAAAGAAAAAAGAGATAAATGTCAAGGGGCAGAAAGAGGTATGTGTTCAAAACATTGTTTTTTAAAATTTGATACTTATCAACTATGAAAATATATTTATTCATATGTTTCTTTTATTTTATGTACAGATTCCATTGTCAAAGAACTTCAAGACTATCGCAATCAACAAACAAGTGAAAGACAAAAGTTGTATAAACATCGAAAGAAGTGTTATGATCATCCAAATAAATATCTGGGATTGATAATTGATGGTATGGACCAAAAGAAAACACTTCTTCCACATTTTGTCCACACGCCAAAAAAATTACAGGAGGAAAATTTCATTCAATTTCACTTGGTTGGTTGTATGGTATTTAATGAGAAGATGTTTCCAAGAGTTTTCTTCACAACTCCAAATATTCACAATGATGCAAATCTGACCATAACTATAATCCATGATGTGGTTACTCATTGGTCTAGGATTCTTCCTGAATTTTTGTATTTACAATTAGACAACACAAGTCATGAAAACAAAAATCAAGTTCTTTTTGGGTATCTAAACATGCTCGTTGAATTGGGGATTTTTAAAAAGATAAAGGTTGGTTTCCTTCTTGTTGGTCATACTCATGATCATATTGATCAAATGTTCAGTTTTTTTTCAGTAACATTGAGGAGGAAAGGTGTTGGGAGCCTGCCATCATTAATTGAATGTATTAAGAAATCGTACATTCCAGAGCCTGTTTTTCATGTGTTGGAAGAAACTATTGACATGCGAAGGTTTATTTTTGGATGGCATGGTGAGGAGAAATGCATTGAAAAACTTAACGACATTAGCTTCCAACATCAATTTCATATCAAAAAAATTGATGGGATAACACTTATATGGGGCAAGAAGTATTCAACTATTGAAGAATGGGGACCATCATCAGGTTTAGCATTTTTGAAGTTCATTCCAGAGTGTCCAATGTTTTCATCAAAGATATTGTTATTACAGTCAGTTTCTGAACTCCATAATGCACGAAGGCAGAAGAGAGACATAAATTATTATGAATTTCTAGAGGAAATTAAAACATGTATTAGAGATACATATGAATACTTCGATGTTGCTGATTCAGTTTGGTGGGAGTCTTTTTTCAGTAATCAAAGTGATATGATTTCAAGATCAATAAATGGGGATACGCTTTTGAAGACTCATTTTTTTTGGCCACAAAATATGCCAAATGAACATGAACATCAGGAAACACACAATGTTGAACAACAACAGCCTCAAGCTATTATTAATTCCCCACAGGTAGAGGAAAGAAAAATCTATATTGGTTCTAGAAGATCACATGCACAATGTGAAGCCATGGAAGACCTTTACAGGGGTTTTGTGCAGGATCTTAAGGAGGGTTGCATGATAGCAGTGTTAGCAGATGAAGATCCACTTGACTATCCATTCTGGATTGCCAAGGTTATAAAGGTCATTAATGAAAATGAAGAGATTACAGCTGTTGATGTACATTGGTATGCCAGAAGTACCCATCCTTTCAATGGTGTGTACAAGCCAGAGATGGTAGTGGAAAAAAGAATTGGTAGAAAGAGAAAAAGAAAGGGCACAAATATAAATTGTCACCGCAATGTCTTAAAATTGGAGGACGTTGACATACTTGTGTATGACTTCAATTTGACCAAAAGAGGAACTCTTCAGTTGCAGACCATAAATATTTTGAAGAAATTGCTACCAGAACAATTACTGTTGAAATGGGACTCTGCAGAATGTAGACATAGATCTACAAGACTTTTGAACTCTGAAATGGTGGGCATGCATGTTAACTCAGATGGAGCACTAGTTGATGAAAGAGAAGAATATGGATCATATTCATCTGCATCGAGCCATTCATCTGAAGATGTAGATTATGATGGTGTGCCAAAACCTATGGCTGATTTTGAATAACTATCTAAGACACTTTTATGTAATTGATGTTTGCATGGTAACTTGAAATAAAAATTTTGACTTCCATCTCATTTTTCATGAAGTTATGAGACATTTCTATGTTTGTTGGATTATATGTTTTAATTATGAAGAATTCATTTCTTTAGAATATTGACAATGTAACAATGAATTACAAAAATAATTTATGTTATATTCAATGTACGAATGTTGATATTTTAATTATAAGTAAAATAGAAAATAGAAACTAATGTTGAATTTTTAGATTATGCAGTGATATTACCATGATATTATGTATTGTTACCATTTGGTATAAGATAATTTTAAGTTTTAATAATTATATGCGTCATTGAAACATAACAATTTGTTTTGATGCTTGATTTTTAGGTTTTGGTTGAAATTATATTTAAATTTGTCTTATGCTAAGATTTGAAAAAAGATAAGTTTTTATCCTTTAAAATTAAAATTACTCTTACTTGTTTATGTTCAATGATATTTTTTTCATTTACTTGTTCATTTTTTTAAATTCTTAAGTCTTATAATTTCTCCATAATTTCATTGTTCAATTATGTTGAACACTTAAGATTGAAAAACTTTAGATTTACAACTTGTCATTAAGGTTTTTATGCGCTGCCAAATTTTATCTTTAAGGTTATGGTTGACAATAATTACAATTTTGGGGTTGTTTAAAGTCAAGATATTTTATGTTTAACAACATGGATGAAAATTGTTCGAAATGATAAGCCCTTCATACATGTATTTGTTTATCTTTAACATCATCTATCAAAAATGTTAGAAATTTACGATTTTAAAAAATGTCCTAATATGTTGTCTTTAATTCCATTGTTACAAGTGTCAAAATTATGAAACAATTTTTTTTTTTGTTATTCCAGCATCAACTGGTTTTGTTTTGAGGGTGTTTTTTCAATCCTTTTTTCAACAAACAATTTTGTTTTTAGCATAATTTTATAAAATGTTGAAATTTGACCTTTAAAAAAAACCAAGTGCGTTCTGGAAGACACACTTTTTGTTTTTGGGGTGTTTTTTCATGTTTTTTGAGACATTTTGGGCTAGAGTTCCCATTTTGAGGTCAGGTTACCTATTTGATCGGTAACAGTGTTTAAAAAAGGTCATTCCATTGATGTTTTTCCTTCAAGAACGTTTCACTTCTTAGATGCTAGTTGAAGTGCCCCATTAAGCCATCAACGAACCCATAGACTGCAGTAACTGCTTTGCAGAGCATCTACTCCCATGCAAGGCTATGTTGTAGAGGATCTAGGCCCACTTTAGAGAGAATTGTTCATTGGATTCTGGGAATCTTCCCAATCTCTAGTTGCTTCTAGAAGTTGTTCCAGCTTTCACCTCATCTGATACCTTTGAATATGGACACCATGAAGCCATTAAACCTCTTATCCTCCTATTCCCATGAAAAAAGAAACCTCTTCATCCATTTTTGGAAAATCCATTCAACATTTCATTAATGTCAAAATACCTTCATCTACTTATAAATATAGCACTGATCATAGTGCACAAGAGAGCAAGAATTTGTATTAAGTAGAGCTATGTTGGTGAGATCACATCTCTTGGAGGTATCATGCATGTAATGTTATGCTTCTGGATTGATGATTTTGGTGTGATGAGGATGGGATTGAAGTTGGACTGAGTGACATCGAATCAATCAACTGGTTGTACTTCTCCTTTTAATTCATAATAAAGACATTTATTCCTTTCCTAATGCATGTGTCAATGATGTTATATGTGTATATACAAATACAATCAATTCGATTTGTTTAACTTGAGTAGATCATATTGCCTTTATGTCGTTTTTTGTGTTATGTTTTCCATTGCAGGTACCAATCAAGCGAGTTCAGTTCGATTGAGAGTGACGGAGCGACGAAGGGAGGCGAGGAAAAGAGAACATATTACAAGTAGGTTTTCTTCCATTTATCTATTAATTTTAAGGAAAAGGTCAGATATATTTCTTTCTATTGTTCTAAGTGCACCACCACACTTAGGTAAAGCATACTTATCCATAAGTTTAATTTCCATAAAACAAAATGGTGACCATACTGGGGATCGACGGATCATCCCTGGTGGTTTTATTCTTATCCATCAACCTCTAGTAGACTTTTCATGCTTAATTTCAGTCATTTGAATGTGTTTTAGCAAAAGTAGTGTTGTTGATTAATTTTTTTAGAGAGTCCTCTAGCACCAACGCACTGTTGGTCTTGACACAGTGCTCTACATATCACTGTTGGATTAGGGGCAATGCTCTGCAACGCATTATCTCCCACTCAGGGGTGCATTTCCCCTGTGACCAACCAAAATATATCATATTTTGTCTTTTGCAATTCATTTTAGTGTCTTGCTTACTGAAGTTTCAAGTGATTGACTCCCTCTAGAGACCAGATTGCCCCTATTTTTCTTGCCTCACTTTGGATTTGTTTGCTCAATTTTTCTTTTCTTTTTCTTTGGAACTGTCGAATAACTCCAAAGTTAAATTTTACATTTGATCAATTCATTATTTTTGGAAAGAGGAATTTTCATTTTAGTCTTTGTTTCTCTTGAAAGTTTTGAGTGATTGATTGTGCATCATAGTTTCTTTTTCATTCATCTAAACTTAAAATAAATTGAAAAAAAACATGCATTTGCATATAGGGATTGTGAGTGCTACATAGGAATAGTTTAGGGAAATTTCATTTAGATGTGCTCACTGTTGATTGCATGCAATATTATTGCGCTATCCCTTGTAGCTAGTTTTTCATTTTCGAAAATCAAATAAAAAATAATTCTTATCATTTTAATTGCATTCTAGGAATGTTCAATACATCCAGCAGTGAATCTCAAAGATAAACTGATAAGCAAGATCAACATAAAATTTATCTGAATTTATCTAAGGAAGAATCGTAACATTAACGATAACATTTAGAGGTCTAGGCTAAAGATGTGTTATGGTGTCGTTAAACATAGCAGCTGTCATTAATTGTCTAGTATATATTTCAAGTGGGATACCTCATTCCACGTACCTAAGTCTCAGAGCTAGTCCACATACTTTTGGGTATATTGGGCAGTGTTCTAGTATGAAAAGTATAAGGGGATGCTCTCATTGTGCGGTTTCACATTAGACAATGCTAATACAGATTGGGCCTCCACGTACCTTCGAGTATATTTTGGATGAAAACTTTAGGTTGCTTACCATCCATAGGTAACCGAGTCATTCACCTTGTAAACTATGATACACCGAACACGACATTCAGGGAGATTTCATGCACGTACATAAGTTCTTGGTTTACTAGTGCGGTATATTGCAATTCACAGTTGCTTGGTAAATCTTTTTCCTAGCATTACCCTCTTTTTGTTTATTTTTTTGTATTAAAATCAATCAACAATCGTGGAAGAATATCAACCCTTTCCCTGTCATTCAAATAGGACAATGAATAAACCACCTTTACTGCCAGAAGCTACCCCTAGTAGACGAAGGTGCGCTCGTCTTACCGAGTTTGTTACCTTTGGAACCTTTGGTTCTGCTTCATCTGATATACCAAAGACATATGATCCTTTAAGTATTGAGTCTCAAGTCATTTCAACCGATCATGGTTTATCTGCTACTGTTGAGACAAAACCCTCACAGTTACATGAGGACACTGAAATTCAATCTAGTGAAATGGTAAATCCAGAACTCGATCTTGTTCAACTAGAAGTCAATCTGGAACCCTTTTTTTTTACCAGAACATCTTGATCCCGAATTTGAACAACAAGAATTTTTTCCCATGCAACTGTCTTATCCTCAGTCATTGTAACCATTAATTCTTCCTCTTTACTGCAAAGTTTACCACCTAAAATTTATCTCGGGCCTAACGGTGAATTACTTCCACCTGGTTTGATTTCAAGAGAGGAATAACTTCAGGAAGAGACAACCCCTTCATCTCCCACTCATTTTGGGTCGAGGCTTCATTTATATCTATCTTTTCCTCGTTTGACCTACTTTTCTCCTATTGATCCTTTTCACTCTCAAGTTCTTGTAGATTTGTTAGAGTATTTGTTAGGTTATTTAACCATGGCTGAGACAACATCCTAGACTGTACCATTTGTTACAGCTGAAACAACATCTATTGTTGCTTCATCTTTGATGTTTTCTACGACACCTGAGTCTCATCTTTATGGTGGTCTATCTGTCCCACTGGGTTACAAAGATTTAAATGGAACCTACTCTGGTGTCTCCTCTAGTCCATGGACTTCTGCCATGTCATCATCTGAAATTTTATCTGGTTCATCTCTCACGAGTACTGAATGGCCTGATTCTTTATTGGCATCATTAACTCAATATCAGGTTGTTCCATCCAATTACCTTCCATCTTATCCAGTACCTGCTGGATACCCATCTTATGAAATTCAGTATGTGCAATATCCTTATACTTGATATGCTGGGGGGGCACATATGTTCAGGCCATATGGCAGTACTCCATCTTTTTTAGATCAATCATATGCTGGAATGCTTATTTATCGTTGTTAGCCTACTTTTATTATTTAGCCACAAATGGTTGTGTATCAATATCAACCGGTTCAACCTATTGCATCTGTACCTACTACGCATGTTATATCTTCTATGGTTGTTGCTCAGTCTGCTCAAGCGGGTCCTTGATTTAAACTGGCTCACCAACGATCCCATTCGACATCGTTCTTCTGACCTTCATGATCGAGAGTTTGGCTTAGTAGATCCAGCACCTACAGCAGATGTAGAGCTAGCAGCAGTGGAATAGACACCACGAGCAATTCCACACCCATAAGCTAGCAGCATAGCATATCCTGTTCCAAGTGTATAAGCACTCTTGTTTTGCTCGAGAGGGGAACCTACCGATTCTGATACGTGGTTAATAGCTTATTTACCTTGGTGACCAGTGATTCCTCATAAATTACCCTCTGACATTCCAAAATTCAATGGAAATTCTGGAGAAGACCCGTCTACATACGTAATGACTTAACATTTATGGTGTTCATCAAATTCCTTAAATGATGATTTTGTTATATTTTGCCTTTTCCAGCGAACGCTTACTGGTTCGGCTGAGAAGTGGTACATTGAATTACCACATGTTTCTTTTGATAAATTTACAGCTTTAGCCACTAATTTTTTAACCCACTTCTAGTTACCCATCAGATATGAAACTATAATGGTAATTTTGACCAGATTTAAACAGACCACTACTACTCATATATCAGATCATATACATGAGTGGTGTCATCGTCATCGAATGGTTACACATTTCAATATATTAAGGAACAATATTATCCTATGGGGAGCTATGAGGACAAGTACACACAATGGACTATGTTGTAGCAGCAAAGGGATCAAGATGTGCATGAGCTAATTAATCTGTTCCATACCCTGTGCACAAAGTTGGGAATCAAAGATTCAGAGAAACATTTGGTGTTGAAGTGTCTGCATAGATACATTCAAGAGGAAATGGAGTTCCTCGACATATCCTCGCTTGGTACAACATACCAGTATGCTGCCAAGATTGAGCAGAAATTCAAACAAAAGAAGAAAGACTTTGGATCTTGGAATCAAAAGCCAGGGAAAAGTGCCCCCAAACCGCAGAACAAAGGACAAAGCCAAGGCATGGTGCCCAAGATAACCTACTAAAGCCACAAGCAAATAACAACACCGTGAATCTAAATAAGGACACGAGAAAGTGGTGTGAGTTCCATAAGAGCTCCACTCACAACACAAGTGTCGGGCCAAGCAGTCACTGGTGTCCGAGATGAGGGCTTTTGAATTAGATGCATGCTCCAACTCTGAATCAGAACACGAAAAAGGGAATGACAATGGGAAGTAGATTATTGATTTAGAGCCCAATGCCGCTATTTCCACTGAAAATATCCAGAAGGAGGAACCGAAAGATCTAAGGAGGAGGAGCGCCTCTTCCACTCCCAGATGTGGGTAAAGGGTTCCCCGCTACCGTTAATTATCGACAATGGGAGCCAAAAGAACCTCATTTCAGCAGAGGTCATGAAGTATTTGGGCTTGCCCACCACAACACACCCACAGCTGTACAACATTGGGTGGCTTCAACAAGGACGAGATCTCTGCTTCAGCTGGCAATGTCACCTTCCCTACAACAGCAAGCCTTTCATGTATGAGGTATTATGTACCATTTATCCTCTTGATGTTTGTGATGTATTATTAGTCCAACCATACTTGTGGAAATGACATTTTGTTTATGAGTCTCGACCTCGCGTTGTTATTGTTACTTTGGGAAATAAGTTGTATAGGATACCAGAGGTACCATCGCATGTGGCTATCTCTTTGGTTACTGCAAAAAAATGCAGTAAGCTCATTTCTAAAACCTGGAAATTTGTTTTCCTGATGATCCACCCCCAGGGAAATAAGAAGACTATGGCCATGACCTCTAGACAATGCTCCTCCGCATGACAACAAAAAATGGACAAGGTCATGGAGGAGTACGAGGACATATTCACCTCACCCACAGGGGTGCCTCTACACTGTTAGGTCAAGAACCCCATCGATCTGACCCTAGGTGTATCGCTTCCGAATGGACTAATCTATTAGTGTTCTATTATGGAGAATGATGAAATCAAGAGGCAAATTTAAGACCTGCTGCAAAAAGGTCACATCCGACTGAGTTCATTGCCCTGTGGGAGCATGATCGTGTTGGTGCAAAATAAGGATGGGACTTGGAGACTTTGTATTGACTATCGGGTGCTAAAAAATATCACTATTCAGAATAGGTACCTGATCCCACGAATTGATGACCTTCTAGATCAACTCAAAGGGGTCAAATATTTCAACAAGATTGACTTGAAGTCCATGTATCAGTAGGAACCAATCGAACCCTTCGATGTGTGGAAGATTGCCTTCAAAGCCAAGGAGGGCCTTTTCGAATGGCTTGTCATGCATTTCGGGTTGACGAATGCTCCCACAATATTCATGAGTCTGATGGATGACATCTTGCATCCATTCACCAACTCATTTGTAGTAGTGTACTTGAATGACATTTTGATCTTCAACCAGACTTGGGAAGAGCACGTCCATGACATCTCACAAGTCCTCCAAACATGATGGCAACTGGGATACATTATTGATGAGTGGGGGGTGCATGTGGATCCAACCAAGATTCAAGTTATTGGGGATTAGCTGGCCCTAACCACTCTAACAGAGCTTCGCAACTTTCTGGGTCTTGCTAATTTCTATCGCAGGTTCGTGTTGGGATTCTCTCATATCACTTGGCCCTTGTGTCAAGTCACCAAGGGAGGAGTGAAATAAAAAATCTTTTGGTCAGAATATCAACAGAAGGTGTTCACTGAATTGAAACATCACCTCTACTCAACCCTTGTGGTCACATTACCAAACTTGCAACAACCATTTGAGATTGAGATAAATGCCTCTGACTATGCTATTGGGGCAGTATAATACCAAGTAGGAGAGATTACAGAACTGCCATAATCCACCCCTATATCACATGAATAGAATACAAACCAATTGTAAATTCCTATAAAAAAACCAATCAAATACAAATTCCTCTAAACAATAAATAAATAAATAATTATATAAAAAAACCATCACTCCACTTCCACTTCCATTTTCTTATCCTGCAAAATGTGCTTCCATAAATTTTAGGCAATCGATAAACATCCACTCCAAGTGTCGGGTACTATCATAATTTAAAAACACTCAGTACAACGTTGATTGCAAAATATACACCATACAAAGTGGGATGCTCCAGAGTCTAGATCTGTGCAGTAGTACGCAGTGTTTAATGGCAGCATTGCTTTTATACATTTGGATTTCATGTGAAAATATTGAGAAATATTAATGGGAACCTTGTAAAGGCATGTGGTAATGTCAGGAAGAAACAATCAGAAGCTATGTTACATGGTTCTAGCTTGAGTTTTGGTTTTACAATGATTATGCTGGTTGAACCTAAAAAAACCAACCTATTGGAATTTTAGTTGAAGCTCAATTAACTTCCAGCCAAGATACATTAAAATAAACTTGAAATTATTAGCATCAATTTGTTCAAAAGCTGTTCATGTTATTGTGTTATCAAACTTGCAACAACCATTTTAGATCGAGACAAATGCCTCTAACTATGCCTATGTTCCCACCCTGGTCGTTTCTTCTTCACCATCAATAGTCACAACTGATTTTCTAGTGAAATATTCCTCCTCAAGAGAAATGAAATCTTAGTTAATGGATATTTATAACAAATCCTTGTGAAGTGTTGAGGATGGAGAACATTGTACATCAAGATGGGGCTCCATTTATGTATTATCACACTTGATATGTAAGCCCTTTCAGGCCCATGTATTCATGTTTTTTTCTTTTTATTGTAGAAAATATATTTTAAACAAGGAGGACAACATTTGAAATTATCTTCCTTTATTGGTTCAATCATGTCAACATTTTCAAATACAAGTGAATGAATCTGGACCCCAAGAAATATCCATGTTGAACCAGAAATTATTGTGGTTTCCTTTATGTTCTTTTGCGTTTACATGCTAATCTATTCTCTTTTTCTCATCCAGTATAAAGGACTTACATTCCCAGTCTGTTATGTCTCCTAGATCTTTTACTCTATTTCATATTTAATAAGCTATACAATATCAATAGTAACTCAGAAGGTAGGCGGACAAGCAGTGCAGACTCCAAATATCACAGAGGTTCTATCAACTTATATTGTGAGTTATCTGGTGCATTATAACTATTGACTATCAAAAAATAGTAGCTAGAATCCTATTATGTACTGGCATTTTGTTTCTTTTGATTCAAAAGTTTAAAATTCAACTTGCCATAAAATCGTATCTAATTCAACTTCAACTTGCCAACATGAGGACAAATAAGACATGAGGGTATATTTATAGAAGTGAGGTGACTGTTCATCTACCATGAAATTTCACCTACGCTCATGACACTTGAAATTATTCACGAATCTCTGATTTCTAATGACTCTCACATGTGCAATCAATATTAACATTTCTATTGAGATTATTATAAAAAGGGTTTACACTATGAGAGAAGAGAAATTATGAGGAAAGTAGAGATGATTATTTTGAATCCTAAATTATTTGTTTCCAATGTTGTTTCAAAATTATGGAGGATTTCATGAGATGATGAATAGAGTTTTTATGTTCATTTGTTGTATTGAATGTACATTTTCCTGCTACTACATTTTTCATCAAGTAGACGAGTTTTAAGACCAACATCGACATTCCCCAACTTGGTCAACATAATTCCTTGGGAATCTATATGGAGTCATTATATGACAATTGATCTCAACCCTTGCAGAATGTGTGGCAATTGACTTTGTGCCTTATTTGCATTAAAGTGATCATACAACCAACTTGTAATGTTGTGCCTTTGGTATTTCTAAATTGTCTTAGAAGCATGTATGAAGATAATGTCCTCTCTTGTGAAAACCCTAGTTGCACAACATTCGTGATAAACCCTTAGCTAACATTGATGCCCCACAAGATTATTATATTGGAAGAGGTGCATTGCAAGGAATTTTTTTGGTCAGTTGGCAATCAGAGGTTAATGCTTTCAACTTGATCCCATTCTCCTCCACATAGGTTAATATTCTCTCTCCCTCTCTTCTTCTTGCAAAAAAAATATATTGATCATACATATTTGTAGCCAAAGGATACTATTAGAAACATAAAAAATGGACTGAAAGAGAGATACTACTATGGACCCCTATATAATCCATTTATGCACCACAATATTGTCATTTTATGTTGTCTGTGTAGGATCATTATGAGTAGAAATGGATATAGTTATATTCCATGATGAAGCACTGAAGGCTACATTTCCTGACTACGACCAATGATTTAAGCATTAATTTGAGGCCAAATTGATGAATACACTTGAACACATTTTACATGCATGCCATAAAATAAGGTTTTCAATCTACAAATGGGCATGATATAAATACACTATGTGCATGTTTCTCTGCTAGTATGTTGAGCCTCTATTAGTTCTTGAAATTCTATTTCAAACATGTGATTTCCAATATACATGCATATTAGTCCTATATTTCTTCTGATGTTCACCTTCTTGTGACATTGTTTTTCTCTAAGAAAATGTTGGTACGGGTTATTTCGTATCCTTTGTGACCCATACCAACATATGTCATGAAAATTTTGGGTTTATTTTTCCCCTCAAGGTTTTCCTTTAGGTAGTAATAGGTGCGATCTATAGTTTTTCTCATGAGTATGAGTACCAGAATCTACCATAACACCTATTATAGGGTTTTATTACTACCTAATTAACCTTGATTCCCCTTGGATTTCCTCCAGTACATTTCCATTATGCATTCAAAATTTTCACTGTGAGGCAGGTGTTTAATGTGGATTATGACAAGGGACGGTTCCTATATCAAGAGGAATCACTAGTTGATACAACCAAAATTAATGAAAAAATGAAATATTCAAATTCTTTATAGGCATATCATATCTCAAGTATTTTCTAGTTCATATATGTTTGAATTGAATCAACTCATTTGTTTATCACACAAGCCTTGTTTGATATTTTAGTAAATATAATTCCTCCTTGGGGGAATGAATTTTAATGGGCTCACGATCCTTGATTGATCCAATTTCATATTGTTCCCTTTTTCAATTGAGAAGGTAATAATTTCAAACTTTAAATTTATATGCCTCATCTTTCATAGAAATGTTTTTTGGTTCTTTGACCACTTTCAATTATAAACACTCAATAACAACATCCTCCATTTCTGATCATAGAGGCTTATACTTTATATATTTCAACCCTGGAAATAGGAATTTGAATTATAATATTATTTTTTGGTCATCTTGTCCAAATGAATCCAAAATTGGTTATTTCGGTTGTACTTATGAGCCTCATTGTATTTAACTGAGTCAACGAGAAACTCTTTGACTTACCAATTATTGACCTCTGTAATTTTCAAAATGGCTTCTTGACATGAGTGTCGAGAGGAAAAACATTTCAACTCAATGAAATAATTATTGTCCTATTTATTTCTTGCCATTTACTTCTATGTTTGTCATGATATTAAATATTATACCATGTAAATA
Source organism: Pinus albicaulis (assembly GCA_034641835.2). Taxonomy (NCBI): domain Eukaryota; kingdom Viridiplantae; phylum Streptophyta; class Pinopsida; order Pinales; family Pinaceae; genus Pinus; species Pinus albicaulis. The sequence goes on along the minus strand of CM076574.1, from coordinate 1,169,269,292 downwards.
TATTTTGCACAATTCAATATTATAGTTCAGGGTTATACTAGCATTGTAGATGGCCCTCCTTTGCAATGTTATTTTTCCTCTTCTTAGGACAACATAAAATACTAATTGGATCCTATATGCAATTTACAATCCTACATTCATATGAAAAATTAAGAATTCATTTTTAAAGAAGTTGCAAGTCAACTAAAGCACAATGTTATCCTAGATCATCTTTCAAAAGAAGGTCAAGAAAATTCAAGGGATCTCTCAAATGTTAATCTCATTACTGGAATGTTTATTTCCTGTCATGTACTTCAGTGTTTGTCATAATATTAAATATTATACCATGTTCATCTATTCTACACAATTCAATAATATAGTTTAGGGTTATAATAGCATTGTAGATGGACCTCCTTCGCAATGTGCGTTTTCCTCTTCTTAAGACAATAATAAAATACTACTTGGATCCTCTAATGTAATTTAAAATCCTACATTCATATGAAAACTTAAGGATTCCTTTATAAAGAAGTTGCAAGATAAATAAAGCACAACGTTAGATCATATCATGTTTCAAAAGAAGGTAAATAAAATTTAAGGGATATGTCAAATGCTAATCTCATTAGGTAAGAAATTATACCCAAATATACATGCACCACCACATGTCTTTACAATTGTGCAAGAATTACTCAATGAGTAATAAATTACCAGTTGAAAACTAGGCATTTCATTCTCTCTCATGAAATCCAAGAATACTTTGGGAGCATTGTAATGGGACCACAAGAATGAACTACAATGTTAGAGTGATTGTCCATAAAATTATTTAAATGGGATTTTCTTGATCCAGAATATTCAAAATATCACAGTCGCATGCAATATTTTGTTATGAAGATGCACATGTTGTTATAATTCCTTTTCCAAGTCCACCTTTGTTTGACCTATCTTCCAAGTGCACGAGGTGATAATATCCAAACCATTGAGGACATTTTTATCCAAAAAATTGAAACCTTCCCTCAAAGAATGCATTGAAGGTGTTATAGTAAATCATAGAAACTAATATACTTGCCTGCTATTGCAAATTCAATATATGTTCTCAAAGTGTGGTCAATAATTTAGACATAATCATTGCCCATCCATTGGTGAGACATTTTATATTATTCTGTTTCATAGATTCATTATTGAAGAAGATGTATCTTCTACAGAGTTGGCTTGTAATACTCGATAAATAAGTTGGCTATCTCTAACCTTATTTTTAAAGTCACATTAAGAGAGGGAGTCATATGTTACATATTCAGGTCTAGTGCCATATTATCTTTCATAGTCAACCACAGATCATAATTTTATCTTGATGAAGATAATATATTCGACATACGACCTTAAGGCCCAATCATGAATCTTAGTTACAGTGCAAGTCACACTTTTTAGTTTCAATCTCACTGTAAGCTAGAAGTGCAATATTTGACCTACTCATAGTCGCAAATTAAATCTCTAGCACAGATCCCAATTTAATTCCTAAGACCAGTACAAATTGTTAGTGTTATTTTCAACTTGGAGGCAGAGTATGCAGGACCAATCACACGTTGGAAATTCACATTGTATTTTTCACACACGATAGAGGTGGTATTGGTCACAGTTTAGGGGTATTGAATCATAGGTCACAATGAGATTCTAATGTAACTTCAACTTGTGGGTGTGTTTTGTGATTGAAGGATGGAGACCTCTACTACTATCAAAATTTTGACCTCTAATAATTCGACTTGTATAAACTTTGAAATAACGTTTGTTATTAACCTTTCTCAATGCATTTTTCATTACCTTTCATTTCACCCCAACATATATTAACATGCCCTTTTCCCTCCATCATTACCTTTGTGGAGTTATCAGTGTTTCCCCTTTCAATGGTACTCAATGCATCATTACCCTAATCTTTAATGCTACTTGAAATAATATGTGCATTGAACTTAAATTCTCATTTACCACTGCTATGGTATCACATATGTGTAATGCTTCAATTCTATTACTTACTAGCCTGAAACTTCACATAGAAGCTCCAAGTGAACCAAATATCCTCCATGCAAGGGGCATACAGGAAATAACAAGGGTACTTACCAACTTGAAACTTCACATAGAAGCTCCTAAAAGAAATTGTTTCAAAGTGTTCTGGAAACCTTGCCTCAACTGAAAATGCCAACAAGCAAAAGTGGAGGAGTTTTCTTGAAAAATCATGCTTCACTACACTCAAAATTGTTGTTACACTACCTGGGATAAGCTCTCTAACACCTTACCCTTGATGTAAGTTTCCAGGGTCCCTATCATATAATAGGCTTTGTAGGCACACACCTCTAGAGGTGGGAGGCCCTGTAAATTTGTCTATAGGTTTCATAATTACAAATAATTTATTAAATGGCACAATACCTTCAGGAAGAAACTCAAAATGCTCATATATTTAAATGTTTCTTTCAATGAACGATGCAATACATAGCATATAATGCAAAGAGCATCTGTAGATCTAGTTGAGTTCGTTTTTTGTATTCTGTGATTGAGAACATAGCCCACAGAATAAAATTTACCTTAAAAAAAAGTCATTTTCGAGACTTACCTGGCTAGATATCTAATTTGTCACTAGTGCTCACGGTGGCTCAAAAATGACAGTGCTCCAATGTACAGGTTTGCAGAATGTCGGGGGAGACAGGATTTTGGGGTTTTTTTGTAAGAACAAAACTCTCGGATGAGAGTTAAAACAACTCTAGGCTGAGAGTTTTACAACTCTCGTTTGAGAGTTTACCTAAGATTTTATGTCAATAAAACTCTCGGACGATAAATACTTAACTCTCATCCGATAGTATTTTAACTCTGGTCAAGCCCAATCTAACTTTTGAGTGAAACATTAAAAATCTCTCGGGCGAGAGTTCTAAAAACTCTTGGTCAAGAAATTGAGTTGACTATTTTCTCAAACGAGAAATTAAAAATTTCACCCAAATTTTGGTCATCTGCTAAAAAGTGCTTCTCAACTTCGGAATTTCACCCTTCAAACACCAAGTTTTAACACAAAACGTTTTTTTGGGTTATCTCTTCAAAAACCCCAACTTAAGAAAGTGTTTTATCACCATTTAATAGAAACCCTAATCTGCAAGCTTCTGAGCTATAAAGGCGCATTCTGATAAGCACACATGGACATCTTGACACATTCTATTTGAAAACCTCTCAAAAACCTAATGACTTATTCCTGCAATCAAATAGGCATGGAGACGAAGTAAATATCACATTTTAAATTTGTTACTAGCTAACGAATGGTTTTCCTCTTTCTTCTGGTTGGGGGCGCATGCACGGTCACTGTATTTGGCTTTGGCCTTGATTCCTCCTTCCCAATTCCTTTCACAACCTTATCACAATTACCACCGGCTTCATAAACGGGAGATGTCACAAAAGAGAATGAAAAAATCCTTATTAACATTGATGGGCTTTCCACGAGGCCAAAAAGATCTGCCCTCAGAAATTTGAGTTGTTCCACTGTGTTTTTGACTCAACAATGTTGTCTCCAAATCATATATTTCTTGTCAATGGTGGAAATTTCATCACGGAGCATGTTTTCATAATCATGGAATAACCGCAATCGACTTTTCAAATGATTGGCAAGGGGCACAGACTTTCGATCTTCTACCATTGTATCTCCAACAGATAGAAAAGATCACAACTCACCAACAAAGAAGATATCTAGTGACCACAAATGAACCTCAAAGCCACCCACAATAGCTGGGCTCTTTGTTTGCGCGTTTCTCAGCTATTGAAAGAAAGGGAATGACCATTGGCTGCCGGCACCACCCATTCATATGACCCGTAGTGGCGCCTCCCTACAATAAATTAATTTTGTTGTCCCTGTGCTCTATGCATGGGTAAATGTGGTAAATAACTACCTGCTCAGTTGCATGCTTTGGAATTTAAATTTGATAGTATTTCAAATGCTCTGGAACTAACACAAAATCTGTACAGCATAAACTTTGCATTCATCCCAACGTCTCTATAGAATTTTTCATCTCTTCCATGGCTGCCCAAATATATTTCAATCCAACTTTAAGTGTGTATGGATTGCCACAAAAGAGCAATCAAAGAGTTGTGTAGCAATTTTTTGGACTTTTTTGGTGTTGGAATGAATCTGGCTGACTATGTATTCCCTTAAATTGAAGCATTGAGATCATTAACATCCAATATAATCTAAGAAAGTGGATGAATCCAAATTTGATTGGGTTAGTGGATAATTTTTTTAGATTCAAAACTATTGAGCCTCCATGTAGTCCAAGAGATCTAGAAGCCTTGCATTCATCCTAAGTCGCTTAATTGTCAAATAATTTTTGAGTGAGTTGGTGGAGCAATGTTATGAATTCTAGCCTATTGAACCTCCATGTAATCCATGAACTAAGATGAAGAGCTTTGCATTCATCTTGAATTTGCTAAATGAAGTGTCCATATTGAAGGATAATTTCTATGTCTATAAATAGTGACTTCTAAATTAGAGAAACAAATTTGCAATTGTTGAAGGGAAAAAACAAACTACTCAAATTATTGACGAAGAAAGTCATACATTTTTTCCAAACATCAATCTATCAACTTACCATAACATTAAAAACAAAAAATTTATTTAATAATTAAAATGAAAGTTGAAGTCATTAAATGTGAATCAATTATCAGCATTTATTACATTAAATAAAAATAATATTGTCTTTCATTGCCTAAATACTTGGGAGAAAGTGAATCCCTTCACATGATAATTATTGTGTTAATGACTAAAATATATTTGGCTATAATCCCTTAATTTTATTTACGTTGATGATGATGTTAAATACTGCAAAGAATTAAATATTTTTTAAGTAGAATTAAAACAAATTTAATAAAACTGGTTCAAAACCAACTAATATTAATTTTTGTAAAAGTGGAATCTTTTCTTCATTCAAATATTCAATATAATTTTATTAAAACTATTAAATTCAAATAATTTTTTAAATTACAATTTTTTGTCAAATGAAAATCTTACAATATTTATTTACATAAACTTTTTAGTTTATAACTATAATTTTTGAAACAAACTTAATTCATATCAAATAATTCAAGCATTAACTAAAATTTATATATTTCTCATACCTAACTTTTCTTCACCCTTAAACTGCTAAATTAACCAAATAACAATTGAATTTTTCAAAATAAAATAAAGTCTGAACAAAATGTAATGAAATTTAAAAACCTTCAAATCTAACCTTCCTACCATACCATTCTTGAGAATAAAGGCCATATTTTTCAATTCACCAAAGTGTAACTAATAATAATAAAACCCATATTGTCAAATCTAAATCTTTAATTGAGGAATTCTTCCATTCTCATTCAAAATTCTTAACACAAAATGTATTTGGTTCTTTGCTTCTATATATTTCTCA